>CM077155.1:6718201-7093192 GCA_039583875.1 Platanthera guangdongensis
GCCACAAGGCATACACTCAGCCACAACAGGCCTACACTGAGAGAAATAGATCTCCTACACTCAGGCACACAGGCCCTACCACTCAGCCTTTATAATTGCAGGCTTACAACTCAGATCCCTAAGGATCATACAAGAAAATATAGAATACAAAGTATACACCTACAACTCAGGAAAAGAGAGATGAGTTGTCAGGTTCTTGATGAGTTATTGAATGAACTCTGCTGAGATCAACCTCACTTGGCTTTCTTCAAAGCTTCTTGAATGTAGAACACAATAGGATTGATTCTCTGCAGCTGATCTTCAATCACTGCAACTTAAGATTCAGAACTAGGTCTGAACCCTTCTTCACAGCCTGGTTCCAACGGCTGTCTTCTTGGAAGGAGCTCTCTCTATCCAACTTCTTAGATCTTCACTTGATTCTTCAATTAATAGCTAGATCTTCTTCTTTGATTATTGATCTCTTGTTGTTAATCTCTTAGGCACTTTGATCATCTCTTTCTGTTGACAGTATAAGCCTATTTATAGGCCTTCTTCATGGTAACCGGCTGATCCGGTTCCTAACAGCTTTCTGACAACTCTGACAATTGTAGTAGATCGGCTGGAATGGCAGCTGTCATGTCAACCAGTCACTTCTTGAAATATCTGTAACTGTCTGAAAGTGTCAAGACAGTCTGTCTTTAAGTGTCGACACAAGTTGACTAAGTGTCGACACTTGCCTTCAAGGTGTCGACACAACTCCTTGTGTTGTAGAATTTATGTCTCGACACAACTTCTTCATCATGTGTCGACACTGATATTGTGTGTCGACACAACATCTTGTTCTTCGGTACTTAGTTGAATTCTTGTAAGTGTCGACACAACTCCTTTGTGTCGACACATTTTCATGTGTTGAACTTGTTCAGTGTCGACACATGTTCTTGGTGTCGACACATGCCTTCTGTGTTGATACTTGCTGAGTGTCGACACTGCTCCTTGTGTCGACACATTCTTCTTTTGTTGAGACTTTGGCTGAGTGTCGACACATCTCCTTTGTGTCGACACTTGTACTTAGAATTTTTGTTGAACTTTGCTGAGTGTCGACACAGCCTCCAAGTGTCGACACTTTCTCCATGTGTTGAGTCTTTTGCTGTGTGTCGACACATTCTTTATTATGTCGACACTTTCTTCATGAGCTGAGTCTTCTGCTGTGTGTCGACACATTGTTCATTATGTCGACACTTTCTTCATGAGTTGAGTTTTCTGTTGTGTATCGACACATTGTTCATTATGTCGACACTTTCTTCATGTGTTGTGTCTTCTGCTGTGTGTCGACACATAAAACATTGTGTCGACACTTTCTTCATGTGTTGAGTCTTCTGCTATGTGTCGACACATTCTTCTTTATGTCGACACTTATACTTAGACTCTGCTGAAATTTGCTGAGTGTCGACACAGCCTCCAAGTGTCGACACTTTCTGATGTAGACACAGTTTCTCTGGGTGTCGACACTGCTTCTAAGTGTCGACACTTCTTCACTGGTCATTTCTTCATTGAGTGTCGACACAGCCTTCATGTGTCGACACTTTCTGTCTGGTGTCGACTCTGCATCACTGGTGTCGACACAATTACTCCAAGTGTCGACACTGCTTCTCTGGGTGTCGACACAAGTCTTCTTAAGTGTCGACACTTTCTTCCTGGGTGTCGACACATGGACTTAGAAACTTTTCAGCTTTCCCTGCAAATACTTGACCTGCACAACTAAACTCAAAACACATCAAATACATTTTGATGTATATCATTGAGTAGGGTGAGGCTTCTTCAAATCAGGTACATTTAAACCAATGTACCCAACAATCTCCCCCTATTTGGAGAAGTCATAACCCTTAGTCAGTGATATACATCATACATAACAAAATTACAGAATGATGTAAAACAGGATTATGCAATCAGGGAAAGTTCATAAACATGTATTAAACAAAACATGTTCACACATATATCTCAGAACAATTATGTAATAGATTTTTCACACATCACATTGTTCTAACAACTTTGTCATATACATTATACAAAAGTTTACAGAGTGTTTAAAATCAAAAGATTATAACTATAAACTAAAGATAATTCTATTCTATTTTTGCTCAGTCTCCTTGATAACTATGCCTTCCCAGACTGTATCTTTGCTTGCACAGGGGCTTCAGCATCTTCAGTAGCAGCAGACTTCTTGCCTTTAAGATCATTTTTCTTTAGCTCTTCAGCTTTGATCTTTTGCCTCTCAAAGTAATGATAAGGCTTAGGAAAGTACTTGCTAGGCTCCTGGGCAGTAGGAGGTAGCTTTCACATCTTAGCCTTTCTTCTGTATTGCACAATGGCTTCTTGTCTGGTCTCATGCTTCCTCCACTCCAATTCAGAAAACCACTTGTTTCTATCTTGAATATTGTCCTTGGCAGCCTTCCATGCAGTTAAGATAATATTCCTTAAAGTGGGGCTCCACTGTTCAAAATCAGGCCTTTGTTCAGCTTGCTCTCTGAACCTCTTTTTAGACAATTTGGCTTCTTGTTCCTTCAGTATAGCCTCTTGTATAGCCTCAGATACTGGCTGAACCACTTTTTCTATGATGACATTTTGCTTTCCCTCAGGTGGGCTATACATTGACTGTATGTCTGCATGTATCATATCAAAGTCTGGAGGAGGGTAGATTACTTGAGCCACTTCAGGTTGCTCCCCTCCTAGATATGCAGGATTTATCCCAGACTCTGCAACATTATCATCATCACACAATGGAGGATATCTAAGGGTGGCTCTGATGGAATTGGAAATCCATTTTGCATGATCAGAGCTGGCTTTGACTAACACCCTCTCCCCCCTTATGACTTCTCTAACCATGTGATCCCTCAGATCATCTTTCTGAAATCTTATTTGTGCATCCAAATAGTTTACTCCATCCTTAAAGTAAGGTTTCAACCTTTGGAGTTTGTCAGTTATTATCTTCTGAGAGTCTTATATTGCAGTCTTAACAGCAGTTATTCCCTCTTGGAATGTTTTATCAAAGTCTGCTTTAGCTGTAGCATTAGCTGTAGTCTGCCCTGCAGCTATATTCTTCATCTCTGTTACTATTGCATTGTGTGAAGCAGTCAAATTGTCATTCATCCCGAGCTGGTTCTCCAGAACATACCCTTGCTTCACTGCAATATCATCCACTTGAGCTTTGATTTTCTCTTGATGTGTAGCTAAATAAACTACTGCATTCCCTCCCTTGTGGAAGCAGTCAGTCATCTTCTTCTTATTTAGATTCATTTCAAATCTAATGGACTTAATATCTTGGGCAAGATCAAACTGTAAAGACTTATGTCCCTCATCCATATATGTTTTTATTACTTTCCTTTGCTCATCAAGCTTTATTTGCACAACAACCATCAGAGAACTGTAATCTACAGATGGTGCTGGCTGTAGTGCAGGCTGTGGTGCTATGGTTTGCAGAGCTTTCTTATAAGTCTGGCTCCTTCTTTTAAAGACTTGAAATTTCCTTTTCTTTGCTCGTGCAGCCACTTCATCTTCAGAAGCTGATGTGCTTGCTATTTCTACCCTCTCCCTAGGTAGCTCCTCAATATCCTTTGGCTTCTCAGGCTCTTTCCTTGCAGTTTCTTCTAGAATCTCCACTTGCTCCCCCTCAACTTGGGCCTTCTCCCCCTCAGCAGCAGCACTTTCCTTCTCAAAGTCTGTTTGGAGAAGATCAGAGAAAAGTTCTTCCAAAGTAAACTCTTGTTGATGAGGGGGTGGAGAATTCCTGATCTCATCAACTACTTGATCAGACACTACTTGATCTGCAACAGATGCGTCCTCCATGACAACATCTTGAGGTTGACTAGGAACCTGAGGTTGCTGATTTGTAGTAGATAATGTGTCAGTTATAACTGTACTCTCAATAAGAAAATCTAATTGGTTGATTTCAGTGAGTACCTCAAGTATTGTGTGGGTAGCTTGTTCACTTTCTAATGGAGTTGGCTCTTCCACTAGTAGAGGCTCCCCCTGGATAGAATCCTGGTGAAGAGGGCTAGCCTGTGGTAGCTCCTCATGCCTCTCTGCATCATCTTGTCTTGCTGGAGATTGTCCAGCATGTCCTTCTGCTTCCTCATCAGGAGTAAATACTACTTGTTTCTCTGAACTGCTAGATGATTCTTGAGCCACTGGGGCTATCTTCTTCTTCTTCTTTAGGGGTGTTTCCTTCTCAGGAGTTGGCATTTCCTTGGTCAGGACCCTATCCCATCTAGAGAAGATTCTCATGTCCATCTTCCTCATGTGATTAATTTTAGATCCAGCAGCTTGGCTCATTACTTCTGATATACTACCAGCCAAGTAAAGACTTAGTATCCTACCCAAATTGGGTTTCTTCAGGCTCTCCTTAATCTTCTCAAACACTACTCCAGACCAATCAGTGTTTAGTTGGAAGATTAACCTTGTCATTAGACTGAACATATATACTGAAATCATGTCATGTCCTCCAGACTTGCACAGGATCACCTTGCCAACAATTTCAGAGAGAAATTTGCCTTGGCTGTTCATTCCTTTCCTATTGAATACTGATCCAATTTTCATCTTGGAATCCAGTCCACACCATGTTAAAGCTTCTCTGGTATTAGAAGCAGAAACTTCATCTTCTTCCTTAGTTCTTGGTAGGTTTAGTACCTTCCTCAAACTCTTAGATGAGATCTTCACCTTTGCCCCATGAACCCTTGACTTTATCTTGAGTTTAGATTCGTCTAGGGTTGCTCCATTTAGAAATTCTAGAACTTCTTTCTTTCATATCTTGGTTGGCTCTGAAACAAGAAAATCTAACCATGAGTTTGCAACTAGGGTTACCACATCCTTGATCTCTGGTTCTGCGTCATCAAACGCATGCCGCACCAGTTCATATCCTTCATTCACGTTCTCTTCGAGCTTGGGCGTCATTAGGGTTTGAAGAATTTGAATTGAGAGAAGAGAGGTGTCGACACACAAGTTTGGTCTCGAAACTTTGGTGAGCGTGTCGACAGACAATGTTGAAACCCTATTTATACCTTTCTAGGATTGAAGATGAAAGGGCGCGTCAACAAACTCAAATTGTGTCGACATTGTTGAAAAGTGTCGACACAGACTTATAATGTCTCGACAACTATGTGTCGACACAAGTTTAGTCAACAGAATATATGTGTCGACACTTGTTTATGTGTCGACACCACTTAGCTCGACACTTAGTCGAGACTTTACTTGACTAATACTTTATAAATCCTAAGTGTCGACACCACCTTGGATGTGTCGACACCTACTTATCATGTGTCGACACTAATTCTCTGAAGTGTCGACACCAACTTCCTAGATGTGTCGACACCTTTTATCTGAAGTGTCGACACCAATTCTCTGTCTCGACACAGACAACTCTGTGTGTCGACACTATTTTACTTAGTCATTTCTGTAAACTTATTCTAAGTTTATCATACCTAATTCAATTTTAAAGCTATTGAATTTGGTTTTTTCTAAAGGCTTAGAATACATGTCAGCTAGTTGATTATCTGTATTAACATACTCCAGTGAAATATCTTCTTTTTCTACATGTTCCCTTAGAAAATGATATTTTTTTTCAATGTGTTTAGTTCTACTATGGGAAACAGGATTGTTTGCAATAGATATAGCACTAGTAGAATCACAAAACAGTGGTGTTCTACTTACTTGAATACCATAGTCTTCTAGCTGATGTTGTATCCATAGAAGTTGAGCACAGCAACTTCCTGCAGCCACATACTCTGATTCTGCAGTGGAGATAGCAACACTTGTTTGCTTTTTGCTACTCCATGAAATCAGTCTTCCACCTAGGAATTGACAGGTACCAATTGTACTCTTCCTATCTTCTTTGCAGCCTGCAAAATCTGCATCTGAATAACCTGTCAGTTCAAAGTCTCCATTCCTAGGGTACCAAAGGCCTAGATAAGGAGTGCCCTTTAGATATCTCAGTATCCTTTTGACTGCTGTCAAATGAGACTCTTTAGGGCATGCTTGGTACCTAGCACAGACACATGTAGCATACATGATATCTGGTCTACTTGTAGTCAAATATAGAAGGGAGCTAACTATCCCTCTATACAAAGTCTCATCTACAGGTTTCCCTGCATCATATTTGCTAAGAGACATACTTGACCCCATAGGAGTCTTCATGGTACTGGATGAATCCATACCATACTTCCTTATCAGTTCTAGGGTGAACTTAGACTGGCATATGGATAAACCATTCTCAGTCTGTCTAACTTGGAGACCCAAGAAGAACTTAAGTTCCCCCATACTGCTCATCTCAAATTGTCCTTGCATAAGTTTTGCAAACGTTTTGCAAAGACTACTTTCAGTAGACCCAAATATTATGTCATCTACATATATTTGGACTTAGAATGATCTTGCCTCTGGATTCCCTAAAGAACAGAGTCTTGTCTATTTTCCCCCTTGTGAATTTATTCTCAATGAGGAAACTAGACAGGGTTTCATACCAAGCCCTAGGGGCTTGTTTTAACTCATACAAAGCCTTCCTAAGTTTATAGACATAATTAGGTTGAGTTGAATCAACAAAACCTGATGGCTGTTCCACATAGACCTCTTCCTTCAGATTACCATTCAGAAAGGCTGACTTAACATCCATTTGGTCTACTTTAAATCTTTGATATGTTGCATAGGCCAGGAACATCCTTATGGCTTCAAGTCTGGCTACTGGAGCAAAGGTTTGATAAAAGTCAATACCTTCTTCCTGTCTATATCCCTTAGCAACCAGTCTTGCTTTGTTCTTAATAATTACTCCATGTTCATCCATCTTGTTCCTAAAGATTCACTTGGTTCCAATTATGTTGTGATCTTTTGGTTTAGGAACAAGCTCCCAGACGTTGCATCTCTTGAACTGATTCAGCTCTTCTTGCATTGCCTCAATCCAATGAGGGTCTAGGATGGCTTCTTCAAACTTCTTTGGCTCTACTTGGGATAGAAAACTGGAGCAGAGTGCTGCACTCAGATTTCTGCTCTTTGTTTGTACCCCTTATCTTAGATCACCAATGATTTGATCTGCTGGATGATCTCTTAGATGCCTATTAGATGGAGGCATCCTGGCTTCAGGTTGAACTCCTTCAGCTTCTTCAACTTGCTGCACTCCATGGTCTTCTTCTGCATCAGGTGCATGTAGTACTCCCCCTGGACAACAGCCACTATCTTCTACTTGCTGTCTTGCAGTAGGTCCTTCTTCTATAGTGTGCTTGTCCATCTTCTCAGTCACACCTGTGGAGCTGCAAATACTACTAGACAACTCATTGTTAATAAGTCTAGCTTCATCAAATACTACATGTACTGACTCTTCTACAACTTGAGTAGACAAGTTGTAGACTCTATAAGCCTTACTGTTGTTGTTGTACCCAACAAAAATTCCCTCTTGGGATTTGGCAGCAAACTTAGTCAAGTAAGACTTTCCATTGTTAAGTATAAAGCACTTACAACCAAAGATCCTGAAGTAGGATAGGTTTGGTTTTCTGCCTTTCACAATCTCATAGGGGGTCTTATTGTGGCTCTTAGTAATGGTAGCCCTATTAATTACATGGCATGCAGTATTAACTGCCTCAGCCCAGAAATATTCTGGGAGAGATGTGTCACTTAATAGGGTTCTACCAGCCTCAATCAAGATTCTATTTTTCCTCTCAGCAATGTCCATTTTGCTGAGGTGTTCTTGGTGAAGAAAATTCTTGAAATATCCCAAATTCTTCACATAGATTTGTCATACTATCAGATTGGAATTCAGTACCATGGTCACTTCTTATCTTGACCACTGTACTGTCTAACTCATTCTGTATTTGTTTGACAAAACTATAAAAGATATTAGGTGTTTCAGATTTCTGTCTAAGGAAGAACACCCAGGAAAACCTTGAGTAGTCATCTACTACCACAAAAGTGTAGACCTTCCTACATAGGCTGTGAACTGGCATAGGACCAAAGAGATCCATATGCAAGAGGTATAAACACCTTACAGCATCTTTGTTCTCAATGCTATTAAAAGGTGGATCTAGTCTGCTTGCCCTTTTGACAAGCTGAACATATTCCATCTTTAATACACTTAACTTGAGGACCATTCCTCACTAACTCTTTGCTATAGAGTTGGCCAATTGTCTTGTAGTTAAGATGTGCTAGCCTCTTGTGCCATTTTACACAATGAGAGACTTTCTCATCAGCTACAAGACACACTGGAGAAGCATTGTTCTCACTCATAATGTCTAAATAATAGACATTTCTTTTTCTATAACCAGTCAAAATGATCTCTTGATCATTTGATCTCTTGATATGACAACCATCTTTGACAAATGAGATGTCATATCCTAAATCACTCAATTGACTTATACTAATAAGGTTATGTTTCAAACCTTTAACATAAGCCACTTGAGTAATTGTTATATGGGTGCTAGAAATGTTACCAAAACCCTTGATGATTCCTTTTTCAGAACCACCAAAGGTGACTTTAGGACCATCCTTGATTGGTGTGAACTCCTTTAGCAATCCCCTAGTTCTAGTCATGTGTCTGGAACATCCACTGTCCAAGTACCATATTGGGGCATGACAACTTGGACTTACCTGCAAAACAGATTAGTTGACCTTAGAACCCAAAGAATTCTTGGGTCCTTGGTGCTGGTTAGTTTGCCTTTTAACAAAGCTACCTGCAGGTCTTCCAACAGGCAGTTTGCTACTCAACTTGGCATTAGAATTATGCCAACAGTCTATGGCAAAGTGGCCAACCTTGCCACAACACCAGCACTCAAATCTATTGTACCTTTGCTTTGGTACATCCCAAGTTGTTTTATCTACAACTGCCTTGTTGAGAGCTGTGGCTTTGCCCTTAGACTTGGACTTTACAGTCCTAGCAGGGTTAGTAAACCACAATCCAGTTTTACCCTTGTGAGGTATAAACTCATCAATCAAAGGTAGAACAGACTTAGGTTTAGAAAACCTTGCAACAATGTCTCTCTCATTCTGAAGATTAATCTCCAGATTTCTGATTTGATCATTCTTAAATGTTATAGTCCCCATCTGAATAACAGTTATGTTTTTCAGTCTGGCTATTTCATTTAATTTTTGATCAAACAACTTCTCAAAATCAGTTGCAGCCTCTTTGAGACTAGCAATCTCCTTTGCCTGACTCTTGTCTAGGGACTTGCTCTTCTTAAAAGCTTGCAACAGAACTCTATATTCATCAATCAATTGATGAATATCCCCTTCAGATTCAGATCCACTGACATCATTTGATGCTGATGTAACTGAATCAGAACTAGCACTAGATATTGAACTTAAAGAACAATTTTGTACCTTACTAGGTTCAGGCTACTCCTGGATTTTATCACCTTCTGTTAAGGCCATCAGTCCTTTGCACTGAATGTCCTCTTGCTCATATATAGAGTTCATTATCTGGATGAACTCCTCTTCCTCTTCTTCAGCAAATAGTCCTATGTATGCTCCAGCTTCTGACTCAGTTTCTGAAGAATATATGTCTGACAGGCCTTTGTCCTTCTTGGCAACAAAAGACCTTTCCTTCTTATCCTTGAATTGAGTCTTTTTCTTATCATTAGACTCTTTCCTTTTCTCAGGACAGTCAGCAATAACATGTCCTTTTCTGTTACAGCAATAGCAAACAATTTTTGATAAAGTTGCTTTGCTTGACTTGGTCTTTCTCCTGTCTTTCTTTGATGACTTCTTATTCTGATAATAATCATCTTTTCCCTGTGAAGTGGATGGCTTTGACCTCCACTGTTTCTTCTTTAGAAACTTCTGAAAGTGTCTTGTGAATGCTGCAAAGTCCTCATCACTTTCACTGCTTTCAGACTTTCTGCTTTCTGAATCATCTGACTCAGTCTCAGCCACTTTTGGAGGTGGAGATGGAGACTTACTTCTATATTTTTTGGTGGCTTCTGTCTTGAATGCCACTGTTCTTTCTTTATTCTCAATTCTGGTAGTCTTCTCCTCTTCTTTCCTTACCATCAACTGCATTTCATAGGATAGCAGTTTTCCAAACAAAGTTTGAGGAGGAATATCTGCTAACTTGGCCATTTCCCTTATGGCACAGATCTTGGTGTCCCAATCCTTTGTTAGAGACCTCAAGAACTTATCATTTAGCTCATAATTAATGAATTCTCTTCCATAGGACATTAGCTCATTGACAATCCTATAGAACTTCTTATAGCATTCTGTTATGCTATCAGACCTACCTTGCCTGAAACTTTCATATTCTTGGTTTAACAAAGACTTTATGTCCTGTCTCACTTCTTGTGAACCCTCCATGTACACTATAAAAGTATCCCACATCTCCTTAGATGTCTTACAGTGTATCAAGTTCTGAAAGGTAGCATCATCTATGGCACTCACAATGATATTCTGAGCCCTCTTATCCATGGTGGCCAGAATAATCTCATCTTTTGTTATTTCAGAAAAGTCTTTAGGTGTTCTCTGATTTGCATCTAAGACTGAAACCTTCATAGGCACATATGACCCTTCTTTAACTATGATATATATTCTAGGGTCTGAGGCTTCCATAAATAGTCTCACCCTTTCTTTCCAGATGCCAAAAATCTTTTTTCTGCAAATGGGCAACTTCATGGATCCAAGTTTCTTATGATTCTCTGTTGAACCCATGTTTCTTGATTTTCTTGATTCTGCACTTTACTTATACTGAATCTGCCAACAGGATCTACTCAGACAGTTAAGTCCGTTTTGAGCAACCTCGATTTGATACCACTTGAAAGAAATTATACCTAATCACCTAGAGGGGGGGGGGGTGAATATGTGACTAAATCTTTTTTAAACTTTTTAGGCAGATTTCAGATTATATCACAGAGTTATAACTAATTCTTCACAGCAATCAATCAGCAATCACAGAATAAACATGCACACAGTGAACACACAGATTTATAGTGGTTCCCCAAGGTTTGGGTACATCCACTTTCCCCTTTCGTCTATCTAGTAGTGTACTAGATTCGACCAAACTCCTCCACTATCTCAGATCCTCAGATCTTACACTCAGAACCCCAAAATAGGTTCCTACAGCTCAGGCCCAAGGCCCTACAACTCAGTCTTCTCCAAAGACCTACACTCAGTCACAAGGCCTATACTCAGCCACAAGGCCTACACTCAGCCACAACAGGCCTACACTCAGAGAAATAGATCTCCTACACTCAGGCACACAGGCCCTACCACTCAGCCTTTATAATTGCAGGCTTACAACTCAGATCCCTAAGGATCCTACAAGAAAATATAGAATACAAAGTATATACCTACAATTCAGGAAAAGAGAGATGAGTTGTCAGGTTCTTGATGAGTTCTTGAATGAACTCTGCTGAGATCAACCTCACTTGGATTTCTTCAAAACTTCTTGAATGTAGAACACAATAGGATTGATTCTCTGCAGCTGATCTTCAATCACTGTAACTTAAGATTCAGAAATAGGTCTGAACCCTTCTTCACAGCCTGGTTCCAACGACTGTCTTCTTGGAAGGAGCTCTCTCTCTCCAACTTCTTAGATCTTCACTTGATTCTTCAATGAATAGCTAGATCTTCTTCTTTGATTGTTGATCTCTTGTTGTTAATCTCTTAGACACTTTGATCATCTCTTTCTGTTGACAGTATAAGCCTATTTATAGGCCTTCTTCATGGTAACTGGCTGATCCGGTTCCTAACAGCTTTCTGACAACTCTGACAGTTGCAGTAGACCGGCTGGAATGGCAGCTGTCATGTCAACCAGTCACTTCTTGAAATATCTGTAACTGTCTGAAAGTGTCGAGACAGTCTGTCTTTAAGTGTCGACACTTATAGACTAAGTGTCGACACAAGTTGACTAAGTGTCGATACTTACCTTCAAGGTGTCGACACAACTCCTTGTGTTATAGAATTTATGTCTCGACACAGCTTCTTCATCATGTGTCGACACTGATATTGTGTGTCGACACAACTTCTTGTTCTTCAGTACTTAGTTGAATTCTTGTAAGTGTCGACACAACTCCTTTGTGTCGACACATTTTCATGTGTTGAACTTGTTCAGTGTCGACACATCTTCTTGGTGTCGACACATGCCTTCTGTGTTGATACTTGCTGAGTGTCGACACTGCTCCTTGTGTCGACACATTCTTCTTTTGTTGAGACTTTGACTGAGTGTCGACACATCTCCTTTGTGTCGACACTTGTACTTAGAATTTTTGTTGAACTTTGCTGAGTGTCGACACAGCCTCCAAGTGTCAACACTTTCTCCATGTGTTGAGTCTTCTGCTGTGTGTCGACACATTCTTTATTATGTCGACACTTTCTTCATGAGCTGAGTCTTCTGCTGTGTGTCGACACATTGTTCATTATGTCGACACTTTCTTCATGAGCTGAGTCTTCTGCTGTGTGTCGACACATTGTTCATTATGTCGACACTTTCTTCATGTGTTGTGTCTTCTGCTGTGTGTCGACACATTCTACATTGTGTCGACACTTTCTTCATGTGTTGAGTCTTCTGCTGTGTGTCGACACATTCTTCATTATGTCGACACTTATATTAGACTCTGCTGAAATTTGCTGAGTGTCGACACAACCTCCAAGTGTCGACACTTTCTGATGTAGACACAGTTCCTCTGGGTGTCGACACTGCTTCTAAGTGTCGACACTTCTTCACTGGTCATTTCTTCATTGAGTGTCGACACAGCCTTCATGTGTCGACACTTTTCTGTCTGGTGTCGACTCTGCATCACTGGTGTCGACACAATTACTTCAAGTGTCGACACTGCTTCTCTGGGTGTCGACACAAGTCTTCTTAAGTGTCGACACTTTCCTCCTGGGTGTCGACACATGGACTTAGAAACTTTTCAGCTTTCCCTGCAAATACTTGACATGCACAACTAAACTCAAAACACATCAAATACATTTTGATGTATATCATTGAGTAGGGTGAGGCTTCTTCAAATCAGGTACATTTAAACCAATGTACCCAACAGTCATGATAGAGCTACACTCAGCGAATACGTTGGGTTGGATTTTTCTTTCTGAGCGTGGAACTCACTCGAAAAGAGCGGGGATTGTGTACAACCCCGTATTCGCAGAGTGGGGTCCCCAAGCAAGGCGTAAGACTTGCTATACATTTTAAAGCTTTTTAGAGGGTTCTGCACTCTTGGAGGTAAATTTATGGTTAATCTGCATAACATACTAGTAGGTGAGTAAAAATTTGCCTAGCTTGTTAGTGCTCAATGTAGCCTTCAGGGGGCAGGGGCGGCGGGAAGCCGGCACCCGCCCCGGCCCCTTGAGGGTCTCGCCCGGCTGGAGGGTTCTCGCCCGACTGGAGGGGTCTCGCCCGGCTGGAGGGTTCTCGCCCGGCTGGAGCGTTCTCGCCCGGCTGGAGGGTTCTCTCCCAGCCTAGAGCTTGCCCGGCTTGAGCAGCTCGCCCGACTTGAGCAGCTCGCCTAGCTTGAGGGTCTGATATCTTGTCCCTGGTGGGCTGCGAATAGCTGTTCAAAACAGAGGAGTTTGGCTGTTTGCAGACCAGCCCCGGGGTATTTCAGTAATTTCAGAGTGGTAGGATTGCGCTATTGGTAGGCCATCCCCAAAAACCTATAAATAGGCCCTTGGGGTGCCTTGGATAGGAGGAGTTTTTCACCAATCCTAATACTCTTCCTTCATCCTCCAAGGCAACTAGCTCAGCATTGGCTAGGGAGGGGGAGATCTCAAAGATCTTCCAGGTGTGAGGTGAGACCTCCACGCTAGAGCCAAGGGTACCCCAAATTCAAGTCTCTCACCAAGGGAAGGCTTGGGAGAAGTAGGTGTGAGCTGCACCCTAGGTCCGAACTCTAGGTGGAGCCGAATCTTGATTCCAACAAGGAAAATCCCGGTTCACTAGAGCTATAGGCTGAGAGGAACCAAAGATTGCTTGTCTAGCGGTTGGGACGGACGAGCTAAGACTAGATAAAGATGAGAGGAGCAGGGATGTAACAGGAAATGAAACGACAACTCCGATCTTGAACATGTCTGTTGGAACACCCTATTACTAATTTGGGTCAGGATCACTATGTCTTTATGAAACCTATTTTTGACGTCATTGTATAGATCTAAAGGTCAATTAGAATTGAGTCTAAGGGTTAGTAGTTAGGTTTGAAAGCTGCCCTCAAGACCAAGGTTTTTCAGTTTTGAGACTAAGTCATTTCGTCGAGCTCAGTACGACGAATCGTCGAACTCCAATCGACGATCGTTGAGCTCACTTCGACGGATCGTTGAACTCCATTCAACGATCGCTGAGCTCAACTTCAACAAATCGTCGAACTCCATTCGACGATCTTCGAGCTCAGTTCGACGATCTTGACTCCAGTTTGGCTCTCATTCTCTGAGCTCAGTTCGACGATAGTAGAGCTCAGTTCGACGTTTTTCTGAAGAGTTCAATGACTTTCAAGATTCAAATTCAGAATAGTTAAGGAGTTATTCTCAGCAATTAATTCAGAAGATTTTGTAGCCGCTTTTATTTATTCTGGAGCAAGTTTCAAGGAATTATCAAGGAATGTTTCATTGGAACTTTCCCCCAGAAGACAAAAGCAATTAAGGAAGTCATTTATGACAGGCCAACGGCTATCTTGACAGTGGATCATCTCTATTCAGACATCAAGAGAATAAAAATAAATTATCAAAAACTTCTGTAATAGCAATCAAGTAGAGAAAAGGAAGAAGAACAAGGGAGAGACACATATTCTGCAATTTTTCATTCTCTGCAAATCTTCTTCTGCAAACCTTAGAACCATTGCTAGGCTATCCAAGGACAACCTTGTTAGAGGACTACCTTCTTGCCCCTACAAGAAGGAAGGACTCTGCAGGGTTTGTCAATTAGGCAAGCAAACTAAAAATAGTTTCAAGTCACTTAATAATAGTGATTCACCTAGGATTTTGTATCTGTTACACATGGATCTTTTTGGACCCATTACAGTACAAAGCTTAGGAGGGAAATCTTACACTTTAGTAGTTGTAGATGACTTCTCTAGATTCACATGGGTGTTCTTTCTGAGGAAGAAGTCTGATAACTTTAAGTGTTTGACAGAGTTTCTCAAATGCATACAGATTGAGTTCAATACTCACATTGCCCTGATCAGAAGTGATCATGGGACAGAGTTTGATTCTTTCTTATACAAGAGTTCTGTCAGAGTGAAGGGATCAGACACACTTTCTCAGCTCCTAGAACTCCTCAACAAAATGGGGTAGCTGAAAGGAAAAATAGAACCCTTATTGAATCTGTCACTACATTGTTGACAGATGCTCACCTTCCTCTATCTTTTTGGGCAGAGGCAGTGAACACCTCCAACTATGTGCTGAACAGAAGTTTAATACATAAACTAAAGGGCAAGACTCCCTATGAATTACTCAAAGGGAAGAAACCTAAAATAGATTATTTTAGAATTTTTGGTTGTATTTGTTATATACATAATAATGACAAGAAGTATTTAGCAAAATTTCAAGCTAAAGCTGATGAAGGAGTGTTTCTGGGATACTCCATGATCAGTAAGGCTTATAGGGTATATAATAAATCATCTCTTAAAATTGAAGAATCTGTTCACATATCTTTTGATGAATCTAACATGTCTTTCAAGGAGAAGAACACTTCTACCATACATTCTCTTGCTGAAGATTTGAACAGGTTACAGATCATTCAAAAAGAGAAAAGCAGTGAAGATGAAGAAGACATTCAACATCATGAAGAGAAACTTCTTGAAGATCCAGTTGTTGTACCACAAGAGGAAACAACAACACAAGTTGGTGAACAATCAACATCCTCTGTTGATTTAGTAACATCAAGAGACCATCCAATTTCTCAAGTAATTGGAGACATCTCAGATGGTGTGCAAACCAGAAATCAGGTCAACCAAAACCTGTTGCACACTTGCTTCCTATCTCAAATTGAACCTCAATTCATTCAAGATGCAGAGCAAGATTCACACTGGATCATTACAATGCAAGAAGAGTTGCATCAATTTGAAAGGAACAAAGTTTGGGAACTAGTGCCAAGGCCTAAGGATCACTCCATTGTTAGAACAAAATGGGTGTTCAGAAATAAATTGGATGATCAAGGAGTAATTGTAAGGAACAAGGCAAGGCTAGTTGCTCAAGGGTACTCTCAAGAAGAAGGCATAGATTATGACCAGACTTTTGCATCAGTTGCAAGGTTGGAGGCCATTAGAATCTTCTTAGCATATGCAGCACATAAAGATTTCAAAGTATATCAGATGGATGTAAAGAGTGCATTTCTCAATGGAGACATCAAAGAAGAAGTCTATGTCAGACAACCTTCAGGTTTTATCTCTCCAACCCATCCTGATTATGTTTTTAAATTGAACTAAGCATTATATGGTCTCAAGCAAGCTCCTAGAGCATGGTATGAGACCCTAGAATGCTTCCTTCTGGAAAATGAATTTATGAGGGGTAGAGTAGACCAAACTTTTTTTATTAGAACTCATAAGTCTCATACCCTACTAGTACAGATTTATGTAGATGATATTATTTTTGGTTCTACTGATTCAAATTTGTGCAGAAGGTTCTCCAACCTAATGCATTATAAATTTGAAATGAGTAGCATGGGTGAGCTATCCTTCTTTCTAGGATTGCAAGTCAAACAACATGCTGAAGGCATCTTTATTTTTCAAACCAAGTATGCAAAAGAATTGGTCAAGAAATTTGGTATGTCTGAAGCATCTTGTATGAAAACACCTATGCCTACCAATGTTATATTGGATGCTGATGAATATGGGAAACTTGTTGATCAGATAACATATAGAGCAATGATTGACTCTTTACTGTACCTTATAGCTAGTAGACCTGACATAATGTTTGCTACATGCATATGTGCTAGATTCCAAGTGAGCCCTATAGAGTCACACCTAACATTAGTAAAAAGGATTCTCAGGTATATTAAAAGTTGTCCAAATCTAGGTCTTTGGTATCCAAAAGATTCAGCATTTGACTTAACTGGATTTTCTGATGCTGATTATGCTGGATGCAGAATTGAAAGAAAAAGCACCAGTGGAACTTGTTAGTTTCTTGGTGACAGACTTGTCTCTTGGTTTTGCAAGAAACAAACATCTGTGTCAACTTCAACTGCTGAAGCTGAATATATGGCTGCAGGTAGTTGTTGTTCACAAATATTGTGGATTCAAAACCAACTCCTAGACTATGACTACAACTTAGAGAAGTCTCAAATCTTTTGTGATAATATTAGTGTTATTTATATAGCTCAAAATCCAGTCCTCCATAGTAGGACAAAACACATAGAAATTAGGCATCACTTTTTAAGGGATAATGTTGAGAAGAATAAAATTGAACTTCAATATATCCCAACTGATTTGCAAAGGGGAGATATTTTCACCAAACCCTTGGATGAAAAGAAACACACCTTCTTCCTAAATCAGTTAGGAATGTTAGATGAAGGAAGTCTAAAATAATGTCCCAGATTTTGAAACTCTAAAAATGACCAAGACTAGGCAAACATCTTGATTTTTCTAGTGTCTAGAGTGTTTCTGGTCTCTGAACTGCGCTTGACGATTTTCCCCCAGATCATCGAACGGAGATCGACGCTTTCCGAAATCGTCGACCTGAGTTCTGCGCTTCTCCGATAGTGTTCAACTATCTCTCCAGGTCAACGATCGTCGAACGGCGCTCGACGATTTTGTTTTCTGAACTATCGTAGAACGGAGCTCGACGCTCTCCAATATCGTCGAACGGAGATCGACGATATTGAAGACCCTTCAGATTCCTTTAGAAGCCCCGATCGTCGAATTGAGTTCAACGATCTTTCCTTTTCTGCGTCGAACCCTAATATAAAATTCATTTTTCGGCCGTCGTTCTCCTTTTGCGCTTTCAATCTCTCTGCAAATTTTCTCTTTCCCTCCAAACATCTCTACACTTGGTCGTTTGGTTGTTTATTGTTTGCAGGGAACCATGGCCGTCTCTGTCGCCGTTCTGGCCGCCATGAAATTCGATGCCGGATTCGATATTGATATGGATTCTTTCAGCACCAGTGATCAAATCTTCCAAGACATTCTAGAACTGTTCAAGGAACAAAAGCTTGTTGCTATCATGTCCACCAGAATCAAATTGCCTACATATGAAATCAAGGAGTGGGTCTATACTGCCCACAACCAAGACCAAAATACAGTTGTTGGATCAATTTCTGGAACCCAGGTACCTCTTACAGCCTGCTATTCTGACAGAGATTTTCGAATTAAATTCTGGAAGAGACTCTGTTGAAATGTCTGGAGAAGAATTTACTACTATGCTTGATAGAATGAGTCATTCTGATGCAAACCCTAGCAAGCTGCTGAAAAATAATTTGGCTGTTGAGTACAGGTTTTTAGCTGATGTAGTGGGAAAAGTGCTTTTGGCCAAGCATTCAGCCCATGATACCATCTCCAGGTATCAGCTGTGCTTGATGGGAGCCTTAGTGGATAAGAAACAATTAAACTGGGGAGAGATCTTATTTGATCTGATTAAGAAGAAGATCAATAAGAATTTTGTGAATTATGGAAGGATTCTAGGGCTGTTTCTTCAAAACAGATGTCCTACCCTGCTTGTATCAAATGGGATGCATATCAATGCATCTAAGAGGCTCTCATGTGCCCTCTTTGGCAAGTGGGACAGACAGATAGTGAAGCCCAGTAGACCCTCTGCAAGCACTACTTCAGGCACAAGGACTGTAACAGTCTCTTCCCCTCAAGTTCTCTGCCCCTGCAGAAGACTTGTCTGCTGCTTCTCCTCCTCATCCACCTCTTATTTCATCTCCACCAGTCACCTCCACCACTCAAATCTCATCCACCATCATTATTTCCAGCCCATCTCCTACTTCAATTCCATCTCCAATCCCTACTCTCACAGAAGAAATCTTCCATCCTTTACATCACTACCCTCAACCAGATCTTGACACCTCATCTCACCTTCCATCATTCAATCTTCTAGATGATTCCTTCATGGATGATTCACCTTCATGGATGATTCACCTTCATCCCCTCCTGAATCTACCCTCCTCATCCACATCATATCAACAGCTTCTGCAAGACATCATTGCTCAACCCTCCTTCACACCTTCTATCTCCATTCCCCTTTCTTCCATTTCCACAATCCCCACACCTCAACCTTCCTTTCCCCCATACACCAGCTCTCCACCAACATCACCAGTTGCTGCCACCTTCATTCTCTACCTCTGCTCAAATCCCTACTGTGCATGTAGATATTCCAGCCTTAGCTGACAAATTGTATGAGCTGATAGCTCCCAGGCTCTCACTTCTGTTGGAGACCTCCTTGGCTCCACTCTTCAAGTCAGTTGCAGACTTATCTGCCAGGCTCTCCTCCATCTTTCCTCCTCAGACAATCCCTTCCTTTGGGTGCCTTGATCCAGCTCTCTCTGAATCTAGGCAGGGGGAGATGCCTCATGAAGATGTTAGATTGCCTGCTGCTGCTGCTGTTACTTCAACTCAAGCTCAAGCTTCAACACCACCTCAGTTGCAGTTTTCTCAGTGGACCTCAGGTCACTTTTATCAGTTTTTGATTCAGTTTATTTCAGCTGTCTCCCAGTAAGCACTGCAGTCCAGCCATCTGAAGATCTATCTAAGGCCATTGTGCCCTTCTCAAGCTTGTGATACCAGCTTAATTAGCTCCTATATAACTTCCCTATATACTGCTGAGCCTTCTGTTTCCATTGATCTTACTGCTGCTACTCCTGTTGACAATAATGTTGTTGTTTCTGTTGTTGTTGCTGATATTGTTTGATATTGCTAACAATTCTGATGATTTAATCTCTAAGGATATACATATGACAGAGGCATATGACCTTGAACCTGCTGTCACTGTTGTTGTTGCCCCTGCTGATGTTTTTGTATCTGAAACTGTTTTCTCTGAATCTGCTGCTGCCCCAGTTGCTGCTGTTACTACTGCTGTTGTATCTGCTGTATCTACTGCTGTAGCTACAACTTTTGTCAGTGCTATTTCTGCTTCTACTGCTGCTGCCACAATTGCTGTCACTACTGTTACCTCTGCTCCAACCCAACAACAGAAAGATTATCTGAAAAGGATTGATGCTTTATATGATGAACAAAGCTCTGAAAATGATCATTTCAGAACTGATTCTGATGACTCCTCAGCTACTATAGCAAGGAAAAGAAAAACAAGAAGCAAGGCAATGAAAAGAGTTCCTCCAGCTAAAGTAAAAGATACAAATGATATTCCTACTATATTCTGCATAACTGCCCTATAACTGAACAATGGATGCAATATTCCAAGAATCAACTAAAGGCTATGAAGAAGAAGAGGAAATATGAGAAAGGTTTCTCTCAGTTCCATCATCCTCCTCCACCTCCTCCTCCTGGTGCAGGTGCAAGTGGTAGCTCTGCATCTCATCCCTCTGCCAGAAGTCAAACCCCCTATCAGCCTCAAGGAAGATCTCAATATAGGGGAAGCCAATCCAGAGGTTCTCAATCAAGGAGAGGAAATTATAGAGGAAACCAAAGAGAACTTCAAGTTTATTCCAAAGGTTACTCCAGGCAACATCCTTACTCAAGGGAAGGACCAGGTTCATCTGACACTACTTCAGGTCCTTTTCCCTACAAACTGAAAGAATTAGTCTCATCCAGAGCTCCTCCAGATAATCCTTCCAACAGATATGAGCCTCCATCCAGTGCCTTTTGAGGATCCAGAGAATAATCCTACTGCATGGACTGCTAGAATGAAGGAATTAGCTGCCTTGGATCAGATTAAGAAAGCCAGAGAGTAAGGTAAGGACACCTCCAGAATTACTACCTTGTCAGAACAAAGAAAGAAGGAACTTGAAAGATATGCTTCCAGTAAGTTTTTTTGATTCTGAAAGATACATGGAGCTGTACCCTGAAGCTGTAGTACCAAGGCCTAAACAACAAACATCTCAAGGTGCAGCTGATGACAGAAGATCAAAGAAGGAAGCTCTTAATCCAAATAGAGAAATTAAACTTATAAAGAGCAAGGAGAAAGAGTAATTCTGTAAGGTGACAATTATTCTGATTTCTGATCTGTATGAGATATTATATCTGTGATTCTGCAATGTTGTTGTTTGTTATATTGTTGCTTTGTATGTTGTTTTTAATTTCTCCAATTTCTGTAAATAGTAATCCTAACCCAAATAGGGGGAGATTGTTGGAACACCCTATTACTAATTTGGGTCAGGATCACTACGTCTTTAGGAAACCTGTTTTTGACCTCATTGTATAGATCTAAAGGTCAATTAGAATTGAGTCTAAGGGTTAGTAGTTAAGTTTGGAAGCTGCCCTCAAGACCAAGGTTTTTCAGTTTGGAGACTAAGTCATTTCGTCGAGCTCAGTACGACGAATCGTCGAACTCCAATCGACGATCGTTGAGCTCACTTCAACGGATCGTCGAACTCCATTCGACGATCGCTGAGCTCAACTTCAACAAATCGTCGAACTCCATTCGACGATCTTCGAGCTCAGTTCGACGATCTTGACTCCAGTTTGGCTCTCAATCTCTGAGCTCAGTTCGACGATAGTAGAGCTCAGTTCGACGTTTTTCTGAAGAGTTCAATGACTTTCAAGATTCAAATTCAGAACAATTAAGGAGTTATTCTCAGCAATTAATTCAGAAGATTTTGTAGCTGTTTTCATTTATTCTGGAGCAAGTTTCAAGGAATTATCAAGGAATGTTTCATTGGACTTTCCCCCAGAAGACAAAAGCAATTAAGGAAGTCATTTATGACAGGCCAACGGCTATCTTGACAGTGGATCATCTCTATTCAGACATCAAGAGAATAAAAATAAATTATCAAAAATTTCTGTAATAGCAATCAAGTAGAGAAAAGGAAGAAGAACAAGGGAGAGACACATATTCTGCAATTTTTCATTCTCTGCAAATCTTCTTCTACAACAACTCTCACAATCACAATCACACAAGAGAAAGAAAAAGAGTTGCAGACATTCTCTGTCTCAAGATTCATAGAATAACATCATCACTAAAAGAGATCAACCATCTGAAATCTTCAGATCTCTTTTGATTCAAGTGTTCAAGACCATCATCATTCAAGACTCCAGACACCTCACATTTCAGCTGTAAAGCTTCATTTCCTGAAGGCCTATCACCCTACTGCAAAGCTTCATTTCCTGAACAACTACAGATTTCAGGGGAGCTTTGACAGCATCAACATCCACATAGTCTTCTCAGCTGCTTTGAGAAAGAGAAGACTTCCATCACTCTCCCATCCCCACCTCTGTAAAGGGTTTTTCAAACTCCCTTCAAAAGTTTGTGTGTGATTTTTGAGCACCTTATCAAAAGCTCATTGGTGGCAAGACACCTGATCAAAAAATCTGGTTTGGTTTTTGAGCACCTTATCAAAAGCTCATTGGTGCCCAGGACACCTGATCAACTCATCCTGCAGTTGATTCATATCTAGGGTGGTAGAAGAGTGGATGTACCCAAGTTTAGGGGAACCACTATAGCTTCTTGTGTCTTCTGGTTGCTGGTCTTTATTTTTGTTTCTGGCTGTGATTGTTTTGTGACTAGGTTGCTCTGTGATTAGATAGTTTCTGTGATTAGATTTACTATTTGCTTCCATGTTCACATTTAGAATACAACAACTGTTGTAAAAGTTTTTAAACATCATACTCTATTCACCCCCCCCCCTCTAGAGTATATCAGATCTAACTCACACTTTCAATGTCTTCGTATCATCATTAGAGTTTTCTCATAGGGAGTTTATTTTCTGATTTTACATATTCTATCGTGTATTCTCTTTGAAGAGAAATTCGTTCGGTGGTTGGCAACAAGGTCCGTGTGTGCGACTTAGGGGGAAATTCACTTGTATTAGCGACAAGGTCTTTATGTAACTTAGGCAGAATACGCCATGGTTGTTGGCAACTAGATCTTTGTGTGGCTTAGAGAGGAATTCACCGAGTGTGTTAGCAACTAGATCCAGGGTTTAGATCTAGGGGGCATCTTGATGCCTTATCTTGGGAGAGATATACTAAAGCTAACAAACGCTTGAGAGAAAGATCAAAATAGAAAACAAAACAAAAAAACTTTCCGCCTTGATTTCTAATGTTATAGATAAGGCTGTGCATATTATTCGAAACTCGAAAAGCGCTCGAAAATTGCTTGAAAATTGAACCGAATCGGAATTGGTTAAAATTGATTCGACACAATTTGACTCGAATCTAATTTCGAGTTGATTTCGAGGCAGCTCTGAATCGCTCGAAATATGATTCAAATCAAATCGAATTAATTAAAATTATTATGTATTTATTAATATATTCTTATTTTAAAATTAAAACTAGTAAAATTTAAACATAAATAAAAAGAATAATGACTTTGAGTGTTTCATTTGCTAAATTTTAGGGTTGATATATAGTCAAGTTCGAGATATTTTGGCTCAGTTCGAAATCAAAATTTTCGACTCGAAATCGATTAAAATCGAAATTGATTTCGAGTCGAGACGGCTCGACTCGAAATGACTCGATTCCGAGTCAGCTCGAAATCGAATCGAGTCGGCTCGAAATCAAATCAGGTTGCCTCAAAATCGAATCAAATCGGCTCGAAATCGAGCAATTTTTCGTTTTAGTCATAATTTGCTCAGAATTAAATTGGACAACTTATAAATTTAACAAATGAAACATTTAAAGTTTTCATTTTTTTTATTTAGATTTAAATTTTGTTTTTTTAATCTTAAAATAAGAATATATTAATAAATACATAATTTTTTTAATTAATTCGAGTTGATTCGAATCATATTTCGAGCGATTCAGGGCTGGCTTGAAATCGACTCGAAATCAGATTCGAGTCAAATTGAATCGACTCAAATTGAGTCGAATCAGTTTCAACCGATTCTGATTCGGCTCAATTTTCGGACGATTTTCGAGCGACTTTCGAGTTTCAAATAATATGCTCAGTCCTACTAAATTTATAGGATGCCCAATTTAATTTTGAGCAAATTAGGAAAAATAGGAAAATTGCTCAATTTCGAGCCGACTCGATTCGATTTCGTGTTGACTCGGAATTGAGTCATTTCGAGTTGAGCCGACTCGACTCGAAATCGAATTCTATTTCGAGTCAAAAATTTCGATTTCAAGCCCACCCAAAATTGCTCGAACTCGACTCGATATCAACCCTAGTTATAGAAATCAATATTTTTGGAATCAAACTCTTTTATGAAACAAAATCATGTTCTTCTTTGATTTATTATCTTAATTTTTTTTCTTACTCTTTAAAATATTTTTTAATTTTTTTCTCAAAACTTTAAAGCAAAATATTTTTTATTATTTTTTTTGTGTTCAACACACCAGAAGTTTCAATCCATGCAAGTTAACGCTACGTTATAGTCACTAACGCTAACGATAGTGAACAAAAATTGAATATTTTATCATTGTACAAAAAATAATCTACTATGAAAGGTGAAAATAAAGTTTTCTATTTAATATTCATGGACAAGGAAAACCTGAGACAGAAGTTGGTCGGGCGCGTTATAGAGGCGCATGATTGTCTCAAAGTGGCTGACATGCTCCAGGAGTCGTCCATCTCATTGAAATATCGAAGTAGGGCAACTTGAAATCGTGCAGGATGAGGTGCGACAAAACCTGGGGAGCAAGTGGAAACCCATGGTGAAAAGGAAGTCATGCATTTGCAAGGCGGTGCCAAACCTAGGCATACTCCTCAGTGATCATCTACCAAACTTCTTCACGGTCGAGCCTTTGTTTCTCCTACCCAACGACCGCTTTGGCTGGGCAAGGATTGAGCCGAGCATTCCCAGTGGCACTGTCGGCCGTGCGGTGGGTGCAGAGCTTGCTATATCAGACAACTCATCAACGGGTGTTTGCCGAGATGGTCCCATAGTGGGATGTGCTCCTGGGCGAGCAGTGGTCTTCCTCCTTGAGCGATGGTGGGGTTCGGAGGATTTGAGACTCCTAAGTCTCGAAGCAAGGTGAGCACCTCCACTTGGAACTCCTCCATCAATCGTACACGCTGCTCCATGATAGTAGCAGGTGCATTGGCGTCGGATCCCTCCATAAGCGAAGCGTTGCTTATGAGCAAGTTGGGGGCTAGATCAACGCACTCCTCCAAAGCCACCCTGGCAGTGCAAACGCTTCTCTTTGCCATTGCAGTTGGTTGGGAGCGCTTGCACAAAGTAAGCACAATTTTCAGAGATTTGTTAGAGAGTTGAGGAGCACTATCCCAAAGATGTCACCAAATTATTGTGGGTTGCTCGGTTTTTCTCCATTCCAGAGGATTGGACCGCTTTAGCTCGAGAGTGAGCTGAGCGCGCAAATAGTCAACTGAAAATCAAGTAGAAATGACACGAGGCATTTTAGCATGGAAACCCCTAAAATGCTGAAAAATCACATGGTGAGATCTGTTACAGGCCAAAATTCACCAGTGCTTTTGAGTTTACAAGAGTTTGAGATTCTCGGAGGGTGACAGTCCACCTTTCCGTTTACAAGCCTTGAATGCAATAGAAGGAGGAAAAAGACCAAGTCTTAGAATATTCACGGGAAGCATTCTTCAGTTCTTTTGTTGGTGCTTGAGTGTGTCCACTGGAGCCTTGAGCGGGAGTAGACAGGAGAGCGAGTCGAGTGATTTCAGAGCGACAGAGCGATCTAATCTCACATTCTCACTGAAAACCTTAGAGCTCTCCCCTGTCACTCTTTTATCTTCTCTTCAAATGAAAGCCCAAGGGTCTTTTATTGCTTTCTTGAATGAACACGCTGGTAATTGCACCCGACTGAATATGGAGTTGACGAATAATGTTGCTCGATTCCGGTCACCTTGATCATCAATTTCTAGAAAATGACGAACATGCCCCTTGGGCGGTTCGTGCGGCTCAGCGGCGGTGGCGGCCTGAGGCACGCACGGTAGGGGCGCACGCTCCAACGATGCGATGGACTCATCAGCATTATCTACTTCCGACGACACCGCCGATGATCGCTCCACCGGCTACGGTGGCGGGATCCGGAAGAAGGTGGCCCTGGATTGGATGGAATGGGGAAGAGGGTTGCTGCACGTCGTCCACGAGTTCTTCTTCCAGAGAATCTCTGCTAGCCATCTCGAGAACCGTTTATTCCTACCTCACCTTGACGGAATCACTTGCATCGTCACCGGATCCACCAGCGGAATCGGCCTTGAAAAAACTTCCTCGAGCTGGGCAGCCGCCGCCGACGATGACGTAGACCCCTCCTTGCGGAAAATCGCCGAGGAAGAAGGGAAGAAGTGAACCGTCTATTCTCAAAACCGCCCTAATCGGACCTCTTCAGGTTTGTTTTGAGGCCAGACAAATTTAAAAGAAATGAAAACAAGCGTTTTCATCTCAAAACTAAAACGGTGCAAAACATAGCCAAACGAACATCTCCATTTGGTCCACGAAATCTCAAAACGAAAACACTGTGTGAAAACGGTGCAAACGAACAGGACCTAAGGTTTTCACTCCTTCATTAAACATTCCCCCTCAAAACAGACCTCCCTATTTCTGCAATGGTGGCGAGCCATCTACTCCGACACCCGCTCTCCTTGCCGGAGGTCGGACGACGCTACTCTTTTTCCTCCGATCAAGCTGCAAGTAGGATGGGCCGGCGCGATTGAAGCGCTCTGCGGGTTTGATCCCGACTTTCTCAATGGCAATCGGCGACAATGCATATCGGGCGGTGGGGCATATCGGGTGGGGGCGGTGGTGCACTTTGGCGGAGCTGGAGGCGGCGATAGATGATTTCCTCCGGTGGAATGTGATCGGCGATGGTGGGCACAACGTTGCCTACAGGGGCGTTCTCCCTGATCTAACCATCTTCGCAGTCAAGAACCTATTGAATAAAAAGCAGGTTTCAATTCCGTTAATGCTTGCAGTTGAGGTGAGATTGGTTGATTGTTTTGCTTTTATTACACATTTATATGTGATCAACAGTTCTTCATCCTTACTCTTCTTTAATAATTTTTTTACAGATCATTGATATATGCAGCAGGTTTAGGCTTCATTTGGTTCGGCAGTGGCGGGTCGATTCGGCGGGTAGAAATGGAGTGTTCGAATCGGAGGGGGAGGTGGCTGCTCCAAACTGAACTTTTTGGGGTGTTTCTCAAGGCGGGCGGGTGGAAACGGAGCAAACACCGCCGGAGGTTCATTTGTTTGTCCGCCTTCCGGCGGCGTTTGCGCCAAACGGAGCGGCGTAACGCCGAACCAAATAGAGCCTTAACCTCTGTTGCAGAGCATGCGGCGTTTAGAAAGAGAGTTTTGGAGAAAATGCTGTGAATGTACAAACTTAGGGGTGCAAACGAGTCGAGCTTGGCAAAATTTCCAAGCTCGAGCGTTTCATTTCGAGCTCGAGCTCGATGAGCTCATTTATCCTAGCTCGAGCTCGAGATCAATGCTAACTTATCGAGCTCGAGTTTCGAGCTCGCGAGCTCGAGCTGCTCACGAGCTTTTTAGCTCCTGAGCTTTATTTTCTTATTTATTTTAATTTTTTTTAAAAAAATGTATAAATAAAAAGTTCACGAGCCGGCTCGCGAGCTCATGAACAACACTAAATGAGCTCGAGTTCGACTTGTAATCGAGCTCGTGCTCGTCGAGCTCCACTCGTCGAGCTCGCGAGCTCGAGCTCGAGTCGAGTTTTTTTCGAGCCGGCTCAACTCAACTTGAACCCCTAGTACAAACGAACATAAGTTTTCGTTTTGACCAAAAATAAAACTGAAAAATATGCTGCAAACAAACATAAGTTTTCATTTTGCCCCAAAACAAAAACACTTAATTTTTTCGTTTTAAAGCAAAACAAAAACCTAATATGAAAACGATACAAACGAACGGGCCCTACGTGTTTCCACTACATCAAAGGCGACATGCAACTAGAGACTCTCGAACCCAATATGACCTTTTTTTTTCCACCGAGCCCCAAGCTCGCGATGCGTCTTTCCACTAGAGACTCAAACTCAACACATCTCTTAAGGGAAAAACCAAACACCCTTTACGCGAACCAATTTCTATTCAAACGAAACCAATTTCAATTCCCGCATTTCAATTCCTTTCAAACCAATCAACTTTTAAAGGAATCATAAAAGACACAAACCTGCAGTACTTCATTGACTATATTAAACAAATATTGACCGAAGTTGATCGCACATGTTATATTAACTACTAACTAGTCAACATCCACTATTATTAGTTTGAAATAAATGGTCAATATAAATCAAAAGAATAATTATTTATTATTATTATTATTATCAGATAATATTCGGATAGAACCGGTCATGTAAAACATTTAACACCAGTTGAAAACCGGAGTTGAACCGTTTTGACATTAATGACCGCAAGGTCACAACTTTTCAAAATTGAACCTCACTCATCACGAAAACATCTTGACGAGATTACAACTTTCTGTAATTTTCCTGAAGTTTGTACAAAATTTTTGGGAAGGACGCAAAACCTGAGCATATTTCGAAAGTACGTCTTGGATATTTTTAGGAAAAGTAATTTGTAGATCTTGAAGATCTACAACTTTCGTGTTGAGCACTTTTCCTAATATTGCATGTACAAGGCGTATTTCGGATAGCCATAACGGGCTGTTTTAAAATTAATGTGATTTTGTGAACCGCCCGGTTACCCAAAAATCGGCCCGGTACTGTTTCAATTTTCCGGTTCCTGGCCCATTCTTGGCCAGGCCAGTTTTTGTGAGGAACCAGACCGGACCGCCCGGAGGACCGGTCGGCGGTTCAACCGGTCGGACCGGCCGGTCCGGTCCGGTTTTTAAAACGTTGTGTAAAACATACAAAAAAAATCACAAAAAATGAACCTTCATTAAAACATCATTTTTATGAATTAGGTTTGCAAAATGAAAATATGAAGGTATGTTTTTGTAATATTATTTTGTAATTTTTAGTATGTTTTAGATGAGTATAGTATTATCATTAAAGATATTAAGAGAAGCTTCTTCTTTCTTAATTTTGTCATTTCTTGCTCAAATGCTTCTTCTCCCTACATGCAAGTCATGTGCATTCGGAGTAATTCAGATCCTTCATCGCCTTTTTTTTTACTTTTTTAAGGCGAGTGCGGTGCACAGATAGACCTATGTGCACACACGTACCTAAATATCTCTCTTTTCTACGGGTCCGAATTTGGTGGGTCCGACATACACTCTTCTATGTGTGCCAAGAGTTTTTTATGTCTTGATCAATTTTTAAAAAAATATTTACAAATATCATAATTTTAATAATATGATATTTTTAAATATCATATTATTCATTTTCCCGATTATAACTGAATCAATTATGATTGTAAAATAATCCATTATGATCGTAAAATAACATTACGGTCAAGAAATAAAAATAAGATCATAATGTCATTTCATAGCTGTAATTCATGATTTTACGATTATTTTTTTCAATTATAATCAGAATATTAGTAATATGATAATTAAACATTAATATTTTATCAGTGATATAATGCATGCAAAAATTCTTAATGCACATAAAAAAAGTAAACCTTGAAAGCACTAATTTTTTTCCCCTTTCTACATCCCCCACGACTCCAGCGTGGGGAAGCTCGGGAGCGGCTCGAAATCAAAGCCCGAACCATCGAGAACCGGGTCGAACGAACCGCAAGTCCGGTCCAGTAGCACTGCCGATGTATCGAGGGTTGGGAGATAACCTTGCGGCTCAACCCAGCGACGGCCAGTCCCCGTCCGCTGCGGCTCCGGCAAGACGACCTCCTCCACCGGCAGATCGGCCCCGCCGAAGCGTATTCCGGTGACCTCCTGAACCATCCGCCGGAAGTTCGCCGGATCCGCGTTGATATACGTTGTCGGGGACCGCTTGGACGCGCGAGATTTCCGCTTCGAGATCTTCCCTATCGGCGAGCAGGGGATCGGATTACTGCCGCTCCAGCCGCGGGGATTCGCCGGCGTTACCGATGATTCCGCATCGACGGAGGGGAGTGCAAACGGCGTTAGGTATGCCGAGGAGGAGAGGGTTTCCGAAGCGGAGGAGTCGTCGGAGAGCGAGATTTCGAGGGCTTTTGTGAGGGTCACGTTCTCGTGAGCGAAGGCATCCGCATTAATCCAGCTCGAGAATTCGTTGAAAACGGAGCCGTACGCCCAGGCCTCAATGCTAGAGCTGTCGTTCTTCATGATGGTTCGGCCGCCGGCGACTGAGAGCTAGCTGCGGTGATGAATCGGAGGATTTAGGGCTCCAACCGGAAAATCAGCGCCGGAGACGGAGTGGGAGATGGTGGTCGGCGGGAGAGGGAGGAGTGAGGGCTAAGTAGGGACAGAGGGGCGGCATGGTTGTTATAAAGGGGGAGATCGAGTTGGCTCCGCCGCAATAATTGAGGCGGTGGCTGAAACCGCGTTTATTGGGCCACGTGTTGGGCCTACGTCCGTACCGCAATAAAACGATTAAAACCCGCTCGTGTCGGAGAGAATCCGGCATGAGAGTTATTTTTAGGGCGATGCTATCCGCATTACAGTTTTGACTATTCGCACCGCGTTTTCTCCTAATTTTTCATGTTTTTATAAAATACGTCTTATATATGCATTTTTAGGAAAATTGTTCAATACTAAAGTTGTAAATCTCGACGAAATCTACAACTTTTGTGTTAAAACACTTTTCCTAAAAATGCATATACAAGACCTATTTCCAAAAGGCGCGAAATTTGGGCGTATTTCCAAAATACGCCTTGTATATGCATTTTTAAGAAAAATATTCAACACGAAAGTTGTAGATCTCGTCGAGATCTACAACTTTCGTGTTGAACACTTTTCCTAAAAATGCATGTACAAGACGTATTTTCAGAAGACACGAAAAATTAGGAGAAAGTGCGGTGCGAATAGCCAAAACAGCGGTGCGGATAGCAGACCCTACTTTTAACCAACAAGAAATTAATTTTAACGATACTGTTAGGTTGAGTTCGTTTCGTAGAAATTGAGATACAAGAATTGAAATTGGCTTGATGTGTCAAGTCAATTTATAGCATTATTGGGGTGCAGTTAGCCCACCCTTATGTTCTCATCGTCCAAAATGAAGATCATGGGGGAACCACCGCGCGCGCGATCGGCGAGCGTGATCGTGCACTGGATCCTGTTCCCCGGATCGCCCTGGGTCGGCACCTCTCTCCCACCGCCGGCGGGCCGACTCTCGCCGGTCTGGGTTCCGGCCGGCTTAAGGGCTGCATCTCGTGGGCGCACAAACGCGGTTGTGAGGCACGGTGATCCCTCCGGCCGGCCTGGCCGGCGGGTTCCTTCCCTCCCGCGGCCTCCGCGGGAGGTGTCGGGTTTGGCAGGTCGCTCGACGGCCCTCGTTCGGGCGTGCTCGGCCGGCCGCCCCATGCTCGAGCCGTCTCCGGCCGGCCGTGCTTTGCGGACAACTCCCGACGTCGACGCCTAGGTCGCTCCCGGTGGCAGGCACCGGATCCGTTCCCGGCGGGGTCCGCCGGGGCCGAGTCCTAATATTTATCCCGAACTATACTCAAAATTATGATATCGGTGGTTACGGTGTTCGGATGGCTGCATAACCACCGTAACCACCTCCTAGAAGCCATAAAATAGCTTTCAGTCCTGCTCATTTCTCATATTTCTCTCCTCTGTTTTCTTTCTTATCAGGCCAAAGCTCTGTCAGATTCCTCCTACGAGTCACATTCGACCCACCTCAGCTCCACCAAAAATCCGTCTAAGTCCCCAAGTGTGCGGCAAGAAGGAAATGATAATGTCGCTCGAAGCATCTGGATGGAGATCAAGGTGGAATCACCTACCCATTGCCCCTAGGTGGGTATATATATGCAAACCCTAAGAGTAACTACGGGTATCAGATATCCGTGTATCCGAACCGACCTGTTAAACCTCCAAACCCGTTATTATGTCCAAATATACCTTAACAGGAAATTCCTACTACAGCAAGTACCCGTTCGTCCGCAATGTCCAAGCAAGTAGTCTTACACGAAGCAGCTTATTGTCAGTCGTGAGCCTAATAAAATCTCTCTCATCTCCAAAGTGTAACGAAAAGCGGCATGTTGCCCTCGATTCTACAAGCAAGCTGTACCCAAAAGCAGATAGTGGAGTTCGACCGGTATAGATCAGGTCGCACAGTTTTTTTACTCGATTGAGGGGTTTTTCTACGTCAAAATATTGTATGCATAATATTCCTCTCTCTCATTACCTGTATGTGCGCTCGACCGTTTCATGAGCTAAGACGGTCCAAGTTAATCTGCTCCGACCGGAACGTTAAGTTTGGCCGCAATAGTTTGACGCCATCTGTTGGAACGGTTCCCAGCATCCCCCAAAGATTTAGAAGACAGTATCCTCTACACAGCGGTACTCGTGACCTGCTCCCATGACCAGAAGGAGCACCCGAACCACCAATGGATCACCTCTTGGAGGGCTCGTTGAGTCGGCTCCCTCTCACTCGCTCGTCAACATGACTCTCGGCGGTCAGGCCCCTCTCCCGCCCGTAGCCACTTTGGAAGGCTGCATGTAGTGTATGGAGGAGCGTCAGGTCGAGATTCTCGCCCTCCTCCAAAATATCGCAGCTCCTCGTCAGCCTCCCGTGTAACACCCACGATTTTTCGATGTTATTATTTGATTTGGTGTCGTCATAATTATGACGTCGGGACATCACTCTTTTTTTACGTTTTGTTGACGGCGCTGCACCGTTTGTTCGTTTTCGCGTCTGTTGGGTCTGTTTGACCAGATTTCGGGATTTTGATTGGATTGAATGTTTTCCTTGATTGAAAGGATGAAGTTTTGAGGTTTTGGACTTGTCCAGTATTATAGCATTCCGAGCATTTTGGAGTCTCGGCGCGTGTTTGGATCTGTGTGATGATTTTTGCTCGTGAAGGCATTTGATGATAGTGTCTCAAGAATGGTGCGTCGGATTCTAATAGTGTCGTCGCTGCTTAATTCGTAGAATCGACATTTTATCCCGCAATGTTAGTCAAATTCGAATTTCTGAAACTACCCTGCTTGGTACTTGTGATGACCATATTCATTTCTTGAAAAGCCGGGAGCTGTTCCCGAGAATTGTATACTTGTTCTCGAGAAGAGTTTTCTATTACCGAGAATGCCTTGTTGTTCTCGAGACATTCTATTATGTTCCCGAGAAGTGTTTTCCTAGTTCTCGAGAAATTTTCTTGCCTGTACTCGAGAACTGCCCTACACCCTACTCGAGAACCGCCCATCATTCTCGAGGAAACAACTTGATTGTTCTCGAGTTGTGCCCCCTTGTTCTCGAGAAGTCCATGGTGTCTTCTCGAGAAGTCTCTTTGTGTACTCGAGATCTGTTCTTGCTCTCGATATGACCGTCTTGTTCTCGAGAACTACCCTTCTTGTTCACGAGAAGATTCACTTGTACTCGAGAACTGCCCTTGTTCTCGAGAAGTTTTGGCTCTGTACTCGAGAACAGGGTTCGTTGTTCCCGAGTGGTGCTTCCCTTCGTTCTCGAAATATGATTTGTTGTTCCCGAGTAGTACTTCTGCTTGTTCTCGAGAAACCTTCCTTCTGTTCCCGAGAAACTCTCCTTCCACTCGAGAAATCCATACTTTATTTCATGATTTCTGGTTCAGCCGACCATTGACCATCTCCTTTAAGTGTTATGATTCCACTATTTATTTATTTTAATATTATATATACATACGTATATATATAAGAAACTTTTTCTTCTTTCCCTTAGCTGTACTTCCTCCTTCCCGAACCAGAAAGGCGTGAGCGAGAGAGAAAACGTCCGTTCGTGATTCTTCTGGTGGCCGCCGACGGTGCTCCGGTGCTCGAAATCTTGAACCGAACATAGATCTGGAAAGCTCTCAACGAGAGCTACGCCATTGTGGTAAAATTTTCCTCATTCCTTGAGTTGTTCTCACTAAGGTTTTCGGCCCTAACTCCTATTTTTGGTCATTCTTGTTAGATTTCGATTTCCCTCATCTTTCTTGGTCCCGAACTAAGTCGTGGTGCGATTGGGAGGTCTTCTCCGGCAAAACCAAGGCAAGTGATGGTTTTCTCCCTCTCTTCCCTTCCTTCTCCCGATCTGCAAAAAATTTCTAACTTCTTTTTATAATTATTTTTAATAACTTGCCGAATATAGTGCTGTTTAGATCCCTTGTCTAATTCTACTTGTAGTATTCATGTTCATGATTTTGCTACCTAGCCTTGTTAAGTGCTATATATTTTGGTGATGTGGTTGAATCTCGCTCACTTAATCGTTTCCTAACTATTATGTAGGACATGTTAGAGTTTATCTAGGATTGCAAATCCTTCCTAAAGGTTGATCAACCATTTCTTAAATCTAGAAATGTCTAGTAGAATCTGATATACCAAGTCTTGAGATTTATATCATGGTTTTTTTCGTGGCGATGTCGTGGGGCGAGACAAGCCGCCAGGCCCAGGAAGGGTTATGGTGGGCCTCTGAGCTCTAAACCCGGGTCATTACAGGTTGTGACTTCATGGTTTTCTTTGTTGCGGGTGTTATTAGTGGGCGAATCCACCGTCGCAATGTTTGATCTCTCTATTAGTACCTTGCGGAACTCTAACGATTGTTTGGGCATTTGCGGTGTATGGTGGAGTAGCCTGTAACACCCCAAATCTCACGATTGAGTGCAGGCTGGTCAACACGGCTTAGGACACGGGCGTGTCCCAAGCCGTGTCCTGCTCTGTACACTCGAGTGGGTCTGAGTGTGTCTTGAGTGAGGCACACGGCCTGGGACACGGGCGTGTCCTAGGCCGTATCCTCCTCTAGGTCGACGAACTCCACTCGACGAAGTGCACTCGACGATTCTCGAGAGGCAAGTCGAGTTGGGTACACGGCCTATGACACGGGCATGTCAGAGGCCGTGTCATTCTCTATTTGTGGCGAGGGCTGTGAACACGGGCTGGACACGGGCGTGTCCAAAGCCGTGTCAGGGCACACTGCATGTGACACGGGCATGTCACATTGCCGTGTCCTGGTCGGGTTGAGTCGGTTCCTTTGCCGCTTAAGGAATACGGCCTGTGATACGGGCGTGTCACAAGCCGTGTCAGCCCAAGAAAATGTTTTTCTGCGCAAATCGTCGTCGTTCATTTCCTTCAACTTGGATCTAGTGTTCCATGCCTTTCCCTGCTATTATAAAGCCTAGAGTGGAAGGATAACCCTCATTTATCTTTAGGCTTTTCTCTTTCTAAAGAGATAGGGAGAGAGGAGTGCAAGGAAAGAAGGAGGAGAAGGAATCTGGCTGCCGGAGGAGCTTCAGCGTGCCGAATCGAGAGCCAAGTTCAGATTCGTGGAGGCAAGGCCGTGGCGGTGTAACACCTCCCCTGTAATGACCGTATAATATGGGTCCGGCCGGGGCCCCACAACATACGGACGCCACAGCTTTAGTATTAAAAGTTGATATAGCTACCCACACTCAAAACACTTTGCACAAAACAGCGGAAACACAAGCAAGACAAGAAGTTATCCACTACAAGAAGAGTAAAACATATGGTCTTATGGCCTTACAACAAGTGTCCAAAATCAAATAATACAACAGTCGAGAAAGTGCGTAGCACTCCTAGTCTACCTCGACATGCAAGCCGGACAACATGAGTCTCAAGCATACAACATCATATAAGTAGAGCTACAAAAAGAAAAGCACTTCATGAAGCTTAGGCCTTTCTGGCCGGCGAGCTAGCTCCTGCATGCGATCCTTGCCCTGTAAAATTTATTAGTAACGTGGGTCAGCAAAGGCTGACCTCAAACTGTGTAACAACACATCTCCTCCTGGTCGCCCCTAACGAACCCCGGGGTACCCCTCCAACCTGCAAGTTAGCACTTCATATGCAATAATCATAAGCAAGAAAAACAACTACTAAAACAGACTTGGATGTCATACGCATCATACATGTTCTCTACGGGTTGAGAATATAACAAAAAGTGCCTACTTATGCAATCATATATGCAATAACCTGGGTTTCACCCAAGGCACCCTAACTCGTATGCATCTAGCACATCATCACATCATATGGGTACTCATCGATTCCCCATTGGCATAAAGCCGCAAACAAAGGGGGTGACACCATTTCCCCCAACGGCTCACAGGCCGCCTCATGGAACTCTTGTCAAGGCCCCACCCGTTCAAGGTCTTAGACCCGAGCTTGCCTACAAGCTCTGACGTCTCATGTCAGGATTCCAACAAACACAAAACTGACTGATTCTAAGAAGCCTTGCCGGACCCCACCCGCTCATGGCCTCATTGCCCGGGCTTGCCCCCATGCTTGGCATTCTCGTCAGTCTCACAGAAGGGGACTAGTCTCGCTGGGACACTCTCCGCACATGACGTGAACGTCACGGGATAGCCAGCCGACCACGGAGACATAGCCACGCCTTGGCACATCACAAACCAAGACAATTTCACCCGAGTCCCTCATTTGTACTACAGCGTTCCCGCGCACCAAGGAAACCATCTCCAACTCATGCGGAGCTAACCTTGTCCACCAAGGAAAACATCTACCACCACGAGGAGCTAACCTTGTCCGGTTCCAACTACACGTACTCACTCGAGAAAAAGGGGGAAAAACATCACCACATCACAAACGGCGTCTTGCCGCAACGGAATCTCTACGAATCCTTAACGTTCGTATGCAACATCACCGAGTCGGACTAACGGTCGCGACTATGGCTTCACCCACCATGCCTAATCCACTAACGGAGCGGATCTCTAATGCAAAATATGCCGGGGACGGACTCAATCAATCCGGAGGTTCCTCTTGAACCTTGACGACCAAAAACCCCTCTCATTTGAGATTTTGGTGCCCAAGAAATAGAAAAGAAAAATGATGCTAAAGACATGCATCCTAAGACCGAGAGGAGAAGTGTCGTTACCTTCCAACTCCTCTTCCTTGCCATGGCAAAATATCCGGATGAAAACCTTCGCAAAGATCTAGCCTCCACGGATCTGGACTCGGCTCGCGATTTGGAGCACCGAAGCTTCTCCTACAGCCCAAACCCTCCTTCACCTTCCTCCTTGCTCTCCCTTCTCTCTAGAAATTAGTAAGAGAAAAGCTTGAAGAAGAATGAGGGTTTCCAACCCTATTCTCGGACTTAACCCCCCAAGAACAGTCCTAAACCGTCAGATCCTAAAATCAGGAAAAGAATGGCCACGATCCGCCTGAAAAATAAAACACCTGGGCCAAACACGGCCTGGCACACGCCCGTGTCCAGGGCCGTGTGTCTCATTCGCCGTCTCAAATCGACGTGCCTGGAACAGCACACGGGCATCTGACACGCCCGTGTTCGATCCGATACGCCTGTGTCCCCAATGACACGGCCGTGTGGCCGGCCGTGTGCCTCCATTGACACGGCCCCGAAAACATCCCGAGAGGTGACACGGCCTGGGACACGCCCGTATCCCAGGCCGTGTGCCAAGTCTCGACACTCGTCGACAGCCTTTGTGTCGACACCGCGAAAAAACGTCGAGCGAAGATCGTCGACCAAGCGGGACACGCCCTGTGACACGCCCGTGTCACAGGCCGTGTGCCCCAGTCTCGACACTCGACACTCGTTGAGTGAACATCGTCGACTGAAGATCGTTGACAGACCCACACGGCCTTGGACACGCCCGTGTCCTAGGCCGTGTGCCTTGTCTCGACACGAAGTCGAGCGAAAATGTCGACACCCCGGGCCGAGTGTCGACACGGGCTCGACACGCCCTGCGACACGCCCGTGTCGCAGGCCGTGTGCCCTCACTCGACACTTCGTCGAGCGCAAAGTGTCGACCATGCGGCCAAGTCGTCGACACGGCCTGACACGGCCTGGGACACGCCCGTGTCCAGGGCCGTGTGCCCCCTGCCAGAAACCAAAAAAAATGTCCAGAAACGTAAATCGACCCTTTCTCAAAAACTGGGGTGTTACAACTCTCACCCCCTTAACAGAATTTCGTCCCGAAATTACAAAACAAAAGGGTCACTTAAATTGTACCTGAAATGAAGAATTCTGGATACTCTTCTCGCATGGCTTGTTCTCGCTCCCAAGAGAACTTCTCTTGACCGCAGTTGTCCCATCGGACTTTCACGAGTTTAACCTCTTTATTCCGCAACTGCCGAGTATCCGAATCCTCTATAACAATTGGAAGGACTCGCGTCCTCAAGTTTTCCTCAATCGGCACCGATGCCGGCTCAATCACCACACTAGCCTCCACCAAGGCTTTCCTCAAAACGGAGACGTGGAAGACGTCATGCAATCCACTCAGCTCCGCGGACAAAGCCAACCGATAGGCTGCTTCTCCCACCCGTTCAACAACTTCAAAAGGCCCCAAAAACCTTGGACTCAACTTTTTGAGTCGGCGAATCCGTGAGACGCCTTTGAACGGTTTGATCTTCAAATAGACCCAATCACCTACCGCAAACTCCAACTTCCAGTGACGAGCATTAAAGTATTTTGCTTGCCGGTCCTGCGCCACCTTCATACGCTCTTGAATGGTCCGTACCAACTCACAAGCGTCCACTACCACCTCTTTTCCCAAAATTTTGGTGTCTCCCGCCTCTGCCCAAGACATCGGTGTTCGACATCGTCTCCCATACAAAGCTTCGTATGGCGCCATTTTTATGCTTGCTTGAAAACTATTATTGTACGTGAATTCCACCATGAAGAGGTGATCCTCCCACTTCTTGCCGAAGTCAAGAACGCACATTCTCAGCATATCGTCCATAGTACGGTTTGTTCTTTCAGTTTGCCCATCAGTTTGAGGATGGAACGCCGTACTGAACTTTAGCTTCGTGCCCAAACCCTTTTGTACTAGTCTCCAGTCCTTGGACGTAAACCGTCCATCTCGATCGCTGACTATACTCTTTGGAATCTCATGCAGTCGCACAATTTTGCGAACATACAACTCCACCAGCTTCTCCACGCTGTCCTCTTTCCGATTTGGGATGAAGTGGGCCACCTTGGTTAAGCGGTCCACGATCACCCAAATAGCATCATTACCCTGCTGCGATCTAGGCAAACAATGTACAAAGTCCATAGAGATGTCATCAAATTTCCATTCAGGGATTGGAAGGGGCTTCAGGAACCCGCCCGGCTTCTGACATTCGGCCTTCACCAAGGCGCAAGTCTGGCAACGATTCACATACAAAGCTATGTCCCGCTTCAGCCCCGGCCACCAAAAGGATTTCTTCATATCCAAGTACATCTTTGTACCGCCCGGGTGAATGGAGTACTTTGTGAAGTGAGCCTCAAACATCAACTCCTCACGGAGTTTGCCGAACTGCGGTATACAAACCCTTCCGTTCTTCCTCAGAATCCCATCAATCATCTCCTAGGTGCTGCTCTCGCCCGTTTGAGCCTCCAACACAAATGGTTGAAACTCCACATCCAACCGAGTCGCTTCCCGAATGCGATCGGTCAAGTCGTTCTGCACTTCGATCCAGTTCAACCGAGCCACGCTGGACTCGCCTCTCGCAACACATTCCAAACCAAGGGTCTCCCATTCCCGTACCAACCGCTCATCATGAGCTTCGATCCAATTCCCTTGCCCTGAGCACTTTCTACTCAAAGCATCCGCCACCACATTGGCTTTACCTGGCGTATACTGAATTGTCACTTCGTAGTCTCCAAGAAACTCAACCCACCTGCGTTGCCGCATGTTCAGGTCCTTTTGATCCAAGAGATACTTCAGGCTTTTATGATCCGTGAAGATCTCCACCTTTGCACCATATACATAATGCCGCCATATTTTCAACGCAAAAATTACCGCCGCCAACTCCAAGTCATGGACGGGGTAATTCCTCTCATGAGGCTTCAGCTGTCTAAACCCAAAAGCTATCACCTTGCCATGTTGCACCAAAATGCAACCCAAATCGCATCCCGATGCGTCACTGAAAATCTAAAATCCCTCGTTCCCTTGCGGTAGACTTAGGATTGAAGCCACCATCAGTCTCTCTTTCAGTGCTTCAAATGCTTAACTGCACTCTTGAGTCCACACAAACTTACGATCTTTACGAGTGAGTGAGGTGAGGGGTAGAGTTATCCGCGAAAAATTCTCCACGAATCTCCTATAATACCCGGCTAGTCCAAGAAAACTTCGGACTTCCGCCACGGTCCTCAAAACCGGCCAATCTCTGATGGCTTCCACTTTTGTTGGATCCACTGCTACCCCATCCCCACTAATCACGTGGCCCAAAAATGCCACCTTCTCTAACCAGAACTCGCACTTGGAGAACTTTGCATACAACTGATTCTCCCTCAACACTTGCAAGACCACTCTCAAGTGGGTCTCATGCTCCACTTCAGATTTGGAATACACCAAGATGTCATCAATGAAGACAACCACAAAAGAATCCAAGTATTCCCGAAATACTCGATTCATAAGATCCATGAACACAGATGGTGCGTTCGTCAGCCCGAACGGCATCACCGTAAACTCAAAGTGTCCATACCTTGTACCAAAGGCAGTCTTGGGTATGTCCTCATCCCGAATTCGCAGCTGATAATAATCTGACTTCAAGTCCAATTTTGAATACACCACTGACCCCACCAACTGGTCGAACAAGTCGTCAATCCGAGGAATTAGATACTTATTCTTGACGGTCAGTTTATTCAGCTCTCGGTAGTCTATGCACAGTCGCATGCTACCGTCTTTCTTCTTTACAAACAACACCGGCGCACTCCACGGCGAAGAACTGGGTCTGATATACCCTTGCTCCAACAATTCCTGCAACTGCACCTTGAGTTCTGCCAACTCCTTTGGTGCCATCCTAAACGGATGACGTGACACCGGCCTAGCCTCCGGCACTAACTCGATCGAGATATCGATCTCCCTCCGAGGAGGCGCTCCAGGAAGTTCATTCGGAAACACATCCTTGAACTCTGCCACAACGGGCACTTCCTCAATAGTCAGCTGGGAGAGACGAACCTCCAATAACGCTACAAGCGCTACACCACCCTGGTTAACCGCCCGCATCAACTGCATGGCCGAAATCAGGGAACAGGCCACTCCACAAAGGCCCTCAAATTTGACCTCCGCCTGCCCTTTGCTCCTTAGGGTCACTACCTTAGATAGGCAGTCAATACTGGCGCGCTGCTTTGCAAGCCAGTCCATGCCCAAAATGACATCGAACTCAACCAATGGTAAAATCGCTGCTACCAAAACGAAGTCAACTCCGTCTAGCTCCCAACAGATGCGCCCTTTGGCCCCAGTGGTCATGGATGACCCATTGGGCATGCGCACTTTCAACTCCGCGTCCGCCGAGAAATACTCAACTCCTATTCTCCGGATGAAGCTCTCAGCAAGAAAGGAGTGTGTTGCTCCCGTATCGAACAATACCCTAGTGGGGTATCCGAAAACTAATACGAAGCCTACAACATAGACATCACACAAAAATGGTCTAAAAGTATGAAGCATAGAATTTCAACTTAAATTTTCTTCATACCTGTCACCACATCGGTTTGGCGGATCGCTTCTTGCTGTCCAAGGTTGTAATCCCTTGGTTGCATCGGTTGGAACCGAGAAGCGCTCGACTCCGCCATCTTCCCTTTCTCTGCAGCACTGGGGCCGGAGCGCACAGTCTGCTCCTGCCTTGCCTCTTGCCCCGCTCCTCCTTGGGGACAAACACGAGCTATGTGCCCCACCTTACCGCAGTTGTAACACGTCGGCGGTCCCCTAGAGTGAGAACCTCCAGGCGTCCAATTGCTCTTCTCACCGGATCTAGAAGTGTGAGGCTTCTTCCTCCACCTACTCCCTTCAGACTTTCCATGAGATTGGGAAGGCTTCCCTTCCCCTTGCTTGGGAGTAAAACCCTTACGGCGTTGGGTTCGCTCCAAATCACTTTCCAAAATCCTGGCAGCCTCAACTAGTTCATTGAATCCCGCTCTCTTCATGGAGATGAGGGGTTGTCTCAGGTTCTCCCTCAGCCCCTGGTAGAAGAGGTTATTCCTCTCTACATCATCTGCCATCGTCGTTCCCGCGTAACGACCCAAACGGGTGAACTCCTGCACATACTCATCTACTGTCTTGTCTCGCTGCATTAAATGCAGAAACTGCCTCTGAAGGGTCAATCGTGTCGAAACGGGAATGTACCTCTTAAGAAAAGCATCCCCAAACTCTTCCACCGACGGGGTGCGTCCCGGGAACTGGCGGCCGCTATGGCTCACCCACCATAACTTGGCGTCTCCTTCCAACATGAACGCCGCATATTCAGATTTCTTTTCTTCTGGCGTCTCTGCCGCCCTCATAAGCTCTTGAATGCGAACCCACCAATCCTCCGCATCCGTTGGCGTACCAACTCCCTTGAATGACGGGGGATGGAAGCTCAGGAAATACTTCAAGTGCCGGTCTCCATGTCCGACAACTACCCTCTCCTCCAAAGGCTCCACTCGCCTGGCTTCTCCTCCTGGCATGGCCGTCGCCGTATCCGGTTTAGCAGGGGTTGCTACTTGAGCTGCTGCTGCAGCTTGGGCTGCTACCATCGCTTCCGCAAGCATGCGGCAGAAGTCGGCCGGGTTAACACCCGTGCCCAAAAGACCTGGAGCAGTAGCACTGCTCGCCGAAAGCTCTTCTCTAGCTCTCGACGTACCCGCCTCGTTGCTTGCACTCTTCAAGAAAACAAGAAACAAGGAATCAGTCTCAACTCTCAAGACTTAAACATAAGGACACTCATGGTCCCGCGTTACTCTTATGTGGATAACTTCTCTACGCACTGACCTTGAATCTAACCTCTCTCTGATATCAAATTGTAACACATCCCCTGTAATGACCGTATAATATGGGTCCGGCCGGGGCCCCACAACATACGGACGCCACAGCTTTAGTATTAAAAGTTGATATAGCTACCCACACTCAAAACACTTTGCACAAAACAGCGGAAACACAAGCAAGACAAGAAGTTATCCACTACAAGAAGAGTAAAACATATGGCCTTATGGCCTTACAACAAGTGTCCAAAATCAAATAATACAACAGTCGAGAAAGTGCGTAGCACTCCTAGTCTACCTCGGCATGCAAGCCAAACAACATGAGTCTCAAGCATACAACATCATATAAGTAGAGCTACAAAAAGAAAAGCACTTCATGAAGCTTAGGCCTTTCTGGCCGGCGAGCTAGCTCCTGCATGCGATCCTTGCCCTGTAAAATTTATTAGTAACGTGGGTCAGCAAAGGCTGACCTCAAACTGTGTAACAACACATCTCCTCCCGGCCGCCCCTAACGGACCCCGGGGTACCCCTCCAACCTGCAAGTTAGCACTTCATATGCAATAATCATAAGCAAGAAAAACAACTACTAAAACAGGCTTGGATGTCACACGCATCATACATGTTCTCTACGGGTTGAGAATATAACAAAAAGGGCCTACTTATGCAATCATGTATGCAATAACCCGGATTTCACCCAAGGCACCCTAACTCGTATGCATCTAGCACATCATCACATCATATGGGTACTCATCGATTCCCCATTGGCATAAAGCCGCAAACAAAGGGGGTGACACCATTTCCCCCAACGGCTCACAGGCCGCCTCATGGAACTCTTGTCAAGGCCCCACCCGCTCAAGGTCTTAGACCCGGGCTTGCCTACAAGCTCTGACGTCTCATGTCAGGATTCCAACAAACACAAAACTGACCGATTCTAAGAAGCCTTGCCGGACCCCACCCGCTCATGGCCTCATTGCCCGGGCTTGCCCCCATGCTTGGCATTCTCGTCAGTCTCACAGAAGGGGACTAGTCTCGCCGGGACACTCTCCGCACATGACGTGAACGTCACGGGATAGCCAGCCGACCACGGAGACATAGTCACGCCTTGGCACATCACAAACCAAGACAATTCCACCCTAGTCCCTCATTTGTACTACAGCGTTCCCGCGCACCAAGGAAACCATATCTAACTCATGCGGAGCTAACCTTGTCCACCAAGGAAAACATCTACCGCCACGAGGAGCTAACCTTGTCCGGTTCCAACTACACGTACTCACTCGAGAAAAAGGGGGAAAACATCACCACATCACAAACGGCGTCTTGCCGCAACGGAATCTCTACGAATCCTTAACGTTCGTATGCAACATCACCGAGTCGGACTAACGGTCGTGACTACGGCTTCACCCACCATGCCTAATCCACTAACGGAGCGGATCTCTAATGCAAAATATGTCGGGGACGGACTCAATCAACCCGGAGGTTCCTCTTGAACCTTGGCGACCCAAAACCCCTCTCATTTGAGAGTTTGGTGCCCAAGAACTAGAAAAGAAAAATGATGCTAAAGACATGCATCCTAAGACCGAGAGGAGAAGTGTCGTTACCTTCCGACTCCTCTTCCTTGCCATGGCAAAATATCCGGATGAAAACCTTCGCAAAGATCTAGCCTCCACGGATCTGGACTCGGCTCGCGATTTGGAGCACTGAAGCTTCTCCTACATCCCAAACCCTCCTTCACCTTCCTCCTTGCTCTCCCTTCTCTCTAGAAATTAGTAAGAGAAAAACTTGAAGAAGAATGAGGGTTTCCAACCCTATTCTCGGACTTAACCCCCCAAGAACAGTCCTAAACCGTCAGATCCTAAAATCAGGAAAAGAATGGCCACGATCCGCCTGAAAAATAAAACACCTGGGCCGAACACGGCCTGGCACACGCCCGTGTCCACGGCCGTGTGCCTCATTCGCCATCTCAAATCGACGCGCCTGGAACAGCACACGGGCATCTGACACGCCCGTGTTCGATCCGACATGCCCGTGTCCCCAATGATACGGCCGTGTGGCCGGCCATGTGCCTCCATTGACACGGCCCCGAAAACATCCCGAGAGGTGACACAGCCTGGGACACGCCCGTGTCCCAAGCCGTGTGCCAAGTCTCGACACTCGTCGACAGCCTTTGTGTCGACACCGCGGAAAAATGTCGAGCGAAGATCGTCGACCAAGCGGGACACGCCCTGTGACACGCCCGTGTCACAGGCCGTGTGCCTCAGTCTCGACACTCGACACTCGTCGAGTGAACATCGTCGACTGAAGATCGTCGACAGACCCACACGGCCTTGGACACGCCCGTGTCCTAGGCCGTGTGCCTTGTCTCGACACGAAGTCGAGCGAAAATGTCGACACCCGGGCCGAGTGTCGACACGGGCTCGACACGCCCTGCGACACGCCCGTGTCGCAGGCCGTGTGCCCTCACTCGACACTTCATCGAGCGCAAAGTGTCGACCACGTGGCCAAGTCGTCAACACGGCCTGACACGGCCTGGGACACGCCCGTGTCCCGGGCCATGTGTGCCCCCTTCCAGAAACCAAAAAAATGTCCAGAAACGTAAATCGACCCTTTCTCAAAAACTGGGGTGTTACAGGCGGTGATTTCCATCTGGCTAGATTTTCATGTCTTCAAAGCGATCGTCAAGGGTAACTATCTCCTTCTTGGACAAGTGAAGTCCTCCTTTATGCATGAGCATGGAATCCTCCACCAAGCGGTGGAAAGTGTAAGTGATTCCAGTGGGTTGATAGTTGATATCCCCAGTTGAGTCTGCATCTAGAGCCGGAAATGTGTAGTACGACATAGGCATGCTGTGTGAAGCCCATCCGGACGGTTAGTCTGGATTGGTGATGTGTATGTTGTGATCCGGAGAAGACTCAGTGTATTGTGTGGATGTCTGTGAATTGTGAATACATTCAAAAGCTCTGTATGAGCCCTTGTATTGTGTGTGCTGAACTGGAAAGCGGCTCTACAAGAGCTGTGTGCTGATCAGAAAAGGGAAAGCCGACCCGCGTCAAGATCTGCGCTATTGACGAATTGAGCAACGGGAAAGGGCTGACATGTACCTATGTTGTGAGAGATCGATTGGTGGCAATGCAAATGGGGCGCTGCGGGCCAGACCCGGGTTGCTGCACCACAAGGGTGGGTCGATCTGAAATGCTCAATGGTTGCCGTAAGGTTAGCACCTTTGAGTGGGATGGGTGCGTGAGGTCTCCAACATGCATGTTGGGGTAGACTTATACCCATAGCCAACAAATTAAGAGCCTCTGATCGGTGGTGGTGTCAAGGATGATTCGGTACACCATAAATGTGCCCTGAGTGCACGGAGCGTCTGGCGGAGGTGGGCGCTTGCGATGCTATTGTGCTTGAGAGCACTTGTTGTGATATAGATATATGTTGTGATTACGATGCATATAAGGAAGGAACCACTGGCCCGAGTAAGGGGTATGGTCGTTATAATTGGTCAGCTAATATTGACCGTTGCTTTGTTTACCACTCTTGGGGTGGATGTCCAACTGCAGGTGCTGACAGGCTGAATTGGAATGAGCTGGTTGAAGCCCTTGCTGCTTAAAGGCACTTGAAGCCGTGTGAAGTCTTATATTTCATGTATGGTCGGCCTGCGTGCCGATGTATGAAACCATATTTGTAAAAGAGAAACTTATAAGCCCTTAAGGCCATGAGCGTTTGTGTATTTATATACATTCCTGGTGATATATATAAATATGTGGTTTATATATTTAGTGGACATTCAATATGTTGAGTTCTTGCAACTTAAAACGCTTTCGCTAGAATGTTCTGAGTTAAGATGCGAGTAGAACATGATTTTGATATTCATACATAATTCCACAGTTTGTTTGTGAAATATGGCGTGGGACCCCGGCCGGACCCACTGTTATATTACATATGACGATTGGAGGCGTTACATAGCCAGTCTCCCCCGCAATCATGACAGATTAATATATCTGTAGGGGTGTGTCCGGATGAGTTGACCACCCTGCCGGGTTGTTTTTGGTGGAGTTGACCACATATGGCTAATAGAATTTTGCCTTCTTCCTGATGGTTTAATTGTGATTTTTTCCCCTTATAGTCTTGTGCATCTAAGGTACTTTTGTTGTACGTGACGCTTCATGTAAGTGTTCTTTTCTGAGTTTATTTTTGTACCTTACTGTTGTACTTCATTTCAGTATTTTTTTGGTTTTGGGTTGGTACCCCATGACCTTCATTTATTTTTGGCTTACTTTTCTGCCATGACTTGTACTTTCTTGCTGAGGTGTTCTGTCTTTGGAATGCGTCAAGTTCAGAGCTATAGCTGGTAGCGGGGCTGGTTTTGGAGTTCTTGAGCAGCAGTGTTGGTTGTGGCTTTTACCTCGGCATTGCAAGGTAGTTGTTGTTGTATTTTTCTTTACTAGTTCAGACATACTTTTGTTTTATGTGGGTTCGTGTCAGATTATTGACGCCCACATGATAGTTGATTTTGGACACTTTTGCTGGCTACTACTTGCTTTCTTTCTGATTATTTGGCTTACATGCTCTCTAGGGTGTTTTATGCTATGATTGCATGATATGTATTTTCAAGTATAAAAACTATTATTACTAATTCATGCATTGCATGTTTTAAAATGCAAAATCACTATATTTAACGACCGTAAAATCTACATTTACTTCTATTATAAACCTAGAACTTGCATGTCATGAGTTGTCTTCTGGGGAACTTTTTACTCATGAAGGGTGTCTAACCTTATAAAAGAAGTATTTCCCGCAGCGCTTAACTACTTTTCTCGTGAACTAGATGAGCCACTAAGGCGAGTGATGCAGCTAACTGGTTAACTTAAACTAGATTTGCCTCTAAATAACTTAAATATCTCTCTTTATGTGATAAGTAGTAGTTTTCTTGAGCGTCCGCAGTTATCCCCTGCTGGCGTGGCATCATGACGCACATTTTTCCCTTACTCGAGATTTCTTTTAAGGCTGTTAAAATGCGGGTGGTGACATCCTGCGCCGGTTAATCCCTGCCTCCGACTCAGGATTACGTTCCACCTCAACAATCCCCCCACAGGGAAAATGAATATGAAGAATTTTCTGACGCTGGTAGTTCCACGCGCCCCACTCATCGGAGCACTGGAGGCGGTCACCGACATCATCTGGAAAAAGTAGCCCGTGCGCCACCGGGCAAAAGGCTCACCCGCGAGGAGATACATGAGGTGATTGCCCAAGAATACGAACAACTTGGACAACGTGACATCTTTGCGCGCCGCCCTCTCTACTAGGGCCCTCCACTCGCCCCTAGGTTCAAGCTCATCTAATCCTGCATGGCTTCAATCTCCCTAATATCGAGATATTGAACGGAACAGAGGATCCGTTCGAACATGTACACCATTTCCTCACAATAATGAGAATTTTTAGTGCCCAGATTAGTTGTTATGTCAAGTGTTCCTGGCCACTTTGAAGGGTCGGGCCCGCACCTGGTTTCATTCTATTTGAGAGGGAACCATCTTCAACTTTGTAGAGTTTGCATGCCAATTTTCAGAATATTTTGTGGTTGATCGTAAAATCGTTCGGGATCTCTCGCACCTCTCAGGTATCTAGTGGAATGAGTGAGTGTCCCTCAAGGATTTCTTTCTCCGTTTCACCTCAGAAGCATGACAAATTCTTGGAGTCGACCTTGAGCTTCTCAGAGGCATATTCCTCGGAGGACTCCACCAAAGCGGCTTCTATTCCGCACTCATGAGAAAAATCATCCCCAGTTATCCAGACCTTGTCCATCGGGTTGAAGCCCAGATAGCTGCCGACGAGGCTATCGAAGCGCTCCGCCAGTAGTTTGAAGGAGTACAAAAGGGGAAGAGAAAGAGTGGTATGAGCAAACCCCCGCACGACAAGAAGAATGACGCTAGGAAGAGCGCTGAAACGGCGATCGTCGCTGTGATCCACCAAGGGATGAGGGTTAGTGACCGCCCCGAGAATACACTCCATTAAATACCACTCGGACTAGTGTATTGTACACAATTCAGGATGATCCAGCATTCCAGCGACCAAGAGTGCCACCACCAAAGCCAAGAGCTGACCAGCCGAAATACTGTGAGTTCAACCGTACGACTGGTCACACTATCGAGGAATATTCCGGACTAAAGAATGAAATCAAGTTCCTTGTCTGCTAAGGACTCCTTGTAAGGTTTCTACAAGGACAAGCACAGGGTCAGCGAGGACCGCGCCAAGGAAGAGACCAGCAAAATACTCCACAAGGGGTCCCCGATGCCAGACAAATGGTCGACAACATTGAAACCATTGACGGACCCCCATTTTTCTCTACCCAGGTATTCTCAGTCCAAACAACAGATGAAGCTCACAAGAATATGGAACTCAACCAGGACCTCACCATCTTCTTCGGTGATAAAGATCCTGAAGGGTTGTAGACCCCCCATTAGGACTCACTCGTCATCTGCGCAGGAATCGGAGATCCTCACTTCAGCGTCAAAAGATTTCTCATAGATGACATGAGCTTAGTCGATGTCTTGTTCCTATCCACCTACAACATGAAACTCACCTAACAACATCTCAGTCCCACTGTGGGACCCGTTTATGGCTTCGACAACCACTCGATTCCCGTTCAAGGAACAATCACCTTACTATAGATAATCGGTGAATTCTCGAGGCAGGTTACTCATGATATACAGTTCATCGACTTAAGTTCACCTTACAATGACATTTTTGAAAGGCCGGTCTAGTTTGTCTTTGGAGCGATTCTGACAATTCCACACTTATCTATGAAGTTCCAGACTCCAGGAGGCATAAGAGTCGTTTGCGGGAACCAGGAAGTAGCTCACACCTACTACTTAAAGTAGACTCAGCCGGAAGTAGCAATCACTTTTAATGACAATGACTTCGATCTGCGCAACAAAGCCACTATCAAGAAATGAAGCTCTCAGTAGGAGAGGAAGACCCCCAGCCAACCAAGAACTTAACACCACCCTTATCCTCTTTTTTCTTTATTATTTCCCTTGTATTTCGATTTTCAGTCTTTTACTTCTTATGATGAAAAAGTCACGAGTCACGACTCGCGCAAACTTTCTTTAATTTGATCAAATTGCATTGTGTTTTACTTATTCTCGTCTCGAGACCTCTTCATCTAGGCTAGGTCACTCCCCAGATCAAATACTTACATTCTTCCACGAGCAATTTCCGACCAGGCCCGGTCACGTCCGGATTGAATCTTTACATTCTCCGGAAGCCAACTATTCGGCCAGGCTAGGCCACCACCCGGATCGAATGCTTATATTCTCTAGCGAGAAACTCACACCTGTGCTAGGTCACACAACCAGATTGAATCATTACATTCACGGGCGATCAAATCAAATCATTACATTCTCCGTTGTTACTGCAGCTCAATGCCCCGCCATCGCCAGGGCATACCCCCATCGCACAGTTGGAACGAATTCTTACATTCTCCGACACCCTGATCAAATACTTACATTCTCCGGCAATCAGCTCATAAACAGTTCGCGCAACCCGATTGAATCATTAAATTCTCTGATGATCGGATCAAATCATTGCATTATCCACCGTTACTACAGGCCAACCCCCCGCCATCGCTAGGGCATGCCCCCTCGCGGTCGCATAGTCGGATCGAATCATTACATTCTTCGACACCCGGATCGAATACTTACATGCTCCGACAATCCTCTCATGTCCAGGCTCGACCCCGTACTCGGATCTAATCCTTACATTCTCTGACACACGGATCGAATACTTATATTCCTTGGCAATCCTCTCATGGTCAGGCTCGGCCCCATAATCAGATCGAATCCTTACATTCTCCGATCTTCGGATTGAGTCTCCACACTCTCTAACATTACCACATGCTTACATTCCGCCAGCTACCGGGATCCGTACAACAAAGGCAAGAAGAAAGAAAACAATACTATCATATCAATATAGATGCAAATGTGCTATACAAAATCACCAAAGGGCGGTGAAAAACATACATCAGACTCAACAAGAAAAAAACAAATGTATACAAGCATACAAAGATAAAAGTGTAGGCCATTACCCGCAAGCCGCATCTACATTAGGCTCAGGGCTTACTGCTTTCATCATCAGAAATGTCATCGAAACTAAGGCACGAGACGTCTCACTTCAGACGCCTGGATACCAAGAGAAAAGCCTTCAACACCCGGCATCGGAGCGCAACCTCGCGGATATCCTCAATCCGAGGCTCAACCTCTCTAGACCAAACATCCTCACGGACCTCCACAACGAGTAAATCATGATCACACATTTAGTCCAAAGAATCCCTGTACTCCTCAAGTCCAGCTGCCTTCATCTCAAGTACCCTCTCTTCTGAAGAAAGGCACTCCATCTTAGCTTTGGAAGCCTCCAACTCCGCCCTCAAGTTGTAACTCTCCTCCTGGGTAGTCTTTAATGTCTGCGCAATCTTCTCTACCAAAGACTTCTCTATCTGCAACGATGCTCGAGCTCCCTCTAGCTCCGACTTCAACTCCGACCTGATCTGCCGAAATCGGGATACCTCTCGATCTAGCTCCTCTCTAGAGGCAGTAAGTGAAGCCTCCACTGCCCGAAGCTTCTCTTGAAGAGCCAAGTATCCATCATTCAAGCTCACATAATGATTGTTCCACGTGAATGCTATATGCACCTGAGCTTTAATCTGCAAACACCAAACAAAAGGTTAAGGTAGTGCAAAGTAATCCATTTGAATGAAGAAGGATGAATAGTTCACTTACCACGTCATTCATTGCTTTCAAAGAAGAAGACATTCAGGGGGCAGTAGCCTCTATATAGGAGACTCGGGGGGCAGACGCCTCTATCACCTCAAGATTTGAATCAACAGGAGCAGGCTCGTCACAAGGGACCCCCTCAGTCAGGTCCTCTCTTCGACTTGGCGAAGTTTGCAACTCCGCAACAGCATCACAACTACTCCTCAAAACAAGCTTCCTCTTGCGAACTAATGGCGCGACCGCAGCTCGCTCAGCATCAATGGAAAGGCCATGTCGGGACAGACGCTTCTCTTTAACAAACAAAGAAATACTAAACAAGCGGTTTGCCAACTCCCGAGAATTTGTAAATCCCAATATCAGCGTAAAGTCTCGCTCTCGCCCTCTCTGACATCGACAACGATCGGGCAAGGAATTCCACAGCTCCGACAAGCCCCAAAAGTTTCTGATACATCCAAACAAGGTGTTCCTATGATGACAATTCGTCTGAGTCTCAAAGTCAAGCCAACTTTTGTTATTATGAATCTCGACATGGTCGACACCATCCACGCGGACATTGAACTAATCCATGAACAACTCCAAGGAGAATCTTGAGCCATGCTACCAGAAGAAAGCCACCATCCCCATGATGCGAGTCATTCCTAGTGTAGTGAACTTGGATATCGGGACACTGCAAAACTTCAGAATGTCCAATACCTCATCGCACAGTGGAAAGCGAAAGCTAGACCTCAACGTTGTCTCGCAAATTGTCAACCAACCCCTAGGTGGGTTCTGAACCCTCTCTTGAGTATGAGGTACCTTCACATCAAGATTAGCAGGTAACCCGTATCTTTTCCTCCAAACTACAACTTGCTTAGTAGTAAGCGTAAATTGCAGCCGCATGGGCCTTGTAGGACGCTTCGAAATCTGAGAATAAAAGCAATGGTTAGACAAAATAGAACAAGTAGCGAGTGTTCAATTAAGCACCCGATAGTCGCGATCCCGGCACGGAAGCCAAAAGCTGCGCAAATTGTGCGCAAGCATGCGCGCATACGCACGCTCACAACCCACACGCAAGTCGTGCCCAACCAATGACCTGCCTACCCAAGTGGGGAGCGAAAGCATCCACGCGAGCAAAGGGGTGTGCCTTGCACACCAGGAAACGCACACGCGCGCACCAGTGTGCGTGTGATAGTGCGTGCGTGCGAGTGGAAGAATCCACGTGCCCAGGGTGCGCTTCCCCCCGGGGGAGCGCGCAGTGGTGGGCGCCCGACTGGCGGGCTCACCCCCACCAGTGAGTTCTGCTCATCAGCTTCGCATTCCAGCCTCCCTCTGTAACACCCCGGATTTTTGATTGCGTACGCATGATGGGCGTTACGTTGGCTTTGACCGTTGTTCGAGTATGGTTTTTTCCTGCGGGCTTGCGAGTGGCTGTTTTGGTAGCCAAGTTGCACGATTCCCCAGCAAACCGGAGTCCAAATTGGGGACTCGGTGAGGCCTCTTAGGGAATGTTTGCACTTTTTCGCGCCCGGGTAATGTTGCTCAAAATGAGTTGCTGGTACAGCAAACAAAAAAGGGTAAAACGTTCTTAAGGCAAAAATTGTCTAGGACGACACAGAAAAATTTTTCACAACAGGGAAAAATAGTCATTTTTTGTGCGTGACACGCCCCCCCCGACACGGGCGTGTCGGGGTGTGACCCAGGGCGAGACCTGGGCGTGACCTCCTTGACTCGACGATTTTCTTGTGTCGAGTTGAGCTCGACGAATGGGGTACACGCCCCGTGACACGGGCGTGTCACGGGCCGTGTCCCGCAGTGTCGAGTGGCGAGTGTCGAGTGTCGAGTGTTGAGTGTCGAGTGTCGGGTGTCGAGAGAGGGGACATGGCCTGTGACACGGGCGTGTCACAGGGCGTGTCAAGCTGTGTCGAGTGTCGACACTTTGTGTCGACAAGGTGTCGAGACACGGGCTGCACGCCCTAAGTCACGGGCGTGACCGACCCGTCACGGGAGTGTACCCGACCGTGTACCGTGTGGATAAACTTGGATTTGCCGACTTTCTGCGCCGCTTAAGGTACACGCCCTGTGTCACGGGCGTGACACAGGGCGTGACCGGCCCGAAAAATCGATTTTTCCAGTTTTTTTGTGCCGTTCATTTCCTTGATTCTGCATCTAACGGTCCAGCTCTGTTCTGGAGAAAATAAGGCCGAAACAGAGTTTCTCCTCCTCACTTCACCTTCTCTTCATCTTCTTCTTCAGTCTCAAAGAGAAAGCAAGGGAGCAAGGCTCAAGCAAGGCAAGGAAAGAGAGGAGCAGCCGTCGCGGCATCGTCTCGGTTCAGGCAAGCGGTGTTCTTCACCCTTGCCAATCTTCTTTCTTGTTTTTGATTGTGCAAACAAAATGGCTATGCTAGGTTAATTCATGTAGTTCTCTTGTTCATGTGATTCATGTAGCTAATTTGATTCATGTTCATGTAGCCTTTCTAATTTATGTGATTCTTCCTTGATCAAAAGCATGTGATTCTTGTTCCAAACATGTGATTTATGTAATTAGGTTAATCAAACTCTTTCATGTGATGAAGTGCATCAAACTCTACGTTGGCAATTGGTCGTCATGTGTGAGGATGAAGGAAGGGAAAGTGGTACTTAGGTTATGGTGAGATTTGATTGTGGGGTTACGGTTAGGTTCGTTTATGGTGAGTTTTACGAGGCGAATGTGAACCATGGCAGAAGCGTGTATGTGCGGCTTTGGTAAGGGGTGGTGTGGGTTAAGTCTTTGTGGCCACCGGGTTTGGATTTGTGGTGTAGAGCACCATTTTGGCCCCGATTTGGGCTGGTTTTTATTGGTGCGTTCCACTTTAGGGCTGCCACCAAAAGACCCTTATTGAATCGCATGTAATCGCTGCTTATGTTTCACTCGTAGCGTTGTTTCTTGTACGAAGGATGATGGAATGGACATGTGTTTTGCCTTTTGCTCCTGCGGGTTGAGCAGGACTTGATGAAACTTGTACGTACTTGGTGCGTTTGGCATGTGTTTTGGTGCGTTTATTCACTCGTTTTACTTTTATGAAACATTGCTACGGGGTCGGTAAGCCCCTTCATGATATTGTATAAACATGCTGCTTTTCTTTTTATTGTATCTTCGAGGATTGCTGAGGTGTTCTTTCTTGAATGCCTCAGGTGCAGGTTGTAGCCGGTTGAGCGGCTAGGTTTGTTGGTGACATTTCTTGGGAGCTAGCCGAGCTTACTTAGCGAGTTAGTTCTTTTCTTTGTTGGACAGACATACATGTGCCCCAATGGGTTCGTGTCAGCTTGTTGGCGCCCATTGGTGGCTTACTTTACTTGTGATGTAATAGACTGCTAATGTGACTCATTTGTTGATGTCTTCTTGCTCTTGGGAAGAATTTATGGTAGGTTGCATTAGGTATTTTGAAGCTAAACCAAACCTAGTACTGTATACATGCATAACATGTTTTAGTTACCAAATACTTATTTTCCAAATGACGTAAACAAAGATGATTTCTTATAATAGTATCAATATAGACTGCATATAGGAGATCGTCATAAATAAACAAAGTATTTCCGCCGCGTACAAATACAGTTTGTGATACCTAAGGCCGAGGGATACGACCATGAACTCCAAAGGTTTTCTTGCATTTAACTGTTGAATTTCAACTCATAAAGTAAGCGTCAAGGGTTGCCTGAGCGTGTGCAGTTATCCCCTGCACGACGTGGCATCATAACCCGTAGTTACTCTTGCTCTGATACGAGGTACTCGTTGAGGAAATGCGGGTTGTGACACCCTCATCCATGAACGTTCACCGTTTTTCATCTTTTTACAACTTACCTTTGTTTGCGAAGAGCAACCATTCGTATTCTCTGGCACCTCTCCGTTCACCATCACCATTGTCGCCACTAGAAGAATCCCTTGTATAAAAAGAAGAAATCCTCGCTCTTCTCAAACAGTTTCTAACACTGAAAATTTCGAGGGCAATTGATGGGGACAACTCCATTTATTACATTATTGGGATGTGGTTAGCCCACCCCTCATGATCCCATCATCCAAAATGGAGATCACGGGGGAACCGCCACACGCGCGATCGACGCATTGGTTTTCTTTCCTTGGATCACGTGTGGTGCAGCCGTGCGGACTAGCCGCGTGCGGCCGCGCGGGGTGCCGCCGCACGGGGTACGGCCGTGCGCCGGTTGCGGTCGCGTTCGTGCTGACCGCGCGCGCATGCACGTAGATCGGGCACACCTGCACGGCCCTGCACTGCCCACGCGGGTTCGGCTTCCTCTATGGGGGCTCCCATGGCTTGTGTCTTTTATTACGGTATGGAGGCCGGGTGGCCTGTTGTAGTTCGGTGGACAGGCGGTCTGGCAGTTTATCTCAACAGCTTGTCTGCCGACCTGTTGTTGTTTGGAGGTCGGGCGGTCTGGCAGTTTGTCTCTGGCGACTTTGAGACCGACGGTCTAGCGGCCTCCTATGGCTGCTTGTTCTCTGCGGCGCTTGTTCTCTCCTTCTGGTGGTTGTCGAGCGGTTAACCTACTTGTCTAACTGCGCGACTTGTTCGTTTGTTTATTTGTAAAGCCGCATATACTTGTAATTATTTAGTCCCACATTGCTTATTTGTAATCTTTCTCGTCTCCTCCATTCTATAAAAGGGAGGCTATACATTTGTAATACACACCTTTTTTTGGATAATAAAATTTGTTACTCCAAATTATCGGCATGTTTGTTTTCTATTTGCACATGGTATCAGAAGACTCGATCTTTTCCTCCTGATTCTGTGAGCTCGCTCTGTCCGCGCGGCTTGTTTTTTCTTCTCGCGACTTGTTTCTTCCACCGGCTTTTGCCCTGTTTGCGTGATTTCTTTCGCTCCTTATTATTGCCCTTTGTGTGCGCAACCTCTTTGAATCCTCTTTCTTATCGCCACGACCAGTTATTTAGTCAACGCGACCTGTTATTCTTACCGCGACCTGTTCTTCTTACCGCGACCTGTGACTAGTTGCCACGCCCTCATTTTCTAGCCGCTCCTCTTCCTACATCATTGTGACATGTTCTTCTTGCTGCGACCTGTGCCTAGTCGCCGCGCCCTCCTTTTCTAATCGCGTCCTGCTCTTTGTCGTCGCGACCTCTCCTTCTAGCCGCGACTTGTTCTTCTTGCTGCTCTCTTCTATGGCAACCTCCGATATCTCTACCACCACTACTCCAGTTGCCGCTTCTCTTCCTACTCCTCTCACTCCTTTGGGCAACCTTGGCACCATTTCCAAACTCATCAGTCCAAACTACCCGGATTGGAGTGTCTCCTTCATCTTCCTTCTCCGCTCTCAATGCAAACATCATCATCTCACCGATGACCCTCCTCCTCTTGATTCCCCTCTCTTTTATGATTGGGATAACAATGATGCTCTTGTCTGCACATGGCTGGCTAACAGCCTCTCTGATGAATGCCTACCTGTCATATGTCATGATGAAACGGTCAAGGCTGCTTGGCTTCATCGCGTCACTCTCTACTCCAAGGGAGCTCAGACTTCCCGCATCTATACTCTGTATGCGGACCTCTTTTCCCGCCCCTCCATGTCTCCTGCTACTACTTACCAACAAGTTCAGGCTCTCGGAGCCGAAATTCTCCAAAATCGCCCCTTCTCTGCAGATCTTGCGGAACAACACAAACACTTCCAGGAGCTTCTGATTGTGTGTTATCTTCTGAGACTTCCTGAGTCGTATGACATGATCCGTCAACAAATCCTTGGCGAGGCGGAGTCTCCCACCCCGGATGCCACTGCTGCCCGTATTGTCGCTTTTACCTCTCTGCTCCAACGTCCGCTGCTATCCTCCCCTCCTCAACCGGACAACTCTGTTCACCATACTCAGCGAAGTAGCTGTGGTGTCCTCCACCTCCCATCCAGCAAATGTGGTGCTTCCGCTTTCTTTGCTCTCATTGTGGCCGCACCGACCACACAGTTGATCGCTGCTGGAAGAAGCATCCTCATCTTTGACCATCTGGAGACGCCTCCACTTCCTCTTCGAAGCTGTCCGCCTCCGTGGTCACATCTTCAGGTAGTTCCCACGTTGCAACTCAAGGTAAATGACTGATTGACTCTGGTGCTACCAATCATATGACCTGCAATCCACAATATTTTTCTCTCCTAGAACAGCATGATCGGTTGCCCCCGGTCCTTATTGTGGACAGTTCTCCCTCACCAGTCAATGTAACGGGAGTTATTCAAGTCACTCCGTCTCTTTGCTTGACAGACACCCTATATGTGCCCAAGTTCCCTTGCAACTTGTTATCTGTTACTTCTCTTTGCAAGCAACTACAATGCTCCATCACATTCACCTCTACTACTTGTTCTTTTCAGGATCCGGGCTCCAAACGGACGATTTCTACTGGGATTGAGAGCGGCGGCCTCTACTTTCTCGACAACGTTTCCTCACTCTCCTCCTTCTCCTCATCTTCTACTGTTCTTCTCTAATGGAACCTCTATCTTGTTCATGCTCCTCCAGGACTTCTTCATCAGCTTATGCCCCACCTTCCTCCGTAGAGTTCTCCTCTCAACTATGATGCCTGTCAGCTTGTCAAGCATCACCGCTCGTCCTTCCCACTGAAGCAAGGTCGTGGATCTTCTCGGTCGTTTGATCGTGTTCACTCCAACATCAGGGGTCCTGCTCCTACCCTTACCATAGGTCGGGGTCGTTCATATTTTGTAACTTTTATAGATGATTTCTCTAGATGTACGTGGGTGTATCTTTTAAAAGATCGCTCTGAACTTTTTTCTATATGGACATCATTTTATAATATGATTAAGAATCAGTTTGATATGTCTATTAAAATCTTTCGCTCTGACAATGTTAAGGAATATCTTAGCACTACTTTCTTTTCTTTCTGTATGCACAATGGTATTATTCATCAAACTAGCTGTGTTTATACCTCACAGCAAAATGGGGTGGCAGAACGCAAAAACTGTCATCTCCTCGACATCGCTCGTACTCTGCTGGCACAGATGCAGGTTCCTCGCTCCTATTGGGGCTACGCCGTTGTCATCTCATGTTACCTCATTAATCACATTCCGTCCACGGTTCTCCACAGACAAACCCTATTATCCATTCTCTATCCGGGCAAGGATCCGTTTCCTCTCCCTCTGCGTATCTTTGGGTGCACGGCGTTTGTGCACGCTCCTTCCGCCACTCATGACAAACTCGACTCACGTGCCACCAAGTGTGTCTTTTTGGGTTACTCAACTACTCAAAAATGCTACTGTTTCTTTGATCCCATTCTTCGTAAGCAATGCATATCTGCGGATGTGACCTTCTTTGAGAATGCATCCTATTTCTCTTCTGACCCCTCTCCCTCTCCAGTTATTTCATATTCTCCTATCGTCTCCACCACCATGTCTACTCCCATCAAGATTTTTACACTGTCGTCTCCACCATCTCCTCCTTCTCTCTCTCCCTCATCACCACTACTCTCTCCATCCTATCCGTGGTCGTCTCTCTCCACTCCCGGGCTAGCTCTCTCCGCCACGGATGCTTCGGTCACTAAGGAACACGCCGACCTGGATCTTCTCATTGCTCTCCGCAAAGGGGTGCAGACGTGTACCCAACACCCACTGACTGTTGTTATTTTATATGATCGTCTCACTCCTTCTCAAAGGGAGTTTGCATTGGCTATCTCTACGAATGCCACTCTCTGCACCTACTAGGAAGCTCTTGTCATTCCTCATTGGAAGGCCGCCATGGATGAGGAAATTTCTACTCTCATTGAACGGGGTACCTGGACCCTTGTTCCTCCCACTTTGGGCACTGATACGGTTGGCTGTCGCTGGATCTTTATTGTAAAGTTCCATCCGGATGGTAGCATGGAGCGCTACAAGGTCGGCCTGGTTGCCAAAGGCTTCACTCAGACATATGGTGTTGATTACTTTGATACCTTCTCTCCCGTTGCTCGTCTCAGTACCATTCAGATCCTTCTCTCCGTGGCTGTCAATAGGGATTGACCCATTTCACAGCTAGATGTTAAGAATGTCTTTCTCTATGGTGATCTTCAGGAAGTTGTTTACATGGAGCAACCTCTTGGGTATGTTACTCAAGGGGAGAAATGAGTATGTCGGCTGAAGAAGGCCATCTATGACCTAAAGCAATGCCCTCGGGCTTGGTTTGAAAAGTTTAGCGGTATTGTTGCGGCCATTGGTTTTGCATGAAGTTCAGCCGATCACTCGTTATTCATTCGCAAAACTTCCTCGGGTCTGGTGGTTCTTGCGGTATATGTGGATGACATTCTTCTTACTGGTGATGACCAGGCTGGGGTAGCTTTGACAAAGAAACACCTCCGTCAACACCTAGTCATAAAATATATGGGCGCCCCAAAATACTTTCTGGGGATTGAAATCTTTAGGAAGCCCAATTCCATGATCCTTTCCCAACGGAAGTATGCTCTTGATCTACTAAAGGAGGTAGGGTTGACTGGTGCTAAACTTTCCCGATGTCCTAAGGCTGCTGGAGAAGACAAAACTTGGACAGATTACTCACCTCTTCTATCCGATATTACGAGGTACCGGCGTCTGGTTGGCAAACTCATTTATCTCACGGTAACCAGACCTGACATCTCCTATATTGTGGGCAACGTGAGCTAATTTATGCAAGCTCCTAGGGAGTGTCATCTACAATCTGCCCTGAGGATATTGGAGTATGTGAAAGCAGCGCTAGGGAAAAGACTTCTTTTTCAGAAGAATGGTCACTTGAGGGTTGAAGCGTACTCAGATTCGAGCTATGCTAATAACAAAGGTGACCACAAGTCAACATCAGGTTTTTGCACATTTGTTGGAGGAAATCTTGTGAGCTGGAAGAACAAGAAACAGTCTGTGTTCTCCAGGTCCAGTGCAGAAGCGAAATATCGCAGTATGACATCGACCACATGTGAGTTAAAGTGGTTACGTGCTCTCATGCTTAACTTAGAAGAGGTCTACAACTATCCTCTTCCTATATTCTGCGACAACAAGGCCGCGATATACATCTCCAAAAATCTGGTCTTTCATGAGAGAACAAAACACATAGAAGTCGACTGTCATTTTATTCGGAAAGAGATCTTGAAGAAACAGATTTGTACTCCGTTCGTCACTTCTGACAACGAGTTGACAGATATCTTCACCAAGCCGGTGTCCGCTTCTTTTTTCCACATTTGCGACAAGCTGGGCATGATTGATATCTATGCTCCAGCTTGAGTGGGAGTGTTGTGGTATGGAGGCTGGGCGGCCTATTACAATTCGGAGGCCGGACGGTCTGTCGGTTTATCCCAGCAGCTTGTTTGCCGGCCTGTTGCTGTTTGGAGGTAGGGCGGTCTGGCGGTTTGTCTCTGGCGACTTTGGGACCGACAGTCTAGCGGTCTCCTGTGGCGGCTTGTTCTCTGTGGCGCTTGTTCTCTCCTTCTAGTGGTTGTCGAGCGGTTAGCCTACTTGTCTAACCACGCTACTTGTTCGGTTTATTTATTTGTAAAGCCGCATATACTTGTAATTATTTAGTCTCACATTGCTTATTTGTAATATCTCTCATCTCCTTCATTCTATAAAAGGGGGGTTATAGTTTTGTAATACACACCTTTTTAAGATAATAAAATTTGTTACGCCAACTTTTCAGCCTGTTTGTTTTCTGTTTGCACAGCTTTGATGCGCATAGTTGGTCTGGTCAGGCTCACATGCACTCATTCCGAGTCTTGACGGTTCTCTTTGTTGTAATTTGATATTTGTGAATATAGTTTTGCGTTTTATAAAATATGTTTCCTTCCTTACACAACTCATTTTAAGTCGTAGTTGTAATCATCATCAAAAGTCATTCATAGTTAATTAGCATAGCGGCACAACCCTAAAGTAAATGATTTCACTGATACTGCAATGAACGATGTCAGGTGATAGGTGCGATGAAAATCCTAGTGCTGATAAAGGTAGGGGAAAAACAGTGAGTTCTTACCTCCTTAATTATGCTTAACTTTAACAGTGGGTCATATCACCTTTTCTTATATTTTATATAGTATTTTGTGATTGTGCATTGACATAAATATTGGAATAGTTTGAAGTTTTGAATCACTGATAATTCAAAATTGTTAAAGAATGCGAAATTTGAATTTGAAAGAATTACATAATGAATTCTAAGGGGAATTTTAAATAAAGCCCACCTTGTTTAAATCGACATCATTACAAATATGAAGGCATACATGTCTAAAATTACAAATCAAAATGAAAGAAAAGATGTGTGGAAAATATTAAGCATTGATGTGTATGAAATGATAAGGATTAACCCAATGCTATGGGGGGTGAGAATACCAACGGCCGAATACTTTTGAGATTTATATGTGACCATTGAAGGCTAGAAGCCGTGAAAGGCCGAGAGGTCATTGAAGACCAAGATGCATTTAAACATACCCTTATGATTTCCTAGTTGAACAACACTAAGATAAATAAGAAATATGATCGATGTGGAATTATATATGGAGGAAATTAGTTCTGAATGACAAGAATGATAAATGAACACAATGAAGAAGTTATGAAATGAACGAAATGAGAATAGCTAAATAGAAATGCATAGTAATGATAAAGAAATACAAGAATATACAAACCATGAATATTGAATAAAGAGAATACAAGCATGTGAAAGAAAACTTAATGATTACATATGCAATGCATTTGTCTTGCTACTTTTTACGAAAATATTTATTGCACTTGTCTATACCAGAAATATAAATATATATGCATATTGCTACTAATGTTTATTGTTTGCCTATATTGCAGTTAAAGAGGGTATGTTTCTCACTTAGTCATATTTTTATGACTAAGCCTGTCGTGATTTATATTTTTAGGTAGTTGAGGCGGCCCTAGGTGCACAAAAAAATGCTAAGTTGTCCGATGAAGAATGAAACAGACTTGCTGCAAAATGACCCAATGTATGAGTTAAGTATTTTATGTGTTTATTTTGTATTCATGCATTGATGTTTATATATATGTTGCAATGAATGTTTGACAAACACACTTAGATACAAAATTTCTATGGGGTCTGAAATTGGGCTTCACAATGTAGACCTAAGGCGTGCACTTAGAATTTTTTACCTATAAAATCTAGCTGATTTTTTAAGTTCTGCATCAGTCCCAACTTTAGATTGGATCAATTTTATTTTTATTCCTGTATTTTCATTCTTGCAATTACTTTAACTTGTGTAACGTTATAGAAATGCATAGTAATGATAAAGAAATACAAGAATATACAAATCATGAATATTGAATAAAGAGAATACAAGCATGTGAAAAAAACTTAATGATTACATATACAATGCATTTGTCTTACTACTTTGTACGAAAATATTTATTGTACTTATCTATACCAGAAATATAAATACATATGCATATTGCTACTAATGTTTATTGTTTGCCTATATTGTAGTTAAAGAGGATATGTTTCTCACTTAGTCATATTTTTATGACTAAGCCTCTCGTGATTTATATTTTTAGGTAGTTGAGGCGGCTCTGGGTGCACAAAAAAAATGCTAAGTTGTCCGATGAAGAATGAAACAGACTTGCTGCAAAACGATCCAATGTATGAGTTAAGTATTTTATGTGTTTATTTTGTATTCATGCATTGATGTTTATATATATGTTGCAACGAATGTTTGACAAATACACTTAGATACAAAATTTCTATGGGGTCTGAAATTGGGCTTCACACTGTAGACCTAAGGCGTGCACTTAGAATTTTTTACCTATAAAATCTAGCTGATTTTTTAAGTTCTGCATCAGTCCCAACTTTAGATTGGATCAATTTTATTTTTATTCCTGTATTTTCATTCTTGCAATTACTTTAACTTGTGTATTTTCAATATCTAATATAGAATTGCATTTTCAATTCTTAGCTTAGAGTTTACATTTTATACACTTGTAATTACCTTTTGATTAATTTAAGTATTAATTTTCTTCTCATTTCTAAGTCTTTTACTCTTGCTAGATTAAAATTGCAATTTTACTTTTACAAACCAACCTCATGTTTTAATCTATAAATGAATAGAATATAAGCGAGTAGAAATACTTGACAACCCCGTGGAACAAGACACTTGATATTTATTTTAATATTTTATTCTATGAGTGATAGCTACACATCCCTATAGTTCGTTAAATCGGAAAAATTATCTCTAAATTTTACGTATCAAATTGTTGGCGTTGTTGCGTGAGATTATATATTGTTGATATTTGAAAGCACAAAAATTATATTAATTTTATCATTTTTAATCTTCTTTTATTTGGAGTATGTTCAAGTTAATCTATTTTTATAATGAGTAATTTAACTATTCTAGCAGATCAAATTGCATTTCTCACTTATCAAGTTGAACTTTATCAAGCCACTACTAGACCCCATATTTTTTGTAATGTTTGTGGTGTTGGTGATTATTTGGGTGAGCCATGCTTTTATAATTTTTTATATTATTCTTTTGGAGCATATCAACAAAATTCTTACTCACATGTTGATTATCAATGGTGGCAAGCCCACCCTAATAATTCTTTGAGTTAAGATGAAAATAATTATTCAACATAGCATTTGATATTTAAAAATAAATATCAAGTATCGTATTTCAAGGGACTTGTTGAATACTTCTACTCACTTATATTCTTTTATTTTATCGGCAAAATAGAGTTGGCTTTTTCAATAACAAAATGATAAAATGGAAACAAAAGCAATTGATCAAGAATCATTCTAAAGTCAAATAATTAGTAACTCAACAATTCATGAGCATTTGATGAAAATAATTCGACCATGGAGGTTCTCATATTATGAAAGAACATCGCTAGAGAAATGGTATCAACTAACCTTAAGTTGATGGATTAAGATTTCTCAACCCGTTGAAACTCCTAAGCTTGTTTTACGTGGTGAACATCACAATTGGATTTGACTCCAATTCTGAAGATTTATGTTATCCTCTCTCGAGGGGTACATGCAACTCCTTTCATCCTTGAGTGATCTTCTCATATGCACAAACCTCTCAGACAACTAGAGTACGAATCATGGATTGAAAGACATATGTCGTTGATATGTAATCAACACTATTAAAATTGAAGATAAATTGAGATTTTTATTCAAAACTTATTGAAAAAGATATTATATAACTAAATTACTAAAGAGATCATCTAATCAAATGATAGAAGCAATTAACTGAATAAGATTGAATGAAAAGACAATTTTAAAAAGAAGAGAGACATGAAAATGAAGAGCAAGGAGTATATAAAAATGAGAAAACACTACAAGAAAAACTTAAATTAGCAAGATTTAAAATTTCTTATGCTATTCAATAAAATCCTTGCTAAAATTTTAATAGCAAGAATTTAGCAACAAATTTGTTTGCTAAGTAATATAGGCCTAGCTAATTTTAGGAAGGAAAAAATTCGTTTCTATTCTGCAGAGAACGATATTTTTAGCAAGATAATTTATCCTTTCTAAATTAGCAAGGTATTTCATTCGTTAGAACTAATTTTTATAGTTTTAATTTTTTATGTTAAATTAAAAAATATGCATATATATTATATCCAAAAGTTTAAATTAAAACGATGGGTGATTGGGAGGACTTGAACTGCTAATCCTCCTTTGGTAATCCACAATATTCATCCAACTCCCCCAATTTACTTTTACTTTACATCTTGACGGGTTATATATATATATATATATATTAATTACGGTATATAATTTATATATATATTTATATATTTCGTATATTACATATATATATATACAAACAGTCGTGCACGGGAGATCCCGTGCGGGTCAGCGACATTGGTCTGGGGCGGAGACATTTGTCGGGGGCGGGCGACATTTGTCGGGTCAGGCGGAGACATTGGTCGGTGGCGGAGACATTGGTCGGGAGCGGCGACAAAGGTCGGGGGGCGGCGACAATGGGGAGGAATCGGGGGCGGCGACATTGGTCGGGGGCGGCGACATTGGTCGGGAGCGGCGACAATGGTCGGGGGCGGCGACATTGGTCGGGAGCGGCGACAATGGTCGGTGGCGACGACATTGGGCGGGGGCGGGGGAGACGACATTGGCGAGGGCGGTGACATTGGCTAAAATGGGCGCGAGTAGGGAATAAAAAAACATGCAAATGATCGAGTAGGGGAATTAGAAAATTTTATGGTGAAATGATAAAAAACCATGAAAATGAGTAGGGGAATAGAAAAATGAGGGGTATTTTTGGCATTAAAAATTTACATGGATGAGGGTATTTTGGGAAGACGAATGTTACACTATGTCTGTTTATAAAGATACAAGCAGTTGTGCACGGGAGACCCCGTGTGGGGCGTCGACATTGTTTGTGGCAGAGACATTTGTCGGGCGGAAACGACATTGGGCGGGGTTGAGGGGCGGCGACATTATAAGAAATAAGTCGGGGGCGGGGCGGCGACATTGGGGGGGGGGGGGGGCGGCGAGTAGTTTGAAAATTCTCTAAAAAAATCTATGCAAATGAGTAATGAGAATACGAAAATTTAGGATCAAATGATAGAAAAACTTTTATGCAAATGAGTAGAGAAATAAGAAAAAAATTATTAGCGCTATTTTGACATAAAAAAGCTACATCATAACTGAAGGTATTTTGGGAATACGAATGTTCACCGTGACTCATTTGGAGTTTGTTTATAGTATAAAGATATATATATATATATAAAGGTATTTATATATATATATATATATATATATATATATATATTTGTATGAATATATATTATATATATACATTTCTTATAAATTTTTGTATATATTATATATTTTATATATTTTTGTATATATTTATACATATTTATATAGATTTATATGTATATATTTTATATGTATATATTTTTTATTTCTCGCTGAAGAAGGGCAAGGAGATCGTAGCGGGAGAGTGACGAGCACAGCGAGGTCTGAAATCGTGGTAGGAGAGTGACGATCATGATAGGGAGCAAATATCGGAATGAGAATGAGGTAGGCAAAAATATTCTTTATTTTTTTAAGAACTTACAAATACATTTTTTTAATTAAAAGTGAGATAAAAATATTTGGAGATAGTTAATCTTTTTCTTAAATCATAATATTAATTTTAATCTAAAACAGATAGTATGAAAATTTGAAAGGAAATATTTCATTTTTTATTTAGCAACAAGTATTTTGCAACAAAAATAATTCGTTGCTAATTTTGTAACAAAATTTTCGTTGCTATTTTTGTAGGTAAAATCAAATATTATAACCTATATAAATTCGATGCTAATTAGCAACAATTTTTAATCTTTCTAATTTTTGTTGATAATGATGTTTTTCTTGTAGTGAAATTATTTCATATCATAATTGAAAAGTACAAGTTCATGAAATTTAACTCTATGCTAGAAAATGAAAAGTATGATTCAATGCTAGAAATAAAAAATACAAGACTTAAAGCAAAAATAGGAGAAACAAATACATAAAGTGCAGAAAACTAAGATAAAATTGATCCAATCAAAGCAAGAATTGGATAGAGAACTACTTGGATCGGCGGGTTTTTATAGGAGAAAATTTTCAAGAGCCACACCTTTGAGTCACGTTCGTGACCAAGGCGTGTGCTAGAGAAAAATTGCCAAATTTGTGCCGAGAAGCGTTCTGGAGAAAACCACAATTTTTTGCCATCAACTTGTTGTTCACGCCGTCGGATCATCGCATGTGACATTAGATCGTGTACTTGGGAAATAAATGCCAGAATAAACTCGGGAAACACAGGAAGTGAATGGTGTCATTTTTGTCATTAACTTGATGGTTGCACTTGTGTCGTTGGGGCGTGACACTGCTTCAGAGGAAATGACAGAAATCTAGAGTCAATGGATGTCATTTTGAATTAATTGTTGAGGTCACGCCCACGAGTCCTGTCCTTGACCATGAGTCACACCCATGAAATTGGGGCATGTGACTTTAATCTGAGCTGACAGGCAGTCGTGGCTTGCTGGAATGGTTGTGGTCGTGATCTTGAGTCACTCCCCTAGGTCACGCTCGTGACCTTGGAGCATGTACTTTGAACTTTTTATAGAAATGCTTCAAATATTCTCCTGATCACGACTATAAGCTCCAAATTATTATTAGCAATCCAATTATTTCTAAAATGCAAAAGGAAACAAATTAGACAATAATTAAGACAAAATAATATAAAAGTGATTATTTAACTAATGAAAATTATAATATATATATATATAAATAATGCACTATCAAATATTTACATATTTGAGTTTTTGTTATTTCAGAGCAAAACTAATCTGTAAGTATGGTAAAAATTCATCTTAAAAATTCACAAAATATTTCGAAAAAATTTACTCTTAACTATGTACTTCGAATAATATATGACTGAAACTAAAATAAGTTTTGAGATAAAATTTAAATTTATAAGAAATAAGTCGTGATTCACAAATTAATATGAGTAGAATAAACATTAGTTTGAAAATTCTCTAATTAAATCATCATTAACAAGATTTTTTTGAATCAAGCAAAATAATTTAAGATTAAAATTATAAAAACTTTTAAAATTATTAGAGACTTATTAGAAAAACACAAATTATTTAATATACTTTCTCAATAAATTAATTTTCAAAAATAATTCTATGATCACTAGACATTGAGAATTTGAAATGGTTTTTGGTAGTTGGTAGGGTAAATTAATAACTTTTGGAAAACAAAGGTTTTTAAAAGAGAGTGATGAATATTATACTTTCACCTTCAAAGAAAATGATGAATTGTATTATCTCATTCTTATTTCAAAATTTTTTAGTATGGAATGACAAAATTTATCCTCTTATCCCAAGCATATTTTTTTCTTTCCAAATAGAGGGAGATGATGAATTTTATCCTCTCATCTTCATCTTTTTTATCTTGCCATCAAAATGGGCGGATAAGAAAAGGTAGAGGGTAAATAGTATTGGAAACAAGAAAATTGGTCTCTGCCGTTTGGACCTGTGAGTGACCAAAACTTACTGATTTAGTGGTCGTCTTGCGGAAGACTTGGGGAGAAGAAGGTGGTGAATTAAAAGAATAGCTCTGGACTGCCTACAAACAAGACTTGTGTGCTGCAGCGAGCATATCCCGCCACGCACCCGGAAGTCTATAGAATCTTCCCCTCTTAAAGCCATTGTTGATCTCGGACAAGTGAGGCCGACTGTGAACTCGCTCCTCATAGGGGGGGAGGTCCCTTCTACTTGTGTCATGGGGTCCTATTTATAGGCAAATCCAAGAGGGAGGGGGTATAGTCTGTGAATAGCTGCTCCCGCCCCAACTAAAATGATATTCACATGCCTTAAAGGTCTGAGATGAGGTGAAAAACTGAGCTCGCCCCCAATGGGCGAGTTCTTCTCAACTCGCCCAGATGGGCGAGACCTTCTCAACTCGCCCCAAGTGGGCGAGTCCTTCTCAACTCGCCCCAGGTGGGCGAGTCCTTCTCAACTCACCCCAGGTGAGCGAGGCCTTCTCAACTCACCCCAGGTGAGCGAGGTCTTCTCAACTCGCCCAGGTAGATAGGACCTTGTCAACTCGCCCTAGGTGGGCTGGGCCTTCTCAACTCGCCCCAGGTGGGTGGGGCCTTCTCAACTCGCCCCAGGTGGGCGGGGCCTTCTCAACTCGCCCCAGGTGGGCGGGGGCTTCTCAACTCGCCCTAGGTGGGCGGGGCCTTCTCAACGCGCCCCAGGTGGGCGGTGTCACAACCCGCATTTCCACAACGAGCATATCGTATCAGAGCAAGAGGAACTACGGGTTATGATGCCACGTCGTGCAGGGGATAACTGCACACGCTCAGGCAACTCTTGACGCTGACTTTCCAAGTTGAAATTCAACAGTTACATGCAGGAAAACTTTTGGTTTGAATGGTCGTATCCCTCGGCCTTAGGTAGGAAAACTACATTTGTACGCGGCGGAAATACTTTGTTGATTTATGATGAGCTCCTATATGCAGTCTAGAGTGATACTACTATAAGAACTCCTCTTTGTTTACGTTATTTGGAAAGTATGTGTTAGTTAAACAAAACATGTATGCATGATATACAAGAGTACATATCATTAGTCAAAATAGCTAATGCAACCTACTAGAAAACCATCCCAAAAGCAAGTACATATCATTTCATCCAAGTGAGGTACATTAGCAGTCTCGTTCATATTTTACATAAAAGAAAACCACCAATGGGCGCCAACAAGCTGACACGAACCCATTGGGGCACATGTATGTCTGTACAACAAAAGAAGAACTACCTCGCTATGTATGCTTGGCTAGCTCCCAAGGAACGCCACCAACCAACCTAGCCGCTCAATCGGCTACAACCTACACCTGAGGCATTCAAGAAAGAATACCTCAGCAATCAACCAAGCTATACAAAAAGAGAGCATAAATGTCATATATGATAACAAAGGGGCTTACCGACCCCACAGAGATGTTTCATCAAGTAACATGAGTGAACAAAACAAGTGGAAAACGCACCACAATCATGCCAAACGCACCAAGTGCGTACAAGTTCATCAAATCCTGCTCAACCGCGGGAACAAATGGCAAAACGCATGCCCCTTCCATCATTCATAGGACAAAACTACTAGACAAGTGAAGCATAAGCAGCGGTTAAGTTCAATTTCGCAAGGGTCTTACCGGTGGCGGCCCTAAAGTGGAACGCACCAAACAACACCAGCCCAAATCGGGGCCAAAGTGGTCTCTCTAACCACAAAAACAAAACCCGGTGGCCACAGGCTGAAACCACACCACCCCTTGCAAAAATTCTCACACAAACGCTCCCGCCATGCTTCACGAATTCGCCTCGCAAAATGTCCCATAACCCAAGGTAACACGCTCCTTTCATCGTCCTTACACACGACTACCAATTGCCAACGTCTAGGTTGATGCCTTCATCCCATAAAAAGAATCACACGCTTTGTATCAAAATAAAATCACATGATAGGATTTGATTAACATGAGTACATAGTCCACATATTTGGAACACAATCATATGTTTTTGATCAAGGAAAAATCACCTCTCTTGATAGGTTACATGAATATGACAAATCAGCTACATGAATTAAGCTAACATATGGCAAATTGATAATGAATCACAAACCTAAACATGAGAGAGCAAAGTCGTTTAGCATAATTCGCATACGGAAGTAGCTACTTTGAATTTAGCATAGGGAATTTGCTAATTGGAATTAACCTAGGGACTTTCGAATAGAATCAACAAGAGGATGCATCATACGTTGAAGCAAGAAGAACAAACTAAGCATAGGGGAATTGAAAGAGCAATACTAGGCTAATAAGGAAGAATTCAACACCAGATCTAAAGCTAGGAAAATGGAATATTTCATCAAGAACGAAGATTGGCAAGGGTGGAGGACACCGCTTGCCTGTACCGAGACGATGCCGCGACGGTTGCTCCTCTCTTTCCTTGCCTTGCTTGCTCCCTTGCTCCCTTGCTTTCTCTTTGAGAATGAAGAAGAAGAAGAAGAGAAGATGAAATGAGAAACCAAATCTCTGTTTCGGACTTAAGTCATCCAGAACAGAGCTGAACCGTTCGATGTAGGATCAAGGAAATGAACGACACAAAAAACTGGAAAAAGTCAATTTTCGGGCCGGTCACGCCCTGTGTCACGCCCGTGACACAGGGCGTGTACCATAAGCGGCGCCGAAAGGCGGCAATTTCACGTTTATCCACACGGTACACGGCCGGGTACACGCCCGTGACGGGTCGGTCACGCCCGTGACCTAGGGCGTGTAACCCGTGTCTCGACACCTCGTCGACAAAAAAGTGTCGATACTCGACCCAGCATGACACGCCCTGTGACACGCCCGTGTCACAGGCCGTGTCCCCTCTCTCGACGACTCGACACTCGATACTCGACGCTCGATACTCGACGATCGACACTCGACACTCGACGAAGCGGGACACGGCCCGTGACACGCCCGTGTCACGGGGCGTGTACCCCATTCGTCGAGCTCAACTCGACGCAAGAAAAAATATCGTCGAGTCAAGGAGGTCACGCCCAGGTCACGGCCTGGGTCACGCCCGTGTCAGGGGGCGTGTATAGCACAAAAACGACCATTTTTCCCTTTTGTGAAAAATGTTTCTGAGACGTCCTAGACCATTTTTGCCTTAAGCACTTTTTACCCTTTTTTTGTTTCCTGAACCAACAACTTATTTTGAGCAACATTCCCGGGCGCGGAAAAGTGCAAGCATTCCCTAAGAGGCCTCACCGAGTCCCTCATTTGGACTCCGGTTTGCTGGGGCATCGTGCAACTCGGCAATCAAAACAGCCACTCGCAAGCACGCGGGACAAACCATGCTCAAACTACAATCAAAGCCAACGTAACGCCCATCATGCGTACGTAATCAAAAATCCGGGGCGTTACAATCACTTCCCCTAACAAAAAGTTTCGCCTCGAAACTTTCACAAAAATAAACACATAAGCAAACCAAAATATGAATGCAACCAAACACCAAGTCACATACCAGCTTGTCTACGGGAACAAATGAGGATGAGCCGCCCTCATTGTTGATTCGAGTTCCCACGTCGCGCTTTCCACATCCTGATTTTTCCATAGCACCTTCACCATAGGAATCTTCGTTTTCCGCAACACGCGATCTTGGGAGTCCAATATCCGGATGGGCATCTCTACATAAGCAAGGTTGGGCGCTAATTGCGGCACAACGTCTAACACTTGCTTGTCATTCCGCATACACTTGCGCAGTTGGCTAACATGAAACACATTGTGAACACCAGGAAAGTTCACGGGTAATTCCAGTTTGTAGGCGGATGCTCCAACTCGCGCAAGAATCGGGAAGGGACCCACAAATCTTGGGTCTAATTTGCGCTCCTTTCCAAACCTTTTAATCCCAACCATTGGGGAGACTTTCAAAAAAACAGAATCCCCCACCGCAAATTCTAATTCCGACCTTCGTCGGTTGGCATACTTTTCATATCGCTCTTGGGCGATTCGGAGCTTCTCCCGAATAAGTCGTACTGCAACTTCCATATCCTCGAGCGCCTTTGGACCCAACAAGGGCCGCTCGCCAACCTCAGTCCAAAAGAGTGGGGTCCGACATCGTCGCCCATATAATGCTTCGAACGGAGCCATTTGCAAGCTTTCTTGATAGCTATTATTATACGCGAACTCCATAAGCCGCAAACGTTCATCCCATGCTCCGCCATAATCAAGAATGTAACATCGAATCATATCTTCTACAATCTGATTTACTCTTTCGGTTTGGCCATTCGTCTGAGGATGATAGGCCGTGGAATATCGCAAATCTGTCCCCAAACCCTCTTGTAGACTGCGCCAAAAACGAGAGGTAAAGCGGGAATCTCGGTCTGAAATGATATTCATAGGCACACCATGCAGTCGGATGATCTCGTTCAAATAGAGCTCCGCTATGGTGTTAACTTTCAGGTTGGAATCTCCAATGGTGTTAACTTGCCACCAGGCTTCCCATGATCAGCTTTCACCCGTTTGCAGGTATGACATTCTGAGACAAATTGCGCTATATCTCTTTTCATTCCATACCACCAGACAATTTATTTCAAATCACGGTACATTTTTGTTGAGCCTGGATGGTAGGCCATACTTGCGCCATGTGCTTCCTTACACACCATTTCGCGAATATCCCCAACTGCGGGAATACAAAATCGTCCACGATACTTTAACGTGCCTGCACCATCAATCGCACAATCTGGTAATTCATCCTTTTCAGTCCGAAGAAATAGATGTACAAGATCAGGATCATCTTTTTGATGTTGTCTTGCAAGCACCAGCCATGACGGTTCTTCTATTGCCGAATGACTTTGCGGATCATATTTGCCCACCGCAATGTCCATCAACAGAAATTCCTCCACAAGACGTTCGACGGAAAGATGAAATAATTTCCCCGTCTTCCGACTCAAAGCATCGGCTACAACATTCGCTTTTCCCGGATGATATTGAATGTCCACATCATAATCAGCTACATACTCAAGCCATCGCCGTTGGCGCAAATTAAGTTATTTCTGCGTGAAGACATACTTCAAGCTTTTATGATCTGTAAAGATTTTACACTGTGCACCATATAGCAAGTGTCTCCACAACTTCAATGCAAATATTACCGCTGCAAACTCCAAATCATGCGTTGGGTAATTCTTTTCATGAATTTTCAACTGCCGAGACCCATACGCAATCACCTTTTTGTCTTGCATTAACACACATCCAAGTCCAACGTGCGACGCATCCACGAACACTTCATAATCCTTTCCTTCTCTTGGCAAGATTAACACAGGAGCGGTACATAATCTGTTCTTGAGTTCCAGGAATGACGCCTCACACTTGTCATTCCACTCAAACGCCACATTATTCTGGGTTAATCGAGTCAACGGTGCGGCCAACGTCGCAAAACCTTCGACAAATCTGCGATAATAGCCGGCTAAGCCCAAGAAGCTTCGAATTTCCTTGGGTGTTTCTGGTCTTCTCCATTCCATAACTGCCGCAATCTTTTCGGGATCTACTGATATTCCTTGTTGATTAATGACATGACCCAGAAAGGCAACTTGCGGCAACCAAAACTCGCATTTGCTTAGCTTGGCGAATAACCGTTGATCTCGCAACGTGGCCAATACCAATCGTAGATGTTGTTCATGCTCTTCAGCACTGCGGGAGTAGACAAGAACGTCATCAATAAAAACCACCACAAATTTATCCAAGTAGTCCTTGAACACCCTGTTCATCATATCCATGAAGGCTGATGGTGCGTTGGTCAAACCAAACGACATCACAAGGAATTCAAAATGACCATGTCGTGATCGAAATGCAGTCCGCGGAATATCCGACTCCCGGACCTTGAGCTGATGATAGCCCGAGCGGAGATCAATCTTCGAAAATACAGAACTGCGACGCAGTTGATCAAACAAATCATCGATTCTTGGCAGTGGGTACTTATTTTTAATTGTCACCTTGTTCAACTCCCGGTAATCGATGCAAAGGCGCATCGACCCATCTTTCTTCTTCACAAATAACATTGGGGCACCCCAAGGTGATGAACTCGGCCGGATAAACCCTTTTGCCAATAAGTCATCCAACTGTGTACGCAACTCTGCTAGCTCACGCGGGGCCATCCTATATGGCGCTTTCGCAATCGGTCGCGTACCCAGCTCCAAATCAATAACAAACTCGACATCACGATTCGGGGGTAGACCAGGAAGGTCAGTAGGAAAAACATCTGGAAATTCACGCACAACAGGAATCTCCTCTAAACACGGCAAAACAGCACTCGTCCCCACAACGGAGACAAAACAAGCAAAACAGTCGGAAACAAACAACGTCCGAACACATACCGCCGAAATCCCTGGAGAATCCTGGCAAGAATCACCATACACACTTCCTGGCTGACCATCATCCTTAATAAAATCCAAGCGCTTTCCTCTGCACTGGACGACGGCATCATAACGGGCTAACCAGTCCATGCCCAGAATGACGTCAAAATCGTCCAAATCGATCACCTTGCAATCAACTCTTGCTATGAAATCCCCCAACAAAATGGGACAATCAAGAAGACCCCAGTCAGCCACCACAGAAGCGCTGAAAGGAAATTTCACCAAAAATGCATTCCCCACTCGCTCTGGTGTCAAATGATATCGATCCAGAAAGTTTCGCGCAACAAATGAATGGGTCGCGCCAGAATCAAAGAGAACACGCATCCAACGGTTCTTTACCTTAAAGTTTCCTATAAGGGTACATATGCTATGCTAAGAACTACACATAAGAGGCATACACAAAACGAGAACCAGAGGACTGAATCGAACCTGCGATAACCTGCGGTGATGTATGCGCTTCCTCTGCAGAGACCACATTCAACTTCCCTTTGCCTTTGTCCAAGCGCGGAGGCGGAGGCAAAGCCTGGAGTGGTGCGGGTTGCAACACAGCTTGAACCTGTGGGCACCTTGCGCGAAGATGTCCTGGTCTGCCACACTAGAAGCATACCTTGTCTTTGGCCCAGCAGCGGCTCACATCATGACCTCTTCTCCCACAAAATGTACACTCCAAGTCTCTGGTTGGCGCACCCTGAATGGCGTGCACCTGCTCCTTCTTTTGCATCCCCAGCCGCTTGAAACATTTTTCAAACGGGTGACCGGCTCGGCCACAGAAGCTACATAGTTCCTTCTTCTTCTTTACGTCTGACTCGTGGGACATTTTCTCTCCCACCAGCTGTCTCTTGCCCTGCCTCATCTGCTGCCCTCTTTGTTTGGCATTTTCGATCGCTTCTACCTTCAACGCCGCCTCAACCACCGCAGTGTAACTTGTCGCTCCATACGCACTTGCGAACTGCTGTACGTCGCTGCGGAGTCTGCCCAAAAATCTCTTGACTCGGTCAGCTTCCGTAGTCACCAAGCTCGGAGCGAACCGACTTAACTTGCTAAACTCAATTTCATACTCACTCACTGTGAGTTTCCTCTGCTTCAAGTACAATAAGTCATTCAGCAGGCGGTCCCTTTCCACTGCCGGTAGAAACTTGCGCCGTACCAGTTCTTTGAACACTTCCCACGAACAGCCCGCCCCTAGGCCTTCCTTTTCTCGTAACCACCATCCTTTCGCCAACCCTTTAAGTTGGTAGGCTGCAAGCATCACCTTCTGGTCCTCGGTCACACCAGCATACACAAACATTTCTTCCAACGTAATCACCCAATCATCTAAGATCACAAAGTCTGCTTTTCCATCATACGTCGGTGGTCCAAGTCGCTGAAACTGCGAGATGAAAGTCATCGCAGGAGGAACCACAACTGGGGGTGTCACTGCCACTGAAGGAGTCGAACTAGTGGGTCCTCTAACCATCTCTTGTCCTCTTGGTGCCAGCCCAGACATCGCAGATGATATATCTTGAAGCTGAGACTGCACTTCCTGTACCTGCCTCGTCAAAGCCTCATTACTTTGGCGAAGACTATCTATCAGCGCATGATTCTGCGCGCCCGAAGACTCACCCTCGGATTGGGGAGTTTGCCTTGTCACTGGACGCTTCGACATCCTATAACACGTTCACTCTTATCAAGCTCAAACCCAACAAAACACACAACGGCTATGTACAGACCATACATAAAAAAATATGAACATTAACTGCTAACTTGCTTTGGGAGTTTAAGAATGATGGTATGCCTAACCTAAAGATGACTCACCGTCATCCCACTAGCTTGTGCCTAAACCATGAATGCATGACTTTCTTTGACCCAAAACTATGTGTGTACTGGTGTCATCATGTACGTCTTAGCTTGGCACGTTGTGCTCATGCAATGTTATGTTATGCGTGCTGTGCTATGCAATCTAAAAAAAAGGCCTTAATGCATGCCATGAGCGGTCGTACGCATCCCAATGCTATGCATCCCATACTACATAGCATTGCATGCAACGAATACAAGAAAACGTGCTAGTCGCATCCATGTGGTGAGGTTATGCATCCCATACTACATAACCCTCACATGTTGCCCCTATGGTGGATCCATATACAACCACATATTATGCATCCCATACTACATAATATGCCCCGTATACTTCTGTTCATGCCATGAGTGTAGTGTACGTGCTTTGGCCAAGACATACTGATGGCACCTCGGTGTGTGTATGAAATGATGCTTACACTCACAAAACAAAAAAGAAAGTTTGCCCGACCAATGTCAAGCAAACCTGCCTCTGATACCAACTGTCACAACCCGCATTTCCTCAACGAGCATATCGTATTAGAGCAAGAGGAACTACGGGTTATGATGCCACGTTGTGCAGGGGATAACTGCACACGCTCAGGCAACTCTTGACGCTGACTTTCCAAGTTGAAATTCAACAGTTACATGCAGGAAAACTTTTGGTTTGAATGGCCGTATCCCTCGGCCTTAGGTAGGAAAACTACATTTGTACGCGGCGGAAATACTTTGTTGATTTATGATGAGCTCCTATATGCAGTCTAGAGTGATACTACTATAAGAACTCCTCTTTGTTTACGTTATTTGGAAAGTATGTGTTAGTTAAACAAAACATGTATGCATGATATACAAGAGTACATATCATTAGTCAAAATAGCTAATGCAACCTACTAGAAAACCATCCCAAAAGTAAGTACATATCATTTCATCCAAGTGAGGTACATTAGCAGTCTCGTTCATATTTTACATACAAGAAAACCACCAATGGGCGCCAACAAGCTGACACGAACCCATTGGTGCACATGTATGTCTGTACAACAAAAAGAAGAACTACCTCGCTATGTATGCTTGGCTAGCTCCCAAGGAACGCCACCAACCAACCTAGCCGCTCAATCGGCTGCAACCTGCACCTGAGGCATTCAAGAAAGAATACCTCAGCAATCAACCAATCTATACAAAAAGAGTGCATAAATGTCATATATGATAACAAAGGGGCTTACCGACCCCACAGAGATGTTTCATCAAGTAACATGAGTGAACAAAACAAGTGGAAAACGCACCACAATCCATGCCAAACGCACCAAGTGCGTACAAGTTCATCAAATCCTGCTCAACCCGCAGGAACAAATGGCAAAACGCATGCCCCTTCCATCATTCATAGGACAAAACCTACTAGACAAGTGAAGCATACGCAGCGGTTAAGTTCAATTTCGCAAGGGTCTTACCGGTGGCGGCCCTAAAGTGGAACGCACCAAACAACACCAGCCCAAATCGGGGCCAAAGTGGTCTCTCTAACCACAAAAACAAAACCCGGTGGCCACAGGCTGAAACCACACCACCCCTTGCAAAAATTCTCACACAAACGCTCCCGCCATGCTTCACGAATTCGCCTCGCAAAACGCCCCATAACCCAAGGTAACACGCTCCTTTCATCGTCCTTACACACGACTACCAATTGCCAACGTCTAGGTTGATGCCTTCATCCCATAAAAAGAATCACACGCTTTGTATCAAAATAAAATCACATGATAGGATTTGATTAACATGAGTACATAGTCCACATATTTGGAACACAATCATATGTTTTTGATCAAGGAAAAATCACCTCTCTTGATAGGTTACATGAATATGACAAATCAGCTACATGAATTAAGCTAACATAGGGCAAATTGATAATGAATCACAAACCTAAACATGAGAGAGCAAAGTCGTTTAGCATAATTCGCATACTGAAGTAGCTACTTTGAATTTAGCATAGGGAATTTGCTAATTGGAATTAACCTAGGGACTTTCGCATAGAACAAACAAGAGGATGCATCATACGTTGAAGCAAGAAGAACAAACTAAGCATAGGGGAATTGAAAGAGCAATACTAGGCTAATAAGGAAGAATTCAACACCAGATCTAAAGCTAGGAAAATGGAATATTTCATCAAGAACGAAGATTGGCAAGGGTGGAGGACACCGCTTGCCTGTACCGAGACGATGCCGCGACGGTTGCTCCTCTCTTTCCTTGCCTTGCTTGCTCCCTTGCTCCCTTGCTTTCTCTTTGAGAATGAAGAAGAAGAATAAGAAGAGAAGATGAAATGAGAAACCAAATCTCTGTTTCGGACTTAAGTCATCCAGAACAGAGCTGAACCGTTCGATGTAGGATCAAGGAAATGAACGGCACAAAAAATAGGAAAAAGTCGATTTTCGGGCCGGTCACGCCCTGTGTCACGCCCGTGACACAGGGCGTGTACCATAAGCGGCGCCGAAAGGCGGCAATTTCACGTTTATCCACACGGTACACGGCCGGGTACACGCCCGTGACGGGTCGGTCACGCCCGTGACCTAGGGAGTGTAACCCGTGTCTCGACACCTCGTCGACAAAAAAGTGTCGACACTCGACCCAGCATGACACGCCCTGTGACACGCCCGTGTCACAGGCCGTGTCCCCTCTCTCGACGACTCGACACTCGATACTCGACGCTCGATACTCGACGATCGACACTCGACACTCGACGAAGCGGGACACGGCCCGTGACACGCCCGTGTCACGGGGCGTGTACCCCATTCGTCGAGCTCAACTCGACGCAAGAAAAAATATCGTCGAGTCAAGGAGGTCACGCCCAGGTCACGGCCTGGGTCACGCCCGTGTCAGGGGGCGTGTATAGCACAAAAACGACCATTTTTCCCTTTTGTGAAAAATGTTTCTGAGACGTCCTAGACCATTTTTGCCTTAAGCACTTTTTACCCTTTTTTGTTTCCTGAACCAACAACTTATTTTGAGCAACATTCCCGGGCGCAGAAAAGTGCAAGCATTCCCTAAGAGGCCTCACCGAGTCCCTCATTTGGACTCCGGTTTGCTGGGGCATCGTGCAACTCGGCAATCAAAACAGCCACTCGCAAGCCCGCGGGACAAACCATGCTCAAACTACAATCAAAGCCAACGTAACGCCCATCATGCGTACGTAATCAAAAATCCGGGGCGTTACAGGCGGGGCCTTCTCAAATCGCCCAAAATGTGCGGGGCCTTCTCAACTCTCCCAAGATGTGCGGGGCCTTCTCAACTCGCCCCAGGTGGGCGGGGCCTTCTCAACGCACCCCAGGTGGGCAGGGCCTTCTCAACTCGCCCAAGGTGTGCGGGGCCTTCTCAACTCGCCCTAGGTGGACGGGGCCTTCTCAACTCGCCCCAGGTGGGCGGGGCCTTCTCAACTCGCCCTAGGTGGGCGGGGCCTTCTCAACTCTTCTGAGCCATCCTCAGACATCTCTAATCTCGACAAATACATTTATGCAAATAGGTAAAAGGCTAGAAAATATACTAGATCATATATATATATATATATATATTTTTCAAATAAAAGAACAAAACAAATTAGAAGCAAAAGTGACAAATATTTTTTGGGTTTCAAATCACACAACACACATGAAGCGCACTTCTAGCCGATTGTGGTGTGCAATGCATGCTTAATTGTTATTGAGGAGAGCTTGTCGCTTTCCTTGTAATCTTTATTTATACTCTTGGCAAAATTCTACACATGTCGACGGCTATCTGGCGTGGTCAGTCCTCGTCGAGTCCCTAGAGGGGGACCTGACCCTCAACTTGATGACCGCAACTATCATCTTACTGGGCAAGGCCATAACTCCTTACGAAGAATAATGAGCCAAGGAGTGAAAATCTAGAGCCTTGTCCCTATTTATAAGAGGGGAGGGGATACAAACCATCATGAACTGGTCATCCCCAAGCTTGTCATATAAAACTTGTACTCTTCTTTCCAAACCCTCAAAGAACTCATAAAGAACATGTATTATGTATAACGGTTGGAGTTTCTAGGGTGATCTAGAAGTAGTCAAGCAGTTAGTCTCACTGTCAATGAAATATGAGCATATATGGTCACATATAAGAGCGTTTGGAGAAGTTGGAGGAAAGATTGTGTTGGGTTTACTCATATCGGATATGAGTGAAAGACTAATCATGTGACTCATTAGAGTTGGGTTTATCGGGTGGTATGTAGTCGAGTTAACAAGACGCTATTGTGAATATCATCGTGTTGACAAGACGCTATTTTGAATAGCGTCGAGTAGACAAAATGACACCCAAAAGATTTTTCGTCGAGTTAACAGGACGATATTGTGAATAGCGTCGTGTTGACAAGACGCTATTTTGAATAGCGTCAAGTAGACAAAACGACGCCCGAAAGGTTTTCTTGTCGAGTTAACAAGATGCTATTTTGAACAGCGTTGTGTTGACAAGACGACATTGATGTTGTGGCTCTTCACGATGATATTGTCGTGTAGACAAGATGCTATTTTGAATAGCGCTGTGATAACATAAGGACATTCTTTTTACTCCAATTTAAAGTCTCGGGTTTGTGTATTACAAAGCCACGTGTCTGTCTTATATCCTTGGGTATAAATAGACATGCAAATAGGTTTTCAGAGTGGATTTTGAAGTTTGGACGAAAAAGGATTTTCCCAATCCAAAATCTGAGATCCAGCCACATATCTTTCGCGAGACCCGTCCCGACCTCTGTCGTCGTCACCTCTCCTTGAACGAATCTAGCAATTTATAGAGGCGCTGAGGGAACTCCTTCCCGACATAGATCTCGTTGGACAAGAGCTTGGGATTGTTCATCATTCATGTGGACTCCTGCAAAGGTGCAAATATATTATTGTACTTTTGTGAACTCAACAACAAGGAATATCTGAAGCATCTTAATCGAGTAAAGACTCGATTCCACACAGGTAACCTTACATTTACTGTGTTTTACTTCTTGATTAATGGTTCTCACAAGGTTCTATTTACTCTTTTGGATTTGCTAGTAAAATTCCACTGCGCACATTTGATGTGTATCCATTGAAGTAAAACCCTACACAACCCTTATTCGTCGAGGTAGGCTCCAATCCAGTGGTGGGCCCTTTACCTTCAAAAGTTGATCGCTGACTCAAAGGAATGGAGACGGGAGAACCTCTGGAAAAATTAAGAGCTCGCCAACCCTATGGCGAAGTCGCAAAAAGTAGGTGTGCATATCCATCCTCTATCGAGCTCGATGCATATGAGATTACCTCACCACGAGTCCTTCTTTCAGCCGATGGCATCCTGCCTACAAGCTCTACATGAGTCGGATCGCTGGCCCCGCCTCACATGAGTCTATCTAATTCTCTTCTTTCATCCTGAACAAGCTCGCTAAATGATCTTGACGTCCTCGTCTCGCCAGAGCGCGACGTCACAATCCAGCTCGTCCAACTACAGTACTACAAGTCTGGGTGTTTACTTGCAGACCACCTCTTGGAATTGCCTATAAATAAAACCCCCAAGGCACATTTTTGAGGCACGTTGCCCCCCCCCCCACCACCACAAAAACACGGTTCCCCCAAAACATTTTCGGATCTCGCCTGTGTCGAGTTCAGCTCAAATTTTGGAGGGAGGGTTCTTATATACTTCTGGGAATGTGGCGGGGCATCCTCATTGTTATTCACAAGCTCTTGTTTACAGGTAAACTAAAAAAAGCTCATGCCTCTCTCACCTCAAATGTTTTATGCTCGCCCGTCCCCGGCCGCTAGATAAGTAGTCTTTGGTCCCTCTTAGTCCAAATCTCTTGTGAACGAGGATATTCATTGTCACGCCCCGCATTTTCTCTGGGTCGGGCGGCGTTGTGCTCCTAGCGGGCCAGGTCGTTACATTCATGGCTCCAAGAATCATGGTGAATTGCTTGTTATTGCCTAAGTATGTAGGCTCAAGACTACACTGACATGAAGCAAGAAACATATGATTCTACTATTATGCCCTTCTTAACATAACAAATACCCGCAACCACAAATAGTTTCATTCTTCGCTCGTCCATTGATTTATCATCATTATAGTCGGATTGAGAGAGATGTTAGCAACCCCATGTCCCTAACCCCAGACAATTGGGGCTGGGATTTTCTATTTTTGGGGTGAGATTTCCCGTCACAATTCCTTTCAAAAAGCTGGGTGTTTTTTTCCTTTCCGAAATTTCCGCATGACAATTGTATGGTCTGTTGTTAGTTCTCTATTTTGATTTTTTGGGCGTTCGACTTACTCTAAATCTAAAACGGTCCACTTCGGCCGATTCGTACGAGCGTTAAACGACCTTCAACAAATTAATACTGAATTGTGTTATACATATGCATCTAACCTGATTAATATTAGCACTTAACCTGCTTATAATTATCTGAAAATTATCTCAACAAAAATATAATTATTAAGTAATTATTAAACAAATACAATAAGTATAAAATATTAATTCTAATTTCTTTTTTACAAAATAGATTGCCGATATATCGTACGGAAGCACAATATAAAACACTTCCCAGCTCGGCAGCTCGCCGTAAAGCGAAGAACTATTGGTCAAGCCGCGTCGTCGATGGCCCCACACGTTATCCCAGAAAGGCTTATATTTTGGTCAGACAAAACGCACCCAAAACTGAACTCACACCAACACCAACCTGTCGTCGTTGGATGTGGGGCCATGTGGCCCCACTAATGAAACGTGGGAATCATCATACGCCAGCGCTGACGTGTGGGGGAGTTGGTCACGTGCAAGTCTGCCTTCACTCGTGTGTGCTGCTGCAAATAAGAGAAGAAATTAAAAAAATTTCTTTGTGGGTGCAAAACATCTCGTGGGTGCAAAACACTCGTGCAAGTGTGCCTTCACTCGTGTGTGCAAGACTCTGTTTGATTTTTTTTGTTGCTGATGGTAAACTGTTGACAGAAAAAGTGCTGATTCGGAAAAATAAAGTTTCGTTAAAAAAATTGTTTGGGTGAAATGAATTTTGCAAAACGAAATTTTCAAAAAGTTGTTTTAAAACAAAACAAAGTTTTGAGTAAATTTTTTTCCGCATTTTAAAATTACCAACAATTATATTTTTTGAATAAACATTTTTTTCATTCATAAAATAACACCCAACACCAAAAAAATGTTTGATTTAGATGTTTTATAGAACAAATACCCGTCGTTTTGTCCTATATTTTAGCTTCATACAACTTATCTGCTATGATATTACGTAGCGCACATCTTCTCTACACCACATGCAGTGTCACTGCATGTTTCTTGCCGCTCTTGTGATGTCATCCCATGATCACGACTATTTTGCTCGCACTCACTCAAATCAATATCCACACGTGAAGGGTGCCGACGAATGAAATTATGTAAATTCATTGTTTCGAGCACAATAGCTACTTGTGTAACACCCCCATCCGTCGCATGGCATATAACAGAAGGTCCAGCTGGAACCTGACGTCATATACCACAGACAATCGGAAGGGTTACTAAATGAATAAACAAACCATCCAATTATAACTACTCGTCCTACACAGAGCATTCTAGCGGAAGATTTAAAAATTGAAAGAACCCAAAGTTAAATCCATCAATATGAATGTCCACAGCTTCAAAAACAGGAATGAAACCTCAAATACACAGAAACAGGTACATGGCCTTATGATCTTATAAATATTCACTTAATAAAGAGTGTTTTACATACATCGGCTCGCAGGCCGGCCACACATGATAAATATAAAAACAGCTATTCTACGGCCTTCTAGGGCCAGCACAGCAACATGGGCTCCAGCCCGCTATTTGGCGCTCGGCTCCGCAGCACCTGCAAGCACATACCACCGCACGGTGACAAATAAAGCAACAGTCAGCTAAAAGCCGACCAAATTATAACGATCCCGCCCCTTACTCGGGACGGCGGTGCTCTTTCCCTGCATAACATTAGCCCAATAATATTTATAGCGCAATTATAATTCGCCACAGGTGTAGGCTCGCACGGCCAAACACCCCGTGCACTCAGGGCACATTCATGGTGAACCCTGGCCCATCAGTGCATTCACCACCACCCCCAGGATGGCAACAACATGTGAGCATTTAGCCTTTCTGACCACCGTCTAAGACTCCGACTATGCCAACGGCCAGTCCCCGTCTTCGGGTCTCTCGCACCGAACCACATAGCCTAGGTCCAATTCCACTTGCCCGTTGCTCACGCCGCATGTCCAATTTAAGTCCTTTGCGCGGGCCAAGCTTCTCTCGGATCCCAAATTTTCCAAAACAATCTCATAACCCAGTTATGATCAAGGCCGGTTCCCAGACCGCCAAGTTAGCAGAACACGTTTCCGCTCAATTTTCCGGGTGCGCCTTGAAGCTAACCTCCAAGGATCCCTGCTGCAATCTACCGTGTAGAAACCCGAAAAATCCAAAGCACGGAGTCTTCTCCGGCAAAAACACATCAAATGCAACATCACCGATCCAAACAAAACACGTCCGGGTAGGCTTCACACACAATGCCTATGCCCGTACTTACGATTCCGGTCTCTATATGCAACACAAGGGGGACTATTCACATCAACCCCAAGGAACACCACGCACTCACCGCACACTCGCGGGAGCGGGGTTCCCTATGCAAAAGAAAGAGCTTCAAACGCTCAAGTTGAGAATCGTTACCCTTGTAGTCCGTTTTGGCACCATGAAAAAACTACGCGGTTAGAACTCTTCGCAATGACCTTCCCTCCACGGATCCGCTCTCCGATTTCGAAACGGTGCTCCGATGCTCCGCCGGCGGCCGGAAACCTCCTTCTTCCTCTTCTCTCTCACTTTGGAAGAGGAGAACTTTGAGAGAGAAAATGAGGAAATAACCTCCTATTCCCGGCCTTAACAGAGCAGAATTTCATCTGGGCTGTCAGATCTAAATTAAAGGAAACGAACGGCTCGGATCTGCACAAAATTCCCCAGACCTGGGCCACACACGGCTTGGCACACGACCGTGTTCAAGGCCGTGTGCCTCGATCCAGGCACGATCGTCGAACTGAGAAACGCACACGGGCCAAGACACGCCCGTGTCTGACCTGACACGCCCGTGTCGGGTTCCTCGACACGCCCGTGTTCGTGGGCGTGTCACGCATAACCGCCACGGCAACGGACACGACCCATCAGGACACGGGTAGGGACACGGGTTGGCACACGCCCGTGTCGGATGACACACCCGTGTCATCCGGCCGTGTTTCTGGCCGTGTCCTTCTCGGGTTGAAAACGGCCAAAAATCACCAGCCAGACACGGCCTTGGACACGCCCGTGTCCTAGGTCGTGTACCCCTACATGCACCAAAAACATTTCTTTCGCGACCGACTCGCACACCACTTTCGGGGCGTTACAAATCTCCCCCACTTAAGGAATTTCGTCCCGAAATTAAGCAAAGGTACACAAAAGCTAAATGATACCTGAATGGAATAACTCGGGGTATTCCTCCAACATAGTTTGCTCTCGCTCCCAAGAAAGCTCCTCACGTCCGCAATTATTCCATCGGACTTTAACCATCCTGACTTCCTTGTTGCGGAGTCGCTTGACTGCAACATCTTCAATTCGTACTGGCCTGACCCTTGTTGTTAACTCATAATCAACTGGTACTTGATCGTCCGTAATGATCTGCGAAGGCTCTTGCACTGCCTTACGCTACACCGATACGTGGAATACATCATGCAGCCCACTCAACTCCGTCGACAGCTTTAATCTATACGCCGCCTCGCCAACACGCTCCAGGATTTCAAATGGTCCAAGGTATCTCGGACTCAGCTTCTTCAAGCGTCGAACCCGCGATACACCCTTGAACGGCTTGATTTTTAAATATACCATATCGCCAACGTTGAACTCCACTTTTCTATGTTTGGCGTTGTAATACTTGGACTGTCTATCCTGAGCAATCTTTAGCCTTTCCTGAATTGTATGTATCATTGAAGTGACATCTTCCACCACTTGACGTTTATACAACTTCGATTCGCCTGCCTCCAACCAAGACAACGGCGTACGACACTTCCTCCCATACAAGGCTTCGAAATGCGCCATTCCAATGCTTGCCTGAAAGCTATTGTTGTACGCAAACTCCACCATGTACAGATGATCCTCCCAATTCTTCCCGAAATCTAGGACGCACATGCGAAGCATGTCCTCCATAGTCATGTTGACTCTCTCGGTTTGGCCATCTGTCTGCGGGTGAAAGGCTGTGCTGAACTTTAGCTTAGTACCCAACAGACTATGCAGCAACCTTCAATCATTCGACGTGAAGCGTCCATCTCGATCACTAACAATACTTCTAGTCACACCATGCAATCGTACAATATTATCCACGTAGAGTTTGACTAACTTTTCCACTGGATCTTCCTTTCTGACTGGAATAAAGTGCGACACTTTTGTCAATCTATCTACGACCACCCAAATGACGTCGTTTCCCTTCTGCGACTTCGGCAAACCGTGCACAAAATCCATAGATATATCGTCAAACTTCCATTCTGGGATAGGAAGAGATTTCAAGAATCCTCCGGGCTTCTGACACTCCGCCTTCACCAATGCACAAGTACGACACTTGGCCACATAAAGTGCCACATCCTTCTTCAAACCCGGCCACCAGAATAATTTCTTCATGTCTCTATACATCTTCGTGCTTCCCGGGTGGATCGAGTACTTGGTATGATGAGCCTCATACATCAACTCCTCCCGAATATTATCCGCACTAGGAACGCATAGACGACTGTCCTTCCTTAGCAACCCATCTTCAACCACAAACTGGGAATTTGACCCGTCCAAAGCTTCATCCAAGATCTGCTTCATGCTGCTATCCTGAACCAAAGCCCGCCGAACTCTATCCGCTAGGTCACACTGCACCTCGGTCCAAAACAGTTTCGCCTCGGCACCAGACTGCTTATCGACACAAGATATCTCCAATGCCTCCAACTCTTGGACCAATCTCTCATCATGTACCGATAACCAATTGGCTTGTGCGGGAATCTTACGACTCAACGCATCCGCCACTGCATTTCCCTTCCCATGCACATAGTGTATCTTGAAGGTGTAGTCCCCTAAGAACTCCATCCACCTCCGCTGCCTCATGTTCAGATCCTTTTGGTCCAACAGGTACTTCAAACTCTTATGATCGGTGTAAATATCCACCTTCACACCGTACAGATAATGCCTCCAAAGCTTTAGAGCAAATATCACGGCCGCTAACTCTAAGTCGTGGACCGGATAATTCCTCTCGTGAACCTTCAGTTGTCGTGAACCATAAGCTATCACTCTCCCATGCTGTAACAGAACATAGCCCAAACCACTGCCCGAAGCATCACTATAAATCTCGAACCCTTCGGTTCCACTTGGCGAACATAAAATAGGCGCTGTGGTTAACCGCCTCTTCAACTCTTCAAAAGCCTGTTCGCACTCCGGAGACCACACAAACTTCTGATCCTTTCTTGTCAACGTCGTGAGTGGTAGTGCTATCCGCGAGAAGTTCTCTACGAAGCGCCTGTAGTAGCCAGCAAGCCCCAGAAAACTCCGGACTTCTACCACCGTAGTCAAAGTAGGCCACTCCCGTATCGCCACTATCTTCGCCGGATCCACAGCTATTCCTTCTTCACTGACAACATGACCAAGGAACGCTATCGAGGATAGCCAGAATTCACACTTGGAGAACTTTGCATACAACTGACTTTTCCTCAATGTCTCCAACACCATGTGTAAATGCTTGTAATGATCCTCCTCGCACCACGAATACACCAGAATATCATCGATGAATACTATCACGAACTGATCCAAGTATTCTCTGAACGTCCTATTCATCAGATCCATAAACACGGATGGCGCATTTGTCAACCTAAACGGCATGACCGTGAACTCGTAATGCCCAAACCGCGTACTGAATGCTGTCTTTGGGATGTCACTCTCCCTTATCCTCAACTGATAGTAACCGGACTTCAAATCTAACTTCGAATATACAGTTGACCCAACCAACTGATCAAACAGATCGTCAATCCTGGGAATAGGATACTTATTCTTCTCCGTAAGCTTGTTCAATTCCCGGTAATCGATACAAAGCCGCAAGCTCCCATCTTTCTTCATGACAAAGAGAACTGGTGCGCTCCAAGGCGATGAACTTGGACGCACATATCCTTGCTCTAGCAACTCCTACAGTTGCACCTTCAACTCTGTCATTTCTCTTGGGGCTATCTGATAGGGGGAGCGTGACACCGGTTTGGCACCCGGTACCAGCTCTATAGTAAAGTCTATTTCCCGCTGAGGAGGGGCTCCTGGGAGATCATCTAGAAACACATCAGGATACTCGGACACAACTGGGATGTTGTCAAAACTAGGCTTAGGCGTCGAAGTCTGCACTAGAGTGACAAATAGTTCTGCCCCAGACCGAACTGCCTTGAACATCTGAAGGGCTGACATCAGAACTTTCCCTGACCCCTTCATGCCCGCAAAAGTAGTCTCCCGATCAGTGTCCAGACCCAACTTGACTTCTTTACGGTTGCAATCAATGCATGCACTCTGCTCCGAGAGCCAATCCATACCGAAAATTACGTCGAACTCCATCAATGGTAGAATTAACGCCCGCAAATCAAACTCCCGATCTCCAATCTGAATCTTCACAACACAAATCCTATCCGCACGCATTGAGCACTCATTAGACAACAACACATCCAACTTGTTTTCTGCCATCGAGAACGGAACTCCGATGCGCGATATGAATTTTTCAGACAAGAAGGAATGTGATGCTCCCGTATCAAAAAGGGCTCTCGTCGGAAACCCAAAGATTAACACAAAGCCTAGCACTAACAAACGTAAGCTAACAAATACAAAGGTAACAACTATAAAAGTTAAACCACTGTAATTTAACTCATACCTGTCACCACGTCTGCTTGCTTTATGGCCTCTTGCAGACCAAGGTTGTAGACTCTAGGCTGGGCTGGAGTATGATGGGATGCGGTTGACTCCACCGCCTTCCCTTTCTCCTCATAGGTCGCTCCAGGTCTCCTCTCGGACTTTGAACGTCCGCTCCAACACTCCCGAGCAAAATGCTCCGTCTTCCCGCAGTTGTAGCAAGCTCCGTGGACTCGACTTGTAGTTGCCCCCGACGCATCAGCAGAAGGGGCTGAGTTCGAAGTCCTCCGCTTCTTGTTCCATCTGCGGAAACCTGTCTTGTTACTTGGCACCTTGAACTCGGTCTTCCTTTCTCCTGGGTCCCTCTTCTCTTGAACTTTCTTCGCAACCTTTTCCAACGATCGGGCCGAATTGACCAAGGCTAGGAAGCCCTGCGCCTTAGGCCCAGCAAGGAGTAACTGTAAGTCGCCGCGAAAACCCTCATAGAATCGGTTGGTCTTCCTCTCTTCTTCTGTAAACATAACACCAGCATAACGACCCAATCGTGTGAAATCATGCAGTTATTCATCCACGCTTCTGGATCCCTGAGTCAACCCAAGAAACTGATTCTCCATCTCCAACTTCTGAGCAGAGGGTACAAATCTGGCTAGAAACAATCTTGAAAATTCCTCCATCGGCACATCCGCAAGTTGCCTTCCAACTAGAAGATGAAACTCCATCTCGTCCCACCACAGCCTCGCTTCACCCTCCAAAAGAAAAGTTGCTATGGTGGTCTTCTGCCACTCCTCAGTCATTGTGGTCGTCAACACCCTCATTATGGAAGAGAGCCAGTCCTCAGCTTGAGATGGCGTTCCAACCCCATTAAACCTCGGAGGATTAAAGCCCATCACATGCTTTAGCTGCCTCTCCGTAGTTCTCCTCGGCTCTACTAACTCAACTGCTGCGCGTTCCACCACTCTCGGCTCTGCCGCCCTAACCGGTTCTTGCTCATTCGCAGGAGGTGCGCGATGCATTTGCCCTGCAGGTTGGGCATTTATCATTGCGAACACGGCTTCAGCCACCATCCTGATGGTTTCCGCTGAAGGAGGTGTAGCAGGCACGTCCCTGGGTGCACTACTTTCTGCTGATTGCGGACGCTCTGACTGACCAGCACCGCTCCTAGCTGCCTAAATTAGAAAAGACACACGATTATAGACAACAAACAAATTGCTAAAAGCAATCATTGGAACACTCAGGTTCCACCAAACAAGTGTATTTTCATTCCTAAGTGGACATTCATGGGTTCTTTTTGATTTTATAACGATGACGCACACATGTGCTCACCACCCCTTAAACGAATTCCCCCACGAATTCATTTAAGCCTGACCGTAACCAGAACTTTGATACCAAATTGTAACACCCCCATCCGTCGCATGACATATAACAGAAGGTCCAGCTGGAACTCGACTCCATATACCACAGACAATCGGAAGGGTTACTAAATGAATAAACAAACCATCCAATTATAACTACTCGTCCTACACAGAGCATTCTAGCGGAAGATTTAAAAATTGAAAGAACCTAAAGTTAAATCCATCAATATGAATGTCCACAGCTACAAAAACAAGAATGAAACCCCAAATACACAGAAACAGGTACATGGCCTTATGACCTTACAAATATTCACTTAATAAAGAGTGTTTTACAATCATCGGCTCGCAGGCCGGCCAGACATGATAAATATAAAAACAGCTATTCTACGACCTTCTAGGGCCAGCACAGCAACATGGGCTCCAGCCCGCTATTTGGCGCTCGGCTCCGCAGCACCTGCAAGCACATACCACAGCACGGTGGCAAATAAAGCAACGGTCAGCTAAAAGCCGACCAAATTATAACGACCCCGCCCCTTACTCGGGACGACGGTCCTCTTTCCCTGCATAACATTAGCCCAATAATATTTATAGCGCAATTATAATTCGCCACAGGTGTAGGCTCGCACGACCAAACACCCCGTGCACTTAGGGCACATTCATGGTGAACCCTAACCCATCAGTGCATTCACGACCACCCCCAGGATGGCAACAACATGTGAGCATTTAGCCTTTCTGACCACCGTCTAAGGCTCCGACTATGCCAACGGCCAGTCCCCGTCTTCGAGTCTCTCGTACCGAACCACATAGCCTAGGTCCAATTCCACTTGCCCGTTGCTCACGCCGCATGTCCAATTTAAGTCCTTTGCGCGGGCCAAGCTTCTCTCGGATCCCAAATTTTCCAAAACAATCTCATAACCCAGTTATGATCAAGGCCGGTTCCCAGACCGCCAAGTTAGCAGAACACGTTTCCGCTCAATTTTCTGGGTGCGCCTTGAAGCTAACCTCCAAGGATCCCTGCTGCAATCTACCGTGTAGAAACCCGAAAAATCCAAAGCACGGAGTCTTCTCCGGCAAAAACACATCAAATGCAACATCACTGATCCATACAAAACACGTCCGGGTAGGCTTCACACACAATGTCTATGCCCGTACTTATGATTCCGGGCTCTATATGCAACACAAGGGGGACTATTCACATCAACCCCAAGGAACACCACACACTCACCGCACACTCGCGGGAGCGGGGTTCCCTATGCAAAAGAAAGAGCTTCAAACGCTCAAGTTGAGAATCGTTACCCTTGTAGTCCGTTTTGGCGTCATGGAAAAACTACGCGGTTAGAACTCTTCGCAATGACCTTCCCTCCACGGATCCGCTCTCCGATTTCGAAACGGTGCTCCGATGCTCCGCCGGCGGCCGGAAACCTCCTTCTTCTTCCTCTTCTCTCTCACTTTGGAAGAGGAGAACTTTGGGAGAGAAAATGAGGAAGTAACCTCCTATTCCCGGCCTTAACAGAGCAGAATTTCATCTGGGCCGTCAGATCTAAATTAAAGGAAACGAACGGCTCGGATCTGCACAAAATTCCCCAGACCTGGGCCACACACGGCTTGGCACACGGCCGTGTTCAAGGCCGTGTGCCTCGATCCAGGCACGATCGTCGAACTGAGAAATGCACACGGGCCAAGACACGCCCGTGTCTGACCTGACACGCCCGTGTCGGGTTCCTCGACACGCCCGTGTTCGTGGGCGTGTCACGCATAACCGCCACGACAACGGACACGACCCATCAGGACACGGGTAGGGACACGGGTTGGCACACGCCCGTGTCGGGCGTGTCATCCGGCCGTGTTTCTGGCCGTGTCCTTCTCGGGTTGAAAACGGCCAAAAATCACCAGCCAGACACGGCCTTGGACACGCCCGTGTCCTAGGCCGTGTACCCCTACATGCACCAAAAACATTTCTTTCGCGACCGACTCGCACACCACTTTCGGGGCGTTACAACTTGTTTGTCAAAGCGATAGCTTGACATGTCCTGCAATATGACTCACTTTTTCTTCCAAATCCCGAATGATTGTTCTATCACACTTCTAAGCGATGAGTGTGCATGATTGAACATCTCTCGATGTCCTTCTGCTCGACGACCATCACGAATAAAGTCTGGTAGATGATACCGTGTATCTTGATACGGTTTCAAGTATCCTCTTTGTAGAGGCTAACCGAAATTCACCAACATACAAACACACACACCAACATACAACACACACACACAACACACACAACACACACCAACATACAATACACACACACACACACAAGAACATACACACAAACAATAGTTGAAATGAAGTGCAAATCTGCAATAAGCTACCTGAAAACTGAAGAAAGATATGGCCACAAATGGAGAAACAACAAATCAACAGTAATTCTTAGATAATCAGATCTACTTCAATCTGAAATCGTCAAAAAAATATCATTTCATATCTACTTAGTTGAATAATCTATCAAAAAAACATTTCATAATATCTGATTAACTGAATTGATCTAGTGAAAAATTAGGAGAAAAGGGGGAGGAAGAAAAAGAAGAAGAAGAAGAAGAAGAAGGGGAGGAAGAAGAAGAGGTGGGCGGGTTAACCCTAAAACACTAAAATAAGGAAGAATGGAAGAGAAAACAGAACTTGATCGACGGCATTGGTGGATCCAAGGTTCGGCGGAGGGGAAAAATCGCAAATGAGAAGCAAAAGTAAGAAGAAGGTGAAGCAGAAGAAGAAGATGAGGAAGGAGGCGGAGGGGTGTTACCGACGGCAAACTGCGATCAGGAAGAGTGAAGGATCGGGAGATCGAAGAAGAAGAAAAGGATCGAAGAAGAAAAGGATCAGGACGTACCAGTGGATTCAGGATCGGGATGTGGAGCGGTGGTGTTTCGTCGTGGCCGACGGGGAAGATGGATTGAAAGTTTTCGCTGCTTGTGATGACGGGGATCGGGATGGCTATCTCCGCTCTAGGTTGCAGCTGAACGCGAGTTAAAACTGCGGACGATGGTAAAGTAATAAGGAAATTTAGAACCGACGGTTTTTAAAACAGCAGCGCCAAACGCTGTTTATGCGCAAAACTGCAGTGCGTTCAAATGCATCGTAGGCAAAAAGCCCAACCAAACGCTACCTAAGGCTCTCTTTGGCGAGGGAAATTTTTTCGTCCGCAAAAAAACTCCGCCGTGAGATCAATTAGAGCAGCGAGTGCATGCTGAAATAGTAGGGCCCACTGAACACAGATTTACTGTGCGCAGCGGCCCCCACAAAATAGGACGTTGCGAGTGCATGCCATTGATCGCGGATTGTGTTCTTCATCCAGGTCGCAGACTTAATTATTTCTCATGTTTGGCAAGGTGGTGGCGGCCATGAACATGAGAGTTAAACTGTCATTCATTAAGGGCCACCAAGAAACTTCATTCTTGGTTAAATGTTCAAATACATGATGTTTGTTAGGTGATCCTTAACGAATGATGATTTAACTAATACGCTCACTCATGCTTACGACCGTCGTCACAGTGCTAAACCGACCCCAAGTTACAAACGAGGCCCAAATCTTAGGAATTGGAGTGGTAAAGTGCATTTGTGAACTCTATCATAAAATGCACACATTCAATAGTTGATTGAGATGCGTGCATTGGATTGATCCACATCTTCGTCATAAGATGTGTGCATGTTACCACCCTCATTCATCCAATGCAATTTTGCCACACGTGCCAATACACTCACTCATGCGAGGTTTTTTTTAGAGGATTATTATGAGCAAGCTGTACGGATCACCGTGTTATATGGAGAGCAGCAGCAACATCTCACTATAGTGGGGTTGGCTATATATCTATTCTTTAGCGGTGTTCATAAAAAATTGAAACCGATTGAACCAAACCGAATCGATTTTCGGACCGAGCCGATCAGTTCGGTTTCGGTTTAGGGTGGGATGAAAACCGACATCATTTCAGTTTGGTTTGTTGGTTGGGTAAACAAAAAAAAAACGAATTGAACCTAACATTTAGAGAATAAAAACTATTGGCAAAGATAATGTATTATAACTCTGTTAAGATCAAGTCATCCAACTTCTTCGTCCTAGGTGACAACTAACACTAAATATGTTATACTTATTATTTTCATTTTGAACGAATGTTTGAACTTATTGTATTAATTACACTAGTTAACCTAAATGTTATTATATATGTTCCCTGAGTTTTTCTTTAAATGCCGATGAACTTATTTTTCTGTATAATATATTTTATAGTTAATCAGACTTCCACTCAACTAATAGCTGACCATCCAAGAAAACACTAAAAAAACAATATTTTTTTTGAATACAATGTTTTATGTTTGCTAGAAAACTTAACAGATTTTAAAAAAATCAATTCAAACCGAACCGAACCGATCAGATCTGGTTCAGTGTCGATTTTGAGTGTGTAAAAACCGAGGCTATTCGTTTCAGTTTTGATTTTACCAAAAATTGAACCGAACTGGTCCGCTTGCAGGCCTAGTATCATTTGTAGCCATTGTGCCCTATCTTTATTCATAATCTCACTAATCCTTAAAGTATATCACGTTTTTCCTATATTTTTATTTCAAGTTTATATTCTGCCCCTCCCTGTTTAATATGCCTAGTGACTAAACTCTCACAATGTCTAACAGGTGCCTCTAATATTGGTCTCCTTTGTACTTCTCCAAACCATCTTAATTGAGCTTCTGACATCTTCTCTACAATTGGTGTCACTCCTATCTTATTCCTGATACATTCATTCCTAATTTTATCCAGTCTCGTATGTCCACACATTCACGTAAGCATCCACATCACCGCAACTCCCAATTTTTGTTCGTGTAAATAATTCACCGCCCGGCACTTAGAACCATAAGTTTAAACAAAACTTTACATCACATAAGATCCCCGATGAGCCTCTCCACTTCAATCAACCTGCTTGGATTCTATGTTTCATATCTTTGTCAACCTGATCGCGGACTGTGTTCTTCGCTCGGGTCGCGGACCTAATTATTTCTCTTGTTTGGCAAGGGGGTAGCGGTCAAGAATCTGGGAGTTAAATTGTCATTCATTAACGCCCATCTAAGAAACTTCATTCATTTTCATGTTCAAACGGACGATGTTTGTTAGGTGATACTTAACGAATGACGATTCAACTCATGTGCTTACGACCGACATCGCTGTGCCAAACGGAACCTAAGTTACGAACGAGGCCCAAATCTTAGGAATTGGAGTGGTAAAGTGCATTTGTGAACTCCATCATAACATGCACATATTCAATGCAATTTTGCCACACGTGCGAATACACTCACTCCTGCCGGGTTTTTTCTGGAGGAATATTATGAGCAAGCTATTTTTAACTAGGTACAATGTACGGATCGCCGTGTTATATGGAGCAGCAACAACATCTCACTATAGTGGGGTTGACTATATATGCATCCTTTAGCGGTGTCCATAAAAAACCGAAACCGATCGAATCAAACCGAACTGATTAAGCCGAACCGATCGGTTCGGTTTCGGTTTAGGGGGGCTGAAAACCAACATCATTTGGGTTCGGTTTGTTGGTTGGGTAAACCAAAAAAACCGAACCGAACCTAACATTTAGAGAATAAAAACTATTGACAAAGATAATGTATTGTAATTCTGTTTAGATCAAGGCATCCAACTTCTTCGTCCTAGGTGACAACTAACACTAAATATGTTGTACTTATTATTTCCATTTTGAACGAATGTTTGAACTTATTGTCTTAATTACAATAGTTAATCTAAATGTTATTATATATGTTCCATGAGTTTTCCTTTAAATGTCGATGAACTTATTTTTTTGGATAATATATTTTATAGTTAATCGGACTTCCACTCAACTGACTATCCAAGAAAACACTAACAAAAATAATATTTTTTGAATACAATGTTTCAAATTTGCCGGAAAATTTAACTGATATTAAAAAAGGGATTGTTATCCGCAGACCGAAAATGGCTATTCGCAGATCCAAAGATACTTAAAATTGTTATTCACAGAAATTATTGTTATTCGAATACCAACATTAAAAGTAAAAAAAAATTATCAAGAAGTGCACCAGCATCACAAGTACCAGCAATGACAATTTATTACCACCAAAATTGAAGCCTACATCAAATATATATAACATGCATCAAAAAATACGAAGCACCAGCAACAAAAGTGCTCAAAAACTAAGTGAAGCACCAGAACCAACACGGGGGCGTGGTCTACCATCCAATTTATCAGAACTCTGCATGGTGAAAACAAAACTAAGTGTTCTGCCAACATTTTAGACTCACACAATTAAGTCATCTCTTGACACAAATACAACATTGGACTGAAAGTGTGTAGTCATATCTATGCAAAACAGAATATAAACATTTGATCCTAACTCACATAAATATTTGGAGAGAACATTTAGATCATTACCATACGCGGACACATTTTCTTCGTTGCTCTCTGTAATTGGGCCGATATTCATTGCTCTTCAAGAACTATGCCAACATTTCACCTAAAACAAAGTGAAGAAGTTCAATGCTCACTGCAATCCAAAAGAAATGGTGGACTACTTCGAACAAAGTGAAGAAGTGGAATGTACTCACAGTGGGGGAGGCACGACGAACAGTTGGCTACTTTGAACAAAGTGAAGGAGCGAGCAGGAGGCGACGTCGGTGAGCGGGCGGGCGATGTCGGCGAGCAGGCGGGCGACGTCGGCGAGCAGGCGGGCGACGTCGGCGGGCGACGTCGGCGAGAGCGAGAGGGCCAGATGGCTAGGAAGGGGAAAATGATTTAGGTTTTGGTTTGTGAATAAGGGGTTTTAAATAACAGGGAGAATATTTAACGCCTTTAAAAAGTGTTATTTTTGGTTTGCGAATAGCCATTTTCGATCTGAGGGTTAACAATCCCCTAAAAAATCAATTCAAACCGAACCGAACCGATCAGATTTGGTTCAGTGTTGATTTTGAGTGTGTAAAAACCGAGGCTATTCGTTTTGGTTTCGATTTTACCAAAAATCGAACCGAACTGGTCCGCTTGCTGGCCCAGTATCATTTGTCATCATTGTGCACTATCTTTATTCATAATCTCACTAATCCTTGAAGTATATCATGTCTTTTCCTATAGTTTTATTTCAAGTTTATATTCTGCCCCTCTCCTGTTTAATATGCCTAGTGACTAAACTCTCACAATGCCTAACAGTTGCCTCTAATATTGATCTCCTTTGTACTTGTCCAAACCATCTTAGTCGAGCTTCTAGTATCTTCTCTACAATTGGTGTCACTCCTATCTTATTCCTGATACATTCATTCCTAATTTTATCCAGTCTCGTATGTCCACACATTCACGTAAGCATCCACATCACCGCAACTCCCAATTTTTGTTCGTGTAAATAATTCACTGCCCGACACTTAGAACCATAAGTTTAAACGAAACTTTACATCACATAAGATCCCTGTTGAGCCTCTCCACTTCAACCAACCTGCTTGGATTCTATGTTTCATATCTTTATCAACACCTTCATCTTTTTAAACTATCAATCCAAGATATTTAAAGCACTCACTATGTGAAATATCCGGATCAATCCGTTCTTCATGCATGTGATTATTGAATCACTAAACAATGTTGATGATAGTTGACAACAAGTTAAACAAGATTTATTGAATGAGTTGGAGAAAATAGAATTATAGTGTGATTCAATTTTTGGAAGTGCTAGAAGAAAGGAATTACACATTACTCTAAATTGCAAAAGTGTGTCCTCATCATTGGAAAAGTGGATGTCCACATCTAATACTCGCTTAATTATTTCATCTTGCTATAATATTCGTGTGGTTGAAGTATCAAAAACACAAAATCTCACATTTATACCATTTAACTCGCCACTTCCTCATATTTCAAAAATAAATTTCATTAGAGAAAAAGAATCGACTACCACAACTATACTCCCCCTAAAAGCATCATACACTAATATCAAGTTAATGAATGCATATTCAAATTCAAGGAATGAAATGAATTTTTTTATTAATCAACATATTTCATTCACTTGCTAAGTAACTAACACCTTGTGGGGGACATTTTGTAACGACTCCTCCCTAGCGCCGCCCGGCCCACCAGCAGCCCATGGAGGACCCATAGCGCCACGGTGGTACAGCCAGAATCTATAAGGCCTGCAGGCCGTACACCCCAAAGCATCTCTGGTCTGTTTATCAGCACGGTGCATTGTTGCTACGGGGTCTCGAACCCGCAACATTGATAAGAAGCCTTTAATACCACTCCTCATCACCAACTGAGCTCAGCTGGTGATGAGGAGTGGTATTAAAGGCCTCTTATCAAGGTTGCGGGTTCGAGAACCGTAGCAACAATGCACTGTGCTAATAAACATATCGGAGATGTTTTGGGATGTACGGCCTGCAGGCCTTGTAAATTCTGACTGTACCACCGTGACGCTATGAGTGCTCCATGGAGTGCTGGTGGGCAGGACGGCGCTCGGAGTCCTCCCTAGATCGTTACAAAAAAGTGCATTAATCATAACCACAATATTTTCAAGAAAGACTGTCATTAACTCATTTTAGAAGTATTTTTAAAGAGATATCATTAAACTCATAAACTTTATTGAAATTGATTTGACATGTAAAATAATATGTACATCAAAATAAAGATTATTTAAACAAAAATAAAAAATGACATAACTACCATCCCCATTAATTAATTGATAGTGTGTTTATTTTAAGCTACATAAACTAATTGATGGGGGCAGAGCCCCGTGCTTGTCGCAATCGGGGTACTGTCGCAGCCTGTTGTAGGAGCGAAATCCCGTGCATGTGTGCGCACATGCACATGCCATGACACCAACAATTAAATTGTAACAAATATACTTCATATCTCCAGCTAAATCCAGTTAAGAACAGAAAATTCATTCACATTGCAAGAGGGAATCACGAAGTTAAAAAAAAAATTGCTACAATCAAAGGAAACTACAGCAGAACGGTCAGCTACAGTACACATTTTACAACCGTGTTCAAATCTTTGAGCTGTACAGCATATATTTTTCAACTAAACAAGATATGGATGTTGAGAAGAAAACTCAGGATTCTACAGCTCTAGACACTGCCTCTGACAATCAAGGCTGGGCAGCCATGGCCGGCGGAAAGCTAGGCTCGAAGCCATGGACACGGAAGCGATAAATGCAGGTGTGCACCGCGTTGCCATGGTTAGAGGTGAAGTCCAACCTGACCATGTTAATGACACGTGAATCAGCTATAGGGACTGAAAACGTTTGCGCAGTTGTCCCTTCAAGGTCGTAGGAAAACTCGGTCAGTACAGCCATCTTCTCGGCTCGAGTGGACGGATCATCTTCGGGTCCCTCGAACCATCCCGAGACTCTGCAGTCCTTTGGGGGCGCTAGAGCTGTCGAAGGCGACACTCTGCACAAACGATTGCAGACAATGTTGGATGATTCAATGATACTATGATTATTGTCGAGAAACAAAGCAGTGAAAAAAGATATCATAACAGTTTAGCTGTAGAAGACAGGAACGGATAAAGAGCTGTTAATTCAAAACTGCTAGTATTTACGCATTAATAAATGATAAGAACATAACAACCAGTAACTGAGTTGCATAGAAGAGTAATATAATACAAGAGCCGACTATTTTTCAAAGGTGAGGATGTTTTGGTTGCAGGCATCACCCAGCATTCTCCTGCTCGTCTTCATGTCTTTTCATAAATAGAGCATCAATTTTAGTTAAAATGAGAAGAAAAATTGTTGATGACACCATCCTACGCCGCTCCTTATGCACATAGATATGGCACGGTGCTACATCTGTACTCATCTCAATGGCTCAGATCATATCCGTGCATCCAACGGCTTACTTGTGATTCTTTTTAATTGCTCTTCCACAATGAAGAAAAAAAACTAAACTGTACAACCCGTATTCGATCGAGGGTGGGTCAACTACCACAGCCAGGTCAGCAGTAGGTTATACAAGGATCTTTCAATAGCTCTATTATAGATAATTTCAATATATTGACCCTCTTCAGGAGTCTCCATCCAATCTTCATTAAATCAGCATGAAATTTTTTGATCAAAATCTGGAATCGAATGAAAATTTAATCAACGTTTTATTTCAAGCCTGGGCGAGTATAGGCCTTCGTGATGCCATGCACCCACAAAAAGAAATGAAGCACGGTGCACTGGAAAGGTGTACTGCCATCTCAATGGCTCAGATTGCTTAATGAAATAGGAAGGAGAATGACCTGTATCCAACGGCTGGATAAATCTTGTTTCAGCTCCGGCGCATCGCGTTGTTGGGGAGGAGAACCCGTATTCGCGAGGATGGGTCCTACCACAGCCAGGTCAGCAGAACGGTGAATGACGTCCGTCAAGCAGCGAGGCGCTGAAGACTGGATCGTGTTCAAAGTCGCCCCAGCGATTCAGAATCGCGAAAGGCCTTCGTCCAGCGAGTATAGAGCGGGGGAGAATCCCCTCGCGTACTCGTCCAGCGAGGAGCGGAGGAATCGCCGATCGCCTTCGTCGGAGCGAAGAGCGGCGTTCGTCGAGTCTCCTAGTCGAGCCCAGGAGGAAACGCGGGATTGGGGTATCGGGAAATATGGGATTTGCCTATAAAGAGGACCCCAGGGGTATCGGGATCAAGGCACTGAAGAAAATCCGCGATGCAGGAACGCAGGTGGGGAGGGGCTTCCGACTCTGGGAGATACTGCCAGGTCTTCAAAAAGCGATTCCTCTTCCTTAGCTGTCCCAAACAGATCCATTACCAGCTCTGGCGGCTGGAAAAGAGCTTCTCATCAGCTAGTCGCCAGAGCTGTCCCAAACAGACCCTGAGTTGCATAGAAGAGTCAAGAGCCGACTATTTTTCAAAGGTGGGATGTTCCTTGGTTGCAGGCATCCGGGTACCCAGTGGTGGGTCATTCTCCTGCTCTTCTTCATGTCTTTTCATAAATAGAGCATGGGGTCAATTTTAGTTATAATGACCTAATTGTTGATGACACCATCCTATGCACTCCAGTCATCTTATGCACATAGATATGAGCACGGTGTTACATCCGTACGGCTCATCTCAATGGCTCAGATCATATCCGAGGTTGTTTTCCTAGCTTCCAATACTCATCTCAACAACTCAGAGATCAAACCATCATCTAACGGCCGAGGCTTTGCCAGGCGGAGTACGACAACAGATTATCAAAAGCATCAAAACCATTTTAGTTTTATACATATTCATTTTGTACTAACTACTTGTAATCTATTAATTAGAAGTTCCGAGACAACAGCTACTTTATAAAAAAATAATAAGTTATAAATAACGAAGCAAGTACTTATGAAGATTCTTCTCTCCCGTCTCCAGCAACCCCCTCAGCCGATTCCCTTATCTGTATGATAACCCTAACATTGGGGCTCTCGTCGACTTTTCTCAACCCACAATGATTGGTGACTACTCGTTCAAAGGATACCCATAATCAACTAACAGAGATCAAGAATTCTTTTAAGAACGAGCAGGCCTCACGTAAATCCCAAATTGACACCCTTCAACATTAATTCGCATTAGATATGCAAGTTAAAGAACGAGCAGACCTCACGTAAATCCCAAATTGACACCCTTCAACATTAATTCGCATTAGATATGCAAGTTAAAGAGAACGTTTTAGTTCAACAAATCATGGAGGCACATGAAGCTGCCCCAGATCAACTTACAACTTTTCGTCACGAGATCATGGCCAAATTTGTTGAACTCAAACACCACACGGGTGAAGGTTCACCCTACCAATTAAACATTTCAATGGATCCTACTCAGGATTCTTCATCGAATGACTTTCTTGGTTCTTTTCCCAACATTCAGAACTCAGGTTGTACCATCCACTTCTACTTCTAACGGTGTTCGTTTAAATTTCCCTCGTTTTTCTGATGGAGACACCGCTGATTGGCTCCACGAATTACATATTTTTTCAATTCAATAATATTCGTCAAGCGGACTATCTTATTTTAGCAGCTATTCACTTATATAAGTCAGTTTCACGCTGGTATCACGCCACTTTGCATGTTCATCCCGCATTTACCTTTTCCTAATTTAAAGACGCCATTCTTAAACATTTTGGGCCCGCCACCCATGAGAATCACGCGGGACAACTCACCAATTTAATTCAAACCAATTCTGCTCATGCATACAAAAAGCGTTTCGAAAATCTTCGTACCAGGGGTATTTCACCATCCTTAATGACTAGCACGGTTGTTCCTGGACTGAAACCGCGCATTAGGCGATCAATTCTCATTCAACTCCCCTTGGAATTGCGAGATGTTATTTCTCTTGCATGTATGTATGATGTTTTTTTGGAGATGACCCTGTTTTCATTCTTTTTCTAAATGTTCCAACCTCACACATAACACGGTTCCCACGCATGCCTCTTCCGACCAACTCTCAACGTACCATGCCAAATTGCCAATTAAGCGGTTAGCTCCTCCAAGTTACAAGCTCGCCGCAAACACACACTGTTTTATAACTGTGACAAAAAAGTACACCACACACAAATGTAAAGATCGTGGTACTCTCCGTTATTATGTGGGTTGTGACGATGACGACCCGGACATTCCTACAGCTGCAACCCACAAAATTGTGGATGTACAACAGCAAGTCTATCTCTTGCTCTTACAGGCGATTCCCCGTTAGACTCCCTACGATTCACCCCTTATTTAGGCACCCAGCTCCTCGAGATCTCATTGATGGGGGCAGCTCACACAAAATCATGTATACCCTTATTGCTTCTTTTCTTTCATTACCTATACATATAATTCCACCTTTTCCAGTATATATGGGCAACGGGATGTCCAAACGAGAAATGTATGGATCTGGAAATACTCATTCAGAACCAGAGGTTCAGCCTTCATCTTTATGTCTTTGACATTCATGGTGCAGACATTATACTGGGAGTACGATGGTTACGGTCTTTGGGACCGGTAACCACCAATTACTCTACCAATACTTTGTCGTATCCTTCTCCTCAAGGCACTACCACACTGATTGGGCACTCTGAGGCCCCCAGGTTCAATCTCATCAACAACTTACAACACCCAAGCCTTTATGCCACCATAGTGTGGGTCGGCTATATGGATCATTTGTTGCAAATTGCTCCCTATCTTTAGTCATAATCTCACTAAATGCCTGAAGTACATCATATATTTCATTCCAAGTCGTTTTTGAATCTACCCCTACCTATTTAACATGCCTAGTTTAATCTCATCATCGCAGTTAAATCGCCTCATGCTTTTATAACCCGCTGCTATGTGTCTGATCCTTTCGGATTTCATCCCATTACCCACATATACCACTCAATATAGCATTTCTTTCCAGCATGCATTGCCCCAAAAACTTTCTATTTAATTACATTCATTTGCCTATGTTTTTTCAGAACATACGCAGTTACCTCCATCCGGATCCATAGATCATACGATCCCACTATCACCGACCACCCACCCGACAAATGTCAAGCCATATCGATACCCCCACTTCCTCAAAAACGAAATTGAACTTCAAATTAAACAAATGCTGCAATCCGGGGTTATTCTCCCCAACAAATCATGTTTATGTTCACTCATAATCTTAGTTAAGAAAAAAAAGGCGGCTCCTGGGGTTTTTATATATATTATAGGATTAAAAAAACATTATTAAAAATAAATTTTTCATCCCTACAATCGATGAACTCTTAGATGAATGAATTTTGAACCGCCCGATATTTCTCCAAATTATATTTACGATCAGGTTATCACAAGGTATTCGTACGACCACACGTCCACACCTGATATACAGGGTGGCAGGCAACGAGTATGATGGTGAAACTCTTAGATAAGGGAAAATTAGTGATGAAGTTCTTGGTTAAGTCTTCCCATAGCTGATAAGGGGTCAGTAAAAGGTTTTACTAGGACAAATGGGGAATGATTGAGGGAGGAGTTTGGCCTTCTGGCATAAATCACAAATTTTTATGATGCAGGACCACGAGTCCACCTGCCCGCCACCCTGAAGTCCACCAGGGGCCCACCTTGGAGTCCATCAAGGGGGTTTACCAGGGACGTGGCCCGTACCAACCCATTCCCGGTCCCGCCACAGGGCCGATAGGTTGTTGAGGTCTGGGCTTGATCCCCCGACCTCCTTGATAAGTGGCCAGGTCTGCATCAAATAGTCGCCCATTCTCTCTGTATTAGCGGTGTTCTCTTCGCCTCACCTTCTTCCTCTCTTAGTTCTTTTTATCATTAATGGTTGTGTGTTTATAATTGAAAATTATGGGATTTTGATAGTCTTGTATTGAATACTAGTTATTTGATATAAAATTGGTTTTGCCCTAATTTATGTTATGGTGGAATGAAGTTTTCTTGCTCTTTGGGTATTAAAGCTTGGTTGATTTGGTAATTTAAATTAAATGTATAGAATTAGAAAAACCCTCAATTAAGTGCTCCACGTGATTCGATACTCGACAATTCTGCATCGTTTTATATTACTCTTGCATGACAATATTGCATTTACTTCACGATCGTTCTAAATTAACTCGTATGTTTTGTGCTTTTATTGTTGAGACTCGTACTTAGTTTTCAAGCTCAATTAAGATATTTTGCACAGACAATACACGTGAATATACGAGTCATGTTGTTACTAATCTTTGTACTGAGTTTGGGAATATCCATCAACCTCATGTGCTTATACCATTAACAAAATGGTATGGTTGAGCAGAAAAATCGTCAACTTCTTGAGGCCGCCTGGTCGATTATGTTTCAAATGAAGGTTCTCAAACTTTATTGAAATTTTGCGGTTTCAACAGCCTGCTATCTCATCAATCGCATGTCATCTTCCATTTTCAACCAAGGTTGTAGATGTCGGATCTCGGGGCATGTCGGTTTAGATTTTTCATGTCGGTTTTAATATGTCGGGGGATATATGGGGCAAATTTCATATATCGGGTTTTAATATTTAATTATTTATATGAGTAATCATTTATAAATTTAATCCTTTTTAAATTTATATATATTAATATATTGATTATTTGATATTTATTGAACTCTTAAATTTATCAAACTAATATAAACATTTTGTGTTGCACTAGTAATAACGGTATAACACATGAAATAAAACAAGAGCAAACAAAATATTGGAAATTTGTTGATGATAAGAAATATTTAGTCCATAATTCAAAAATCATGCATAATTAAAGTCGATGACGGACTTTGTTGGATCCCTAGTTAGATTTGGGCTAGATTCACTAAGCTAGGATGTTTGACCCAACATGTATAGTCAGGGTCATGTATGAGTTCTAGAGTCTAGGTCATGTCCTTAGAGTCAACACCACATGGATCAGCCATCAACAAACTGTAAAAGACTCAAGACTTAGAGAAATTTCAAAAACTCAGAAAATGAGTTCGACGTTCGTCGAACTCAGGTCGACGAAAGTCGTGCTCAGCTCGAGGAAATCAGAGACAATTCTCTGAGCTGAGCTCGACGAACTTGAATCTCAGGTCGACGAATTCCAGAGTATACTTCAACATTCAAAGTCCAGAATTCTTCACTTAACTCCAGTCGACGAACTTAGTTTTCAGGTCGACGAACTTAGTTCTCAGCTCGACGATTGCTGGGTATTTTACTTCAACATCTTATTCCAGAAACATCTAAGTATTCTAAGTCCAGAACCACACTCCAGTCGACGAACTCACCTTCTCAGCTCGACGAAATTAGACCACAGCCTTGGCAAGATTCATCAAGTAGCAGTTAGAAGTTCTCAGCTCGACGAAACTAGTTCTCAGGTCGACGAACCCAGTTCTGAGATCGACGATTTCTGGACACGTTACTTCAACATTCTTAAGTCCAAGAAATATGGAATTCTGTTATTCAGTCGACGAAGTTATATTCTCAGCTCGACGATCTTGATGCACAGAGTTGGCAAGGTTCCGGAGAAAGCAGTTCTGTCCTCAGGTCGACGATCTTGGATCTCAGCTCGACGAACAACTATTATCTGGTCGACGAACTTGACTTCTCTGTTCGACGAACTCTGCACACAGATCGACGAATTCTGCTCAACGAATTCTGTAAAGTTCCAGACTTAGAAATTTTCCTCCCTCTGTCTCTTTTCTATTGCAATAATTCCTAAGTAATCAATGCATAAATATTCTTTGAATATTACCGTTAGAAGCAAGCATTGATTACAGTCTTCATCACGATTATTGCTTGTCGTTTTTCCATGAGACAGTTGAGGAAACCAATCAATGCAAATATTCTCCAGGCCATCAGAAATCAATGCAGAAAGGAATTCAAATTTCAAAAGGGAATTTATATGGAAAATATAAAAGGGATTTTCTTTCTCTTCCTGTGCAGAGTAGTAGTCAGAAAAATACAGTGAATAAGCATCTTCTTCTTCTCTCTCGACAACACACTGAGAAATAAGAGAGATACTTACAGAGAATATAGAATACAGTGATAAAGAGAAACAAGCCCTAAACCAGAGAAAGAACATCAAGCTGAAGAAGAAGAAGAACAACCATTTAAATCAAGAGTCTTCTTCTGTCTCCATTCCAGAATTCTTCAAAGGACAACAAATATTCTATCTGTCAAGAAGCTTCTTGAGTTCTTCTGGTCAAAGCAAAAGTTTGAAGACCTATCACCCTGCAGCAAGGCTTCAACTTCCTGAACCATTCTATATCTCAGGGGGAGCATTTGCTAACATCATTTTTCCACTAGAGTCTTCTCAGTTGTATTTGAGAAAGAGAAGACAAAATCACTCTCTCATCCCCCACTGTATAAAGGGTTCTTAACTCTCTTCGAAAGTTATTTCTGCTTGCAAGTCACCTGATTAAAAGACTTGATGATTGGTTTTTGAGCACCTGATCAAAAGCTCATTGGTGGCAGTCACCTGATCAAAAACCTGAGTGGATTCCTACCAGGGTGGTAGAAGAGTGGATGTACCCAGGTTGGGGAACCACTATAAAATTCTTGTGTTGTCTGGGTTGCTCTTTTCTTTTGTTCTTGCTGTGACTGTGCTAGTTAGGTTGCTGTGTTTGTGTTTTTAATTTAATTTCTGCAGCGCTAATAATAGATTGAATTAATTAGCAAAAATTTTATAAACCCTAAATACTCTATTCACCCCCCCCCCTCTAGAGTATTTCAGATCTAACCCTTAGCTTTCAGACTTGAGCAAGGAAGAAAGTCAGAGAAAGAGAAAAACAACTTAAACAATGAAATAATTTTGGTCTATTGTCTATTAGACCATAGACACTAATTAAAATAAATTGAAAAAAATCAGTTGATAAAATGTCGGGATATATCGACCGATATATCGGCGAATATATCGGTTAATAGCAGACATATCGGAGGATATATTCCAAAAGGATATTTTGCAAAAAAATCGGAAGCGTGTCGTTTTGTCCATAAAACCTTTATGTCGGCCAATATAGCGGCCATGTCGGAGGATATCCACACAGTGTTCTCAACTATGTGACCCGCTTTACTCTTTTATTTCCTTCCACACCTCCCTTCCAATCACACCCTGCATCTTAGGATGTACATGTTATGTCCACTATCTTGATCCTTCCACTGACAAGCTTGTTCCTTGTGCTACAAAATATATGCTTGTTGGTTACTCACGGACTCAGAAAGGTTATGTCTGCTGCTCTCTCGATGACCTTAAGGTTGTTATTTTTGTGGATGTAACCCTTTTTCACTCTCCACCCAACTCCTCCAGCACCTACATTACTAATGCTCCCTACCGTCCCAATTACATCTAATCTTCTGCCACTCCTCCCAACCCCAATTTTTGTACCATCTAAACCACCTCTTCTTCGTGTGTATACTCGTCGCCCTCCACGTCCTGATCCCCTACGATAGTTACCTCCTACTAGTGATACCATGCGGCTTGGAAGATCTGACACCAATATCTGTTGCTTACTCCATGGCCAATTATATGTCATTGCATCACCTCTCCTCGGTACTCCAAAAATTCGCAACTTCTTTATCCTCTATTTCATTCCTAATTCTCTGCAGGAGGCTCTTTAATATCCGGGATGGAGCGAGGACATGGATGAAGAAATGTTTGCTCTTTGGGCCAATCAGACTTGGGATCTTGTCCCTCTTCCTTCTAGACAAATTATGTGGGATGTAAGTGGGTATTTGCGATCAAACATAGTCCAGACGGGACAGTTGAATGACAAAAAGCTCGCCTGCTGGCTCGAGAGTTTACTTAGGAACACAAACTCGATTATGAAGAGACATTCTCACCCATCGCAAAATTGAATATTGTTCGCGTCCTAATCTCTTTAGTTGTTCATCGACATTGTCCATTACATGAATTGGATGTCAAGAATGCATTTCTCAATGGCAAACATGTTTAGACTATCTACATACACCAACCTCCCGGGTATGAAACCGTGAGAGATTCTGACGGGGCGCCACGACTGACGCGTGTGTAACCGAAGGAGGCGGTGACCCGTTGCCCATTCGGAAGATCGGAGTCCGTGGTTGCATCCGGTTGATCGTTTCGAGTCACTTTCATATTTTATGTTTTTTATTTTAAGGTGTGTTTAGCCCCGGATCGATCCAAACAGTCTTAGCCATCTGATTGAGAAGGTTTATTTTCTGATTAGGTTTGCAGTTACAGCAGGCGGTATCGATGGCAAGCGGTTTCAATGTTAGGTCTATTTATAGAGGCAGCTGGCGGTTCGGATGGTATTGTGAGTTTTGGATAGAAATTCGGAACTGTGCGTTCTTCGGTGCGACGTCGACCACCACTCTTTCTCTGCTGGTGCGACGTCGGCCTCCGCCCTTCCCCTCTTCCGCCTCCGCCGCCCCTCTTTACCTCTCCTCCACCGGAAGCCCGCGCCCGTGCACCTCATCAAGCCCACAGTAAGTCTTCCTCCTTTCACCCAACCCGCAGCCCTCCAAAACCGCCGCCTACTCACCCTTCCATCTCGCTGGAACCGGTGTAGACACGAATAACGGGTGGTTTGGAGGGAGCAGGAGCCGGTGTAGGTGGAACCGGTGGAAGTGGTGCAGTAGCGGGGATAACAGGGCATGGGATGGATGGCGGGAGAGGAGCCGGTGGTAGATGAGCGGGTAAAGGAGCAAGGAAAAACGGTTGATCCTCCCGGAAGGTAACATCAGCAGAGACAGAGATCTTTCGTGTTGCTGGAGAATAGCATACACAGCCCTTCTGGGTGCGCGAATATCCAACGAAGATGTGTTTAGCCGCTCGAGGATCCAACTTGTCCGAGGACGGACTCAGGCGGTGGACGTAGCAGGTGCTGCCAAAGATACGAGGAGGGAGAGGAAAGGTCGGAGTAAAGGGAAACAGTAGGCTGAACGTAGCATAGTGGAGGACTGAGGAAGGGAGACGGTTGATGAGGAAGCAGACAGTGGAGACCGCAAAGTTCCAGTAAAGTTTGGGAACATGCATTTGAAGCATGAGGGAGCGTGCCACATCGAGCAAGTGGCGGTTCTTCCGTTCAGCAACGCCGTTTTGCAGGAGTGTGTAGGCACAGGATGTTTGATGAATAATCCCGAATTCAGAGCACAAATATGTAAAGCCGTGACCGGTGTATTCGCGAGCATTATCGGTGCACAATGTTTTTAGGGTTGTGTGGAATTGTGTACGGATTTCAAGAACAAAAGACCGAAAAACACGGGGAAGCTCAGAGCGATCACGAAGTAAGTAAAGTCACGTTGTGCGCGAGTAATCATCAATAAATGTGATAAAGTAACGAAACCCAAAAATACTAGTAATCTTGAAAGGACATCATACATCGCAATGTACTAAATCAAAAGGAGCAGCGCTCCGAGTACAATGGGCAGGAAAAGAAGAACGTGGCTACTTGCCGGAGATACAAGACTCACACTGAAACGGATGAAGAGAGACATCAGGAAGAGCCCGCTGGAGGATCAGCAGAGGGGCAAGCCCAAGAGGTCGATGCCACTCATTGGAAGAGACAGAGGAGAGGATCGTAGGAGTCATCGAGAAGGTAGAGTCCGTTCCGCAGTGTGTCCTTACCAATGGTAGTACGCGTCCGCCGATCCTGTATGACAAAAGAAGAAGATGTGAATATGACAGAGCAATCAAAGATCATTAGTGAGGCGACCAACAGAAAGTAAATTGAATGGGGAGCTCGGAACATGAAGAGCCGAGTGAAGGGAGATCAACGTGTTGAGAGAGAGGTCCGCCGAGCCGGAGACGGGAACCGTCGCCCCATTAGTCATAGTGATACACTTCAGATGAGGAGAATCTGAGTACTGGGCTGGCCGTCGCGAGGTAATGTGATGAGTGACACCTGAGTCCACGATCCAGCACGGACGGTGGATAAACAAGCAGTACCTGTGTTGGAGACGGAGGCAATGGAGGCAGAGGGCGGGTTGAGCAGCCCCTGGAGTTGCTGGAGCTGGAGATGAACTGCCTCAAGGTGGTCATCCTTCCCGCAGTATGAACACTTTGACTGACCCCGGACACCGCGCCCACGGCCCCGAGATCCCGAACGCACGCTACGAGCGGAGGTAGGTGGGGAAAGTATGGGGGAGGGGCCTGCTGAAGAAGGGTCGAGGAAGAAGGCGCAGAAGTATCCGGAGGAGGTAACACACGGAGGAGCATGGAGCAAACATCAGAGAAAGACGGTGTTGTGGGAGAAGCCAGAACCTGAGTCCGAATACTCTGAAGGTGTGGCAGAACACGAGCCATCATGATGGCAATGCAGACGGCCTCCTTCTGAGCGCGCTGAGCCGCATGATCATTGGTAGACGGCTGATGCTGGATCCAGGCCTCAGCAAGGGTCTTGGCTTGAGCGACAAAGAAAGTCATGTCCGAAGCCCCCTAGTGTCGAGAGCGAGAAGATCAGTGAGTATGTCGTAAAGATGTTGAAGGTTGTCTCGGCCTGAGTACAAGGAATGCAGCTCATCCCACATAGCCTTGGCCGTTTCGTGATACATGGTCATCTGATAAGGTTCACCATCCAAGGAATTGAGGATCCAAGTCTGAACGCGACCATCATTGCGGTGCCAGTCGTCGGTAGTAGGAGGAGGTGCCTGAGTGAGGTGAGGCAAAAGTCCCTTGGCCTGAAAAACCCGTCGAACAGAATGCACCCAAGGGATAAAGTTTTTCTTCCCAGAGAGAGAAATGGTAGTAATCCGAAGCTAATCGCGGATTTCAGCAGGACAAGCAGGGCGGTCTGCAGGTGGACTAGTCGTCGGGCCTGTGGAGTCAACAGAAGAGCTCATAAAAGCAGGAGGCAAGTCGCAGCGACTTGAGAAGAGATTGCTGCGAGTAGAACTCGAGACCGCTCGACTGGCAGTCCGGGAGCCGGAGAGAGACTATGCCACAACTACCAAGGAGAAGGCCGCGAGAAGAGGGGAAGCTCTAGAGAGAAAACCGCGACCAAAATGCGGAAAAACAAACCACACGGTCACAATGTGGACACCAGCGGCCAGACGGGCCGCGACCAAAATGCGGAAAGAAGATAGACTGCACGGTCTCAGTGAGCACACAGCGATTAGAGCAAAAGGAGGCCGCGAGTAGAACTGGAGCGGACAAGAAGAGGAAGCCGCGAGTAGGAGAAGTCGAGCGGGTAAGAGGAGGAGGCCGCGAGTAGGAGAACTAGAGCGGGTAAGAGGAGGAGGCCGCTAGTAGGAGAACTCGAGCGGCAAGAGGAAGAGGTCACGAGTTTGGAGAACTCGAGCGGGCAAGAGGAAGAGGCCGCGAGTTGGAGAACTCGAGCGGTCAGAAGAAGAATCCGCGAGTTAGAGAACTCGAGCGGATAGGCAGAGAGACCGGGCGAGTGGCACCAGAGGAGGGGCCCACGGGTCAGATGATAAAAAGCTATAAAAGGAGAGGGAATGATGGAGGATCATGGAGACACGGAAGGAAGGCGGAGAGCGAACAAGTCGCTGAGATCGCGGATAGAAAGCGAGTAGGAGCGGATAAAGGAACCGGTAGACCCCGAGAAAACTCGAACAGGCTGCGGAGAGCGCGAACAGGACAGACCGCGGTCACATGCGGTTAAAAAAAATCTAACTCGACAGACCGGAACCTGGCTCTGATACCATGTTGAGAGAGCACAAAAACTTGTATGTATTGTTTGTGTATGTAAATACAAAGAGAGAATACAAATATATAGGAGGGAGAAAGAGAGAACAATCATATACATGATGTGGGACTAAAAAAGAGAAGAGGGAAAACAATAATGGGCCCTTTACATGGGCTTTTCTAACAGGAACTAAAGGGTAAACCTTCAAAAAAAAATCCAAATAATGAAAAACAAAGTGATAGATGGTAATAGGCTAATTCACATGATCAAAAAGACAAGTTTTTCTGACAGGGAAATAGATGAAACAATTTTACTTCAGAATATATGTCGGATGATTCCATAAAAGTTCTTGCTCATTAATTGTTTAATACACATAATTAAACTCGGTAAGAAGACTTCAAAACAAATAAGACAGCAACTATCTTTATGGAACCACAGCAATATTAACCAAAAAGCAAAAAAAATTATTATAAAACAGACTGAAAAAAACTTACCTTTGAAACATGCTCTAGAGTGACAGAATCAGGAATTATTCCCACTCTTAATCTGATCTCAACAAACCCACTGCTTCCTTGCAGTGGGAAACACTGTCCTGGCTCACCAAAACTTGGCTCTAACATTTTCTGCGCACTAGGATGAACACTACTTTTAACTTTAGTAACTGCCAACCAACTGCTAGCTTTTACCACAGCATAGGGCTGTGAATGCTTAACTACCCTAGCTCCACCAGAAGCCAAAGCATAATCCACCCTTCCAAGACCATCTGCAGCATGTTTCTCAATCTCTTTATCAACAATATCCTTAGCTAGTGCTCTGATATGATCCAAATCTACATCGTTGTGATCATCTAGACTTCTTTTACTCTTCAACTCATCCAAGAATTTCTCAAATTCTATCTTCGATACAAGGCCCTCATCTTTCAGCTGACTCAAAGAGTTGCCCAAATCATCAGTTCTAGCCTCAAGATTCTTCAGCTCCTTCTCAAGTACTGTTCCTTTTTCTTCAATTTGCTTTGTAAGTTCCTTTGTCACAACACCAACCTCATTCACTATCCTCTTGTCTACGGCGTCTAACTGGACCTGCAACAATTTTGCAGTTCTCTTTAAAGATGATTCCACCTCGGAGATCCGGCTATCAGAATCCAAGGCTGCAAAAGGAGAACTAGAATTTATTCCAACCACACCACCAGTCCATCTCCAAATTACCTGTCCAACGTACAGCAGTGCTGCAAGAAGCAGTAAATTCTTGGTGAGACAGCTAAGAACAGTTTGCCATAAAGGCTTTGCCTGCCTATGTATAGATCTCCTACGCTTCGAAGGAATTGGGGCGGCAATAACTCCTTTTTTCAGCTGGGACAAATCTCTAGTCCTATCAAGTACCGTCTCTCCCCTGATTGTATGGCTCAGATCCTTACGGTTAGAAATTACTCTATCATTATTCACACCATTCACTCCTCCATCAGAAAGTAAAGTAGATTTTGAAGTCCTCTCCATAACAATCGCTGATCTCCTTTTTGCATGTGGAGTTAAGTTTTGATCCAGGACCAAACCTACACTGTTATTTGTATTTGGACTTGAATTCATCCTTGCCGTACAAAATTGATTATCGATCGCAGCTGATGCGGTTCTTGGATCAGCGCTGGGAAATAAGGTGGGGAAATAAAACCAACAAAGTATGATTTTTCCTCTAAGAACAACAATTTCTTTAACACCTACATGAGAAAACAAGCAGCAACAAAATATAACAGGTGAGCCGGTGAGGTGAAAAAAAAAACAGGGATGCTGAACTGGTCCAGCTGTGGACCAGAGCTTGAGAAGTAGAATACATTTAAACATCAATTATCAAAAGCCTGGGGAAGAAAACAAAATCGAGAAGCAGAATATAAACGAGCCTGAGAACATAACAAAAAAATGCATTTGTGGCCCATTTTCCTATCCTTTAATAGTAAAGAGAGCAAAATGAAATAAGACATCAAGTATTATTTCCCAAACATTCTTTTCTGCATGCAGTTTCTAACAAGAGCAGCTTGCATTTCTCCAGACTGCTCTCCAATGCTTCGGCATTGGAGGCTCTATTTTTAGAGGAGGCGGCATTTCCTCTCTCTTCTCCTCTAAATTTAGAGGAGGGGGAGAGGAAATGCCGGCTCCTCCATTTTTTTTGTATTATTTTTTGTATTTTTTTATTTTAATTATTTATTTATTATATTTAAGAAAAAATTGTATTACACAATAACTTGTGTAGCTGCTAAAATATTTTTCCAATCTTGACATATAATATACCAATAAATTTATTTTTTCGGGACCTACAAAACGAGACTAATATTGCATACTTTCTAATTATTATTGATCATACAAATAGGAAGAGAACATGATTTACTAAATAAAATTGCACATAAATCAAAATACATTCAAATTAAAATGCGTACAATTTTTCAAATTACATTATTTCATTACCATGTCGTGCGCACAAATGTTCAATCAGTGCATCTCGAAGTGCGAAATGTGCATCTTTGTCTCTGATTTTTTTATACCGATTTAGGAACTGCCGAAATCTTTCGACTTCACTTGTGTCCATCTCTTCAACATTCTGAGTTGGCGGCGGTGGAGAAATAACAACATCTTCATTTTCATCTCGCTCGTCTTCGATAATCATATTGTGCATTATAATGCAAGCAGTCATGATATCGTGTAACACATGTATACATACTATAAAAACCTAAAATATATTTTATATAAACCTAAAATACCTAAAATAAACAAAAATACATCATGTTCTCTAAATATAGAGAACATGGTTGGAGTTGCTCTAACCATGTTCTCTATATTTAGAGAACATGGTACAATGGGGATCTCTAAATATAGAGATCCCCATTGGAGATGCTCTAACTTCTTTCTTCTTCCTCTAAACCCAGTTAAACTCTCTTCTCTCTTCCTTTAAATATTCAAGAACTTCCACCTCTTCTCAAAATATACCGTAAAATCTTCGTGCTTTGGTTCTTGAATTCAAATCTCCAATGAATAAAAGCAATGAGGTTCTAAGAAATGCAGCAGGAGGTTACACACCAAGAAAATGGAGTCATAGCAAGATTTTGCAAAGAGAAGAAGGTATCACATTCATATACAAAAATATAAGAGAAGATTTATCATCCACACTTCAACAAATGAAAAAACAAACTTCAGATCCAGTGCAAACCTGGTCACCATCAAATCATATCCAAGCACATATTGCAAATTAGATTCACACAGGCACCCTCCATGATGGGGATTGCAAAACATACCGGCATGCACGGTGATCGGAGTCATCCATTTTATGTGGATCGACAATCCGAAATTTTTTGTTATTTTCTGCATTTTTGAATTTTTATTTTATGTATTTAGAGATCGTCATGATCGGAGAATCATGACCGTCCATGATGGCCCCGTAGTCTATAAATGGGATAGATGGTTCAATTTGAAAGGATTGAATGATTGAGTGAAGAAGAGATTTTTCCTTTCGATCCCCCGGTGTCGAAGTCGGAATCCAAGTGTCGAAGCTTGAAAGTTATCTCATCCCCATCTCCTTCACACCTCCTAGCCGGGCACCCCTCCTCCACCTTCCATGGTCGGCCCCCTTCCTCCCAACATTCACTAGCAAAGCACCACCACTACCTCAAAACTCCCCTCATTATCCCTCCACCACCTCCTCCATCCAATTCAATCCATCTTCAATTTTTCGGCAATCGCCAGAAAATATTTCTGGCCACCTATGTCAACCCACCGTCACCTCCACAAAATTTCTTACATTTTCCGTTCTCCGGTGATCATCGAAAACCACCTCCAGGAACCTCCACTATCTCTGGAGACCACCTACGACCACCTCTGGCCAGCCAGCCACCCCACCACCACATAATCACCATAACTACCTCCTCCACTAACTCCACCCCATCACACCTCCCCTTTATTATCCATTATCCAAGCAGCCGGTCAACTGTCAGGCTAAAAAAACTGTCATTGCCCACCTTCCAGATCACTGCCAGTCCCATAACCGCGGCCCAGAATTTGCCCAGGAAGGGGAAACGTTATCTCTTGGCTCTGGAATCAACTTCCAGCGGGCCGGTTCCCTGCTTCACAGCCCTTCCAGGTCCCCAGAACTCTCAGTCCAGAAAGAGGAAAACTACTGCCAGACCTATTCCCTCCACTCCATAGCCCTCCAAACTGCAACCTAGCCTCTCTTTCCCCTCCAGTCTTCAGTGTACAGCTCCTGGACTGATATTCAGAGATTCCTTAATCACAATTCCAGCTAAGTTCCCCACCTTGCATCTAGGCTCGGGCTCCGAGAGTTCAAATCCAGTCCCCTTCTTCCATCCGGCCACCGAAGACTTGTCGGCGATCAACAAGCCCTCTATTTACTTAGCTGTGTAAACTTTCTAATTGAAAGTCATTTATTTTGTGTTAATTTAGTTCTAGTTCCCTACATGATGTATAATTATTTGTAATTTTTGTTTCCGAGATTTGAAACATCGTATGTTTTCATTTGCTTAATTATTTTATTTCGAGCTCTCTCACATTTGTACAACTTCACATATTTCCTTGTTTGCTAAGTTTTAACTACTGTGGTATATCCTATATTTTGATTTATAAACGAAAATATTATTGTTAGTTTTAAGGTCATTGGATTCATATTGTTGCATGTAGAGTTCACTCAACACCCCTTATAGGACTGTCATGCGTCAGATTAGTATCAGAGTCTAGGTTTAGGTTGTGTTTAAAATATGCAGCACTAAAAACTATATGTTTCACCCATGTCATATCATAATAACAATTGCTACAATAATCCTCTATTTGAGGAACCGGAATCCACTCATGTTCAAGCACATAGAGTTCCCTCAAGAAGAACCTCATGCTACTATGATTATCCTTGTCCCTGACCCATCATTTGTCAAGGTCGTGCTGGCCCTTCGACACGTCCAAATTATCGTAGGAAGATTTACAACGATGAACATCGGTGTAAGGCAGAGGTGTCCTAAAAAACCGGGCCCACAGGGCCGGGCCGGACCGGACCGGTGAAAAGCCCGACAGGCCCGGTCCCGGGCCAAGCCCACCTCGGGCGCAGGCCGGGCCATGGGGCCCTTCCGGGCCCCATTGTAGGGCAAATGCCCGGCCCGGGCTGGGCTGGGCAAAGCCCGGTTACCGGGCTTACCCCGGGACTGGAAAAGCCCGGGCTGGCTCTTAGAGCCATTGGAAACCAACGGCTCTTAGACCGTTGGTTTCCAACGGCTCTAAGAGTCGTTGGCTGCCAGCATGCCACATGGGCTGCAAATAGCTGCTATTTGCAGCCCATTATTTTATTAAAAAAAAAAATTTAAATTTTTTTTTAAAAAAAAAACTATAAACCCCCCCCCTCCTTCTTTCCCCCTTCTACCCCCTCATCCTCCACCTCTCTCTCTCTCTAATCTCTATTCTCTTGAATATGTCGTCAACGCAGACGTCTTCTTCATCATCTGATGCTCACGAAGTGGTGGAGCACAAGCGTACGACGCCGGTTTGGGAATATTTCGACTTAGTGCAAGTCAGCGAGGAGCAAAAGGCGAGGTGAAAATAGTGCTCGAAATTACTTTCGATCGCCGGCAACTCGACACTCGCAAGACACGTTAAGTCTTGCGCAGCCAAACAAGATCCTCCTGAGTCAACCCAGGCGCAATTATCGGCATCCGGACAAATCTGGACGTACGATCAAGGTCGGCAGAGGGAGCTGCAGGTGAAGAACATCATCAGACGTGGGTTGTCGTTCAGGCACTACGACAACGAAGAAGAAACCGAGTACATCCACCAAGAGCTACAACTCAAATATCACCAAGTAAGTCAATCTTCAATTACGCGCGACGCACTTAAATATTATTTAGAAGCAAAACAAACTTTAATTAATTTTTTTGAAAAAATTGAGGGTCGAGTGAGTTTAACGAGCGACGTTTGGAGTAGTAGTATAAAATTAGGATTATCGTATATGTCTATAACGTGTCACTGGGTCGATCCCGTTTCCTGGGATCCAAATAAGCGAATAATTTGTTTTGAAAGTTTCGAAGTCCCGCACACCGATGAGGCAATTTATCAAATAATTTCAAAATTTGTGCGCGAATTTAAAATAAAAGATAAAATTATGAGTATTTCTTTCGATAACGGCACAAATAATACCACCTCAATTGAGTGGTTAAAACGTGATTTGAAACTTATGTTAAACGGCGCTTTTTTTTCATACTCGTTGTGCGTGTCACGTTTTAAATTTAGTAGTACAGGATAGTTTGTCGTATATGGAACCATACACTAATAAAATACGTTTAATGTTACAATTTATTTATAGTTCTAAACAACGACGTCAAGATTTTAAAAATTCGTAACCGGGCAAGGTCAAAAAATTTTGAAACCTCTATTTGACATGTCAATTAGATGGAACTCTACGTATATAATGTTAAAACGAGCGATTCGCCAAAAAACACTACTAATAGAATTTTATACTTTGTTAGGTCAACATGAATTAACCGAGTCCGATTGAACAATTTTAGAACATTACATTGATTTATTAGAAATTTTTTATACGGCGACAAATAGTTTATCGGGCGTATATTATCCTACTAGTCCGCTAGTTATTGAAAATATTGTTAATATTTCACAAAATTAAATTATTTTAAACAACACGCCGGATGGAGCGAATTAATAGAAATAATGGAAAGAAAATTTTTAAAATATTATAGAGAAATCTCAGTTATGTTTTCACGCGCCGCCGCTTTGAATCCTATTTTCGGCGTAGATGGCGTAGAAAATTTTATTGAATAAATAAATAAAAATATAGGCATAAATCTAAGTGATTCAGATTTAGATAATCTGACTATTTTAAATTTTAACACTATTTTTACTGAATGTTATAATTATTACGATAATTTATACGGATCGCGGCCCCGAGAGGATGTGTCGCAACCAAAAATATCTAGTAGTTCTAAAAATAAAATGTTAGAGTTATCATCTAAGAAAAAAACGCGCACAACATCTAGTAGTTTAAATGAATTAGGGTTGTACACAAAAACACAATTTCGTGATTATATGTCCACGGACGAATTAGAAAATTTCGAAATTTTAAAATTGTGGAAAGGTAAAGTAAATACCTATCCTATTATGGCCTATATGGCCCGAGATTTACTAACGATCCGAGCTAGCATGGTAGCTTCGGAGTCTGCTTTTTCTTTTAGTGGCAGGATTTTGAACGAGCGGAGAAGTCGACTAAGCGAATAATCGCTCGAGATCTGCATATGCTACAAGGACCACCTGGATGCGATGAAAAGGAAACAGCATATTTCAGCGATCGAGGATAGCTCGTCGGACATGGAAGACGAGATGGACGCGATCAACTTAAACTAGACAACTTCTTGTATTTTGGTCATTTGTAATTTTGAAATTTTTAATAATTTAGAATTTTTGTCATTTGTAATTTTCAATAATTTAGAATTTTCAATTTTTTGTATATTTGCACATTTCAAAATTTGTATAATTTTGTTACATTAATAAAAAATTTATGTTTCAATATTGCGATTTGCGATGTTGTGTTTTTTTTTGTAAATCATATGTTTTGATTTTTTTTTATGAATTTAAAAAAAAAACAAATTTTTTAAAAAAATAACCGGGCCGGGCTTAGCCTGTGCCCGGCCCGGGCCCGCCTGGGGGGCCTTACCAGGCCCCCTCCCCCAGGGAGCATAGCCCGGCCCGGCCCGGCTCGGCCCGGTTACACAGTTAAGCCCGGCCCGGGCCCGGTTCGGAAAAGCCCGGGCCCTGCAGGCCCGGGCCAAGCCCGGGCCCGCCGGGCTTTATGCGCACCACTAGTGTGAGGAGAGTCTCGAGTATAGGTTTTGTAGAGTCGCCCATCATTTGATGGTTTGTCGAGTCTCAGGGCCTTAAGTTATTGGCTCGTGGACATGAGATTTTATCTAGATTATTTTAAGTTATTCAGTGAGTGTCGCGTCAGGTTTGCGAAGCTTAAGCTGTTAGTCAGGCGAGACATTATTGGTATAACATTGAGCGAACCCTTGAGCGAGATCATCTTCATCCCATCACTAGTTCGATGGAGATGAAGCGGAGCTTAAGTCACAGGTATTTATCTATGTCATATAAGAGTCGTCTCCTCGATCAAGTATTCGCCCTCCAACAACGATCCAAGTATGTTGTTGAGTATAGAGCTTACTTTGACGAGTTAATGGTGAGGGATAACATTCATGATGAGCAAGTCGCATTCGTTAGATTTTGTTCCGAACTTCGGCCTGCTATCTGCATATCACTAATTCATCATTGGTTAGTTTTTGTCGACCAGACATTTCTGCTCGCTCTCCACTATAAGCAGACCATGAGATCCGCTAAAGTTAGTCGAGTATACTCATATCCTGACTAGCTCGTCTCGAGGATTCTTCCCTAGCCTGAGGTCACACACATGCTCACCAGTGTCATTCTAGAATAAAAATACGGGACACCTGATATAGATTCCTCTAGTGAGGTTCAGTGTTCATTGAGTGGTCCGCCACAAGTTTGAGAAAATCTATGTGACCCCGACTGAGAGTGAATATGAGCGACCTGGTGATCCTATAGCTACAAGTCCTTCCCCTATCTATTGTATTGACTTAGATACTACTTTGACCATCAGCTCACACTTGAGCACTTGTTCATCAGAGCCTCATGACGAAGTAGTGATGAGTCATGTCCGTAGTAAAAATCGAGTCTAGCATTGACTTTGTAGTCGTTGTCACACCTGCTTCTGATGACACTCCCGCAATACGGGGAACCTATTCAAATACTCATCACATATGCAATGAATTTTTATTATATGCCTCCAGTGAGCAACCAGATGAGTTTCAGTTTATGGAGGCATTTTACACATTATAAAGTGGTATCTCAATGTCAAAATCTCGCATAGACTTCTAAGTGTTTATCTCACACTCGACGGAGTATTTCTACACTTCACCAAATGAGGATCTAGATAAACCACAACTCTTTAGATACATGTCCACCGTTTATGAGTCAGTCGAGAGAGAGAGAGAGAGAGTGATCTCGATGGCTTGGGGATAGATTCCATTGTCATTAGTGTTGACACCTCTGGTGATTATTTAAATGATCATCACACTCGCAATAATTTTTTGTACACTCACCCACTTAACCCCCTGATCATGTGCACCTCTGGAATCAGACCTAGAAGGTTGTAGAGCCTCTGCATAGAATATTTGTTATGTCTGTCGACCATCATTCATTATCATTGAGTAGCATGCATGGGTATATCAGACGTAGGAATACTTGAAATAAAGTTATTCATAAATCTTATACCAATAGTCATAGAAGATTACAAAGTTTCAAAGAAGGAGAGCAAGTGTTGATTTGTATGTGCTAAGAGATTCCCCATGGGAAATGCTCGAAAATTAAATGTTAAGCAAATTGGTCATTACACGGTAATCAAAAGAACTAAAACAAATGTTTACGAACTAGATATTTCGTAAGTATAAGAATTTCACTTGTATTCAACATAGAAGATTTCACTTTATTCTTCGAGCCACAACTACATGCATCATTCGCCTCGTACCACTTAAGCTCCTCAGCCTCAGCTTTGGCCTACTATTTTAGTACAACCCCAGACGTTGTCTACTACCTCACTACAGCTCACTTTCCACCTGCTACCTCAGTACAGTCTCAGACCTCGCGTACTACATTATAGCTTCTTCCGCAGTAGTACCACATTCTCCGACACATACATCATCTCGGCCTCTTCCACAGCAGTACAACATTCTCTGATGCAGACAACATCTCAGCTTCTTCCACAGCAGTACCATATAGACATCGACGTCAACGATAGTAATAGTACCAATGTCAGTACATGTTTAAGCATTGATGTCCACTACTCTGACTCTAGTACCTTCCCAGGTTACATAATCACTACCAACTTTAGTAACACCATCTCCAGCCTCTGCAGCTGTTGTACACTCGAGCCCGGTTCACGAGTTCAGAACACCACCAAAGTTAGAGAGATTCAACTCGCCTTCACGGAGATGAATGCTTTCAAGTCAAGGGGGAATTGATGGGGATAGTAACACACATTGACCTAGACGATGATCAGAACCGCCCATTTTTGCAGCTCAGTGAACGAGATTTTTTTAATTTTTATTTCATGTATTTTGAGAACCGTCATTACCGGAGAATCATGACCGTCCATGATGGCCTATAAATAGGGATAGAAGATTCAATTTGAAGGGATTAAAAGATTGAGTAAAGAAGGCATTCCTCCTTTCAATCACCCGGTGTCGAAGCTAGAATTCAAGTGTCGAAGCTTGTAAGTTATCTCCTCCTCATCCCCTCCACACCTCCTAGCTGGCCACCCCTCCTCCACCTTCCATTGTCGGCCCCCTTCCTCCCCACATCCACTAGCCGACCACCACCACTACCTCAAACTCCCCTCCAAAATCCCTCCACCACCTCCACTAGCCGACCACCACCACTACCTCAAACTCCCCGCCAAAATCCCTCCACCACCTCCACCATCCAATTTCATACATCTTCAGTTTTTCAACGATCACCAAAAAATAATTTTGGCCACCTACACCAAACCATCATCATCTCCACAAAATTCAATACATTTTTCGTTTTCTCATGATCACCGGAAACCACCTCCGGCTAGACACCACCCCACCACCACATAACCACCATAATCTCTTCCCCCCTACCCACTAACTCCACCCCTCCTAAAATTTAGGATCTCCTCTTAAATTTCCGCCACTACATCCATTTCCCACCTCCATCTCAGCACCTCTCTCTCAGCAGACCAACATCAAGCCACTTTCCCTCGCCTCCCATCCCCTAACTAAACCCCCACTTCCACACAGAGCAGCCCCTCATTTCGCCTTGCATGGAGCCACATTCCATCCCTCTAGTGAGCACCATTATTCCTCCCACAACCCCCCGTGGCCACACCTCCTCTTCAATATCCAGGCAGCCGGTTAACTGCCAGGCTAAAAAAAAACCATAGCCCACCGGCCTGACCCTCCAGATCACTGCCAGTCCCATAACCGCTGCCCAGAATTTGTCCAGGAAGAAGCGTAAGTTATCTCCAGGCTCTGGAATTAACTCCCAGGTGGCTGGTTCCCTGCTTCACAGCCTTCCCAGGTCCCCATAACTCTGAGCCAGGTCCAGGAAGAGGAAAAACTGCTGCCAGCCCATATTCCCTCCACTTCAGAGACCTCCAAACTGCAGCCAAGCCCCACTTTCCCCTCCAGTCTTCAGCGTACAGCTCCTGAACTGATATTCAGAGACTTCTTACTCACAATTCCAGCTATGTTCCCCCACCTTGCAGCCTTACTTTGTTTAGAACTACCCTGGGAATTATTTCCTGGACATTTTCCCACCCAGCTTTAGATTCCAGCCTCCTGAAATTAAATCCAGCACCCCCAGGACATCCCGAAAACCACGGGAGACCCCAACCTACAGCTGTTCTCCCTTCACACAGCCCTGTAGTAACATTATTCAGCAGTTTTTGGTTCCCGAGAGTCAAAATTCACTCCCATTCTTCCATCCAATCCACCGGAGACTTGCGGGCGATCCACCAAGCCCTCTATTTACTGAGCTTTGTAAGCTTTCAAAATTGGAAGTCGTTTATTTGTGTTAATTTTCGTTCTAATTCCTTACTTGAGGAATATTTATTTGTAATCTTTGTTTCCGAGTTTTGAAACATCGTACGTTTCCATTTACTTAGTTGTTTGATTTCGAGCATTTGCACAACTTCACGTGTTTCCTTGTTTATTAATCTTTAACTACTGTAGGTCGGTGAGTAGCGGCAGCGCCGTTGGAAGGACGAGCAACAAAAGTAATGGCTTCGGCAAGGTCGGTGGAGCGGTGAGGAGCAGCAGAAACAAGTAGGTCGAGGAGGCGACGACTGGCAGAAAGAACAGATCTGTAGGCGGTGAGGTGACCGTCGGGGTCGGCGGAGCCAGTGCTAGCGAAAAGGCTTCTATGATGTCTGACGAAGGTGGCCCAAGGTGGGGTGGCACCACCACAACAGGTGATGGCGGATGGGCAATTACCGCTAAGAGCGGTGGCACGTCAGCGGCCGGCGCAGATGACGACTGCACGAAAAGAGACGGCGGTGGAAGCGGCAGGGACACGGGCTGCGGCAGAAAGGCGGTTGTCGAATTCTTAATGTGGTGGAGGAGTGCGTCGACATTCCGAAGGCGTGTGTCCATGAAGCTCATCATTTCTCGTAGCATCGATTGGATGACGCCGGCATCCGCGACAGTCAACTTGGTGGTCGCCATGATAACACTTGATGACTTAATTAATTCTTTGGAAAGGGGCGACAACTCATTTAATAGGGAGTGGAGTAAACAAAATGAGGAATAAATGAGGTGAGGTTTACTGGAGCGGGTTAAAGAGGAAATAGAACTATAGGACTAGAGGAGGATTTTAAATAATAATAATAAAATAAAAGAGTAAAGCCGGTGTGGACTGCTGAAATAATTAAAAAAAAACAGGGGGAGGAATGGTTGGGTTTGCTGTATTGAAAAGGGAAAGGGGGCCCACAAGTCTTCGTAATAAGGAGGAGGGGCTGCTGAAATAATGGCAGGGAAATAATCAAATTGTTATGTGGATGAGTCACGAGCTGAGTTTTCGTAATAAGGAGGAGGGGCGGGTTAAGGAGGAGTCACGAGCTGCTGAAATGATGGTCGGCTGAATCCGCCTAATTAAATAAGCGGCACGGGGCTCCAGAAATGAAAAGGAGGCAGTGTCAGAGGCTTGCGAGGCTCGAAAACAGCAGGCGCGTGCAACACTCTTGTCGTCGACGCGGGAAGTGGCGGGTGAGTCCGTCGTCACTGGATGGCGAAGCGAGTGCGGGTTCTGTCGGATGAATTGACGGCGGAACCGAGGAGTTGCAGGGAGAAGGGCGATGCGGGGTAGGCGCGCTGGGTCGACACTGGAAAGGGACACAACGACGATGGCCATGAGATCGAACTGGAAGAGGATCAACGACTGAAGGTGCGTTCAATGCAGGCGACGGGAATGTTATGGAGACCGGTGGCCGTGGAAATGAGTAGAGCTTGTAATAGATGAAGTAGATAGCGGTGGAAATGGCGATGTCGAGAGGATCGACCGGGTTTGATGAAGCTGTAAGGTACCGTGGAAGGTGGGAGACGCGGAGGGTGAGTGATGTTGGCGTCGGAGCTGCTGCGGCCAACAGAGGAGGGTTTTGAGGGAGGTGGAATGTTTGCGTCCCCGGAAGAGGACTGATCCATCTGATACCAAGTTGTTATGTGTCTACTCCTGTAACAGTGGTAACAGTTGAAATCAAGTCACTTTCTTCCCGTTTATTGTATTTTACCTATAAGGGTAGTTTGGTCCTTTGTACTTTTTCTCCCTTCATATATTTATATGCTTTCTATTAATCTATCAAGCATTTTTCTCTACTTGGTATCAGAGCACGAAAACGCCCGAACCCTAATCCTCCTCGTGTCGACGCCCGCCTCCCGCTCGCCGTCCTTCTCGCTCGCTGCCGCTTCCTCATCTTCCAGCTGTTTTGTCGCCGCCATCATGCATGGAGCCTCACGGCTCTATCGCTGGCAGCGGGGCATGCTGAAGGAGCCGGCCGTCTCCTCATGACGCATCGCCCGATTTCTGCCAACGCCGCCTGTAGCTGCTTCGTCGGCCATCGCCGGTCCCTTCCTCGCCTGACGCTGCATCTGGCGCTGTGTTTCCCGCTATATTCGGCAGACGCTGCTTCTCCGTCTTCCCCTGCCGACGCTGCTTCCTGATCCCGATCCAGATCAGGCCGACGCTGCTTCCCCTCATGAGGCCACACCTCTTTTGCTACTTCCTGATCCAGATCTAGATCTGGTTCCTCCTCCTGTTGCATCCAGTGTGATCCAGCTCTTGTCCCTTTGATCTTGTCGGGTGCTCCTTTTTTCTCTCATTGTCGTTCCGTGCCTTCGTCATGGATGATTCCTCCGCTGCAGTTGATTCTACATCCCCGATGGTTATGGCTCCCCCGATGGGTGAATCTCAGCGGCCCTCTGGCCACGCTTGAAAATTACCATTGTACCACTGGATGGAACAAACTACCTTGAATGGTCTCGTGCAACACAACATGTTATCCGCAGCCACCAGTTGTTTGGATACATTGATGGGACTAAGGTGGCACCGTCTAGGGATGATTCTTCTTGGCCACGATGGGACTCAGAAAATTCACTAGTGGTCTCATGGCTTCTCCATTCTCTGTCACCCAAGGTGTACCGCAGTTATATGTTAATGGACCCAGCTTATGAGATTTGAACTCGAGCGCGGGAGACTTACTCTCAGATTGGGAACTCCACTCAGGTCTATGAGCTTACCCGCCGGATGTTGGAGCTCCGGCAGGGATCTATGACGGTGTCTACCTACTACTCCGAGTTTGAGCGCATATCTCAGGAGTTGGATTACTTTGATCAGTTCACTCCCGCCTGCACTGTCGATGCAGTCCTGTTGCAGAAGCGCGATGAACGATTCCGCCTACATGTGTTCCTGATGGGGTTAGGAATGGAGCTTGATATGGTTCGTACCAATATTCTTCATCGGTCTCCTCTTCCATCTCTTCGTGAGGCCTTCAGTATGGTTCTTGGCGATGAAGATCGTCGTCGTTCTCTCAGCAATACAGCTCCTCTTCCTGACCGTTCTGCCTTTACTAGTACTGGACGTGGTGGTTCCAGTCATACCAGCACGATTCCTACGTGCGCTCATTGTGGTCGCCGGGGTCATTCCCGTGAAGTGTGCTTCAAGCTTCATCCTCACCTTGCTCCACCTGGATATGTCCGTGGCCGTGGACGTGGTCGTGACCCTGGACGTGGAGGATCCCGCCCGACTGGTACCCGCTCTCATGATGCTGCTTATTCCACAGAGATGCAGGAGGCACGTCACAGCCAACCCCTGGATCACCTCACCACATCAGAATTGGATGCTCTACGAGGCCTGCTTCACTCTCAGTCTGATCCGACTCCCAGTGGCACTTCTTCGTTGTTTGCTACTGCTGCGATGCCCAGTGCCCATGCCGCTATGCCTTCCCCGTCTGAGTGGATCATTGACTCCGGAGCCACTGATCATATGACCGGGTCCTCTACAGGTTTTTCCTCCTACACTCCCTTGTCTGGTAAGGACAAGGTTGTCTCTGCTAATGGTACCTTGTCTCCTATTGCCGGCAAGGGGTTTTTTTCCTGTTCCTCCTCTCTTACTCTCTCTTCTGTCTTGCATGTTCCTTCATTTCCCCGCAGTTTACTTTCTATTAGCAACCTTACTAAATCCCTTAACTTTTTTGTAACCTTTTTCTCTGATTCTTGTATCTTTCAGGAACTGGGTACGAATCAGATACTTGGCAGTGGTAGGAATCGTGGTGGTCTCTACTACCTGGATACTACACCATCATCCCTTGCTCTTTCCTCTTCGGCTGCTCCTGCTGCTGCTACTGACGCTCGTCGCTGGCACTTGCGTCTTGGTCATCCGTCTCCTGTTTATCTTCAGAAACTCTTTCCTGCTTTATCTCAGTTTATTCCTAGTTTAAAATGTGATGTATGTGTAATGTCTAAACATGTTCGTCATTCGACATCTCATGTATTTTCTCCTACTAGTACACCTTTTGCTGTTATACATTCTGATGTCTGGGGACCCTCCCCAATTGTGTCTTTAACTGGTTATAGATGGTTTGTTACATTTATTGATTGTTTTTCCCGTACTACGTGGGTTTATCTTTTAAAGGAAAAAAAGTAGAAGTTGCTTCTGTTTTTCAAACATTTCATAAGATGGTACAAACGCAGTTCAATGGCATAATTCGTGTCCTTCGTAGCGACAACGACGGGGAATATGATGATCGTGGTGTTTTTGGGGCCTATCTCTCAAGCAATGGCATCCTCCACCAAACCACGTGTGTCTATACTTCCACCCAAAATGGTGTGGCCGAACGGAAGAACAGACATCTTCTTGATGTTGCCCGTTGTCTCCTCACCTCCATGCACCTTCTGAAACCCTATTGGGGTGATGTCATCATGACGGCTACTCATCTCATCAACCGTCTTCTCTCTCGGGTTCTAGAGTATGCTACCCCTCTAGCGCGCCTTTCTTCTACGACCGTTGTTCATACCTCTTCTCTTCCACCCCGCATGTTTGGGTGTGTCTGTTTCGTTCATGTTCATCAACCACTCCGTGACAAGCTCGATCCTAGAGCTCTCCGTTGTGTTTTTCTTGGCTATTCTAACACCACCAAGGGGTATCAGTGCTATCACCCACCTTCTCGACGTACTTACTGTACCATGGATGTGCGTTTCGCGAAGATGAATCATATTACTTACCTTCGACTCCTTCTCGTCAGGGGGAGGAAGATAATGATGTTAGTGGTGTTCCTCTTCCTGTTATCCCCCCCAGACGCAGTAGCACTCCTCCTTCCACTATGCCATCCACTACAGATATCTCTCATATACCCTTCTCTCATCATCCATCTCTCATCACGCCGCTACCTCATGTTCATCATCGTCGAAAAACAGGTGACCAGCCCATCATTGTTCCGCCGCTGCCAGTGCTGCCTTTGGACTCAGATCCTGATGCTGATTTACATGTTCCTATTGCTCAATTAAAAGGTAAGGCCCGGTGTGCAGGACCAAGGGCGCTAGGGTTCACCAGGAAAATAATTAAAAAAGAAAACTTGCGGTCAAAATAAATTATTTGAATTACTAATGAAGGATAAGGTAGAAACTGTGTCTACAAGATGTTGAAGCTCTAAACCTGAATCTTGTGAGCCAATCTTCCATATAAATCCTTTGTTACCTTTACCTCCTGTAGCTACCAGGTGCATTTGTTGGGCTGCATGCAACTGAATAGACTTCATCAGCAGGGAAGAGCCGTCGGCCCTGGAGCTGTTGTCGTCGGTGGCTGCGGGAGAGAGAGGGGCCGACGGCCGGCCGGATTGCAGGGAGACGACGGCGGCGGGCTAGATGCGGGATTCCAGCAAGAACAAGGCAGCGGGATGGCTGGAGGAGACAACTCGGTGGCTGCGGGAGCGGTGCGGGCGGGCTGGAGATACAAGCCGTATTGGAATCAGCACCAAGGAGGGCTGAGGAGATGAAGGCGGAAGAGACCCTTGGCGCCGGCACGAAGGGGAGCCACCGGAGTCGGCACCGGCGGCGTGACCGAAGAGATCGGGCGAAACCGAAGCGGGCGGCTCTTTCCCAAAATCTCGAGCCCTGGCTGCTGCCCTATGTTCCTATTTATAATAAACCACATCATATCCAATGGTCCAGAATTGCCCATGGGGAGCAAAACCATGAAAATATACTCAAAATATATAAACTAATATATCATTTCGACTCGGACCCTCCGGAGAACCGCGGAGTCGGATGTCGATCGCGGGCCCGTTCCCCATCATTCTCCCCTTGTTGAGAAGATTTGCCCTCAAATCTTTAGGGATTCAGGGAGGCTTCGCGGGTGGTCTGCGCTGTTTCCCATGTCACCAATCATCAGGTCCATGTCTGGTCTCGCGACCCATTAATATAATCTCTTTGGGAGGCCGGCGGCCTCAATCCAGAATCTGGGAAAACTGTAAACTGAAGGGGGCGGCCTCTTTACCTGGGTCATCAATGATCAAACTGCAACAAGTCATCAAGTCCTACCCAGTCTGGGTCTTCCAAACCAACTGATTTACTCAGGGGCATTATCAACATCAGAAGAGGGTCAGAGCTGAGAGACGACTCCCACTGCGACAAGTCCATAAAAGGGAAAGTCGCGAAGGATCATAGGGCGGTACTACCACCATCAGCGAATGTCTTCTGCGCTAATCCACTGCGGGCAAATCTCTGAACGTAAGAGTGGTTGCTTTGTCGTAATAATCCTCTCATGGTGACTAATACGAGAACCTTTGGTCATCTTCTTGAGGGATCGGCGCTGAGTAAACCCGCGGAGAGACTGATCAAGACTGCTGCTCTTCTATCGCTGCTCTAAAATCCCTTAATCATTCTCACGAATTCTTCACATAACCTGCCCAAATGGCGTCTTTTTCTCTTCCCTTTCCCTCCTCTGCACCTCTTCCACTCTAGCTTGTTGCAAAGCTCAACCCAATGTCTCTTTCTTAGAAGGTGACGGAAGATCTACGAGTAGGAGGAATGGCGGACTGAAGGATATGTATAGATGAAGGAGAATATGAATCGTAGGCATGGGAGGGGACTCGCCTCGATTCATGGGAATAAGTGGTGGAAGAAGGGGAATATGGATCTGGCTGACGAGAGACTCGCCTCGATTATAGAGGGGTATGCAATGGGAGCTTGAAGATTCATGTGAGTAAGATGCCTCACGAGAGGAATGAACTGGAATAGCGGGAGGTGGAAAAACAAAAATGCATCGTCGGAATTAATAACAAGGAAGCATGGGTGTATGCAAACTATTTTCCAGAAAAGGGAAGGATTGAAAAGTTTGAGAAAACTTTTCAGCTCCCTCTGAACCAATTTGATGCAGACCAAGGGCGCTAGGGTTCAACACAGGAAAATAATTAAAAAAGAAAACTTGCGGTCAAAATAAATCCCATATTTGAATTACCCCATCAAAACTGAGGATAAGGTAGAAACTTTGTCTACAAGATCTTGTCTAAACCTGAATCTTGGACAATCTTCCATATAAATCCTTTGACCTTTACCTCCTGAGCTACCAAAGGTGCATTTGTTGGGCTGCATGCAACTCTTCATCAGCAGGGAAGAGCCGTCGGCCCTACGCTGTCGCCGGTGGCTGCGGGAAAGAGGGGCCGGCGGCCGGCCGGATCCAGGGAGACGACGGCGGCGGGCTTGTAGCAGGAACAAGGCGGCGGGATGGGGAGGAGACTGGTGGCTGCGGGAAGCAATCCGGCACAAGGGGGCTGATGGAGATGAAGGCGGAAGAGACCCTTGGCGTCGGCACGAAGGGGAGCCACCGGAGTCGGCACCGGCGGCGTGACCGAAGAGATCGGGCGAAACCGAAGCGGGCAGCTTTTCTTTCCCAAAATCTCGATGCCCTGGTTGCTGCCCTAATGTTCCTATTTATAATAAACCTCATCATATCCAATGGTCCAGAATGCCCGGATGGGGACTGCATCAAACCCATGAAAATTAATCAAAATATATAAACTATTATATCATTTCGCTCGCGGCGACCTCCGGACGCAACCGGGAGTCGGACGGCAATCGATCAACGGGCGGGCCCGTTCCCCATCACCCGGTGTACCGAACACCCCATTTCTATCATTGTTATAATCACCTCTCTAAGCCTCACCAGTCTTTTATATCCTCTTTGTCTGAATTTCTATTCCTAAGAATGGTAGGAGAACTTGAATCCAGTTGGGCCCAAGCAATGGAGGAAGAAATCTTTGAGAAGAATACACATGGGATGTCACCCCTCTTCCACCTGGCAAGAAACCCATTGGTTCAAGATGGGTCTTCTCTGTCAAGCAGAATCCTGATGGAAAGTGAGCGTGAAAGCTCGGTTGGTTGCTCGTGGTTATACAGACTCAGATTGAACCAAGAGACCTGACCGGTTGCAAAGATGGACTCTATTCGTGTATCATATCATGTGCTGTGATTTTAATGGGAGCTCCAACTGGATCAAAAATGATTCTTGCAGGGGACTCGAAGAGGTCCACATCTCCTCCAGCTGAGTAAGGGACAAGAGAACCTTGATGTCGCTTAGAAAGTTATGGGCTGAAGACTTGGTTCGGTAGATTCCACAAGGCTGGTTTTGCTACTGCAGGGACACTCTGATCTCCCTATTTGGAGGAATGAAAAGAAAATGTTGTTCTGACTATGTTGATGATATTGTGATCCAGGAAATGACGATGAAATCTCCAAATTGACTCGTCTCTCAAAGGAAGTTAAAGACCTGTGAAGGCTAGGAATTGAAGTAACCCGTTCTGACAAAGGAATCTTTATCTCCCAACGCAAGTATGTGTTAGACCTGCTAACGGAGACCGGTCTGCTTGGTTGTGCCCCTGCAAACACTCCTATGGAGGAGAACCATAAGATTGATGAGGATAGCAATGGTGATCGGACAGATCCCTCCAGTTATCAAAGATTGGTGGGAAAGCTCTTATATCTCTCGCATACTCGCCCCGACATTACATATGTTGTTGGGATCCTGAGTAGATACATGCATGCTCCAAGAGTTAGACACCAGGAGGCAGCTTACCGTGTCCTCCGGTATTTGAAGAAGTCCCCTGGACGGGGGCTAATGTTCTCTAAGAACAATCACTTGCGAATTGATGTTTTCACTGACGCAGACTAGGCTGGATGCCACGATGACCGGAAATCTACAACAGGCTATTGCACATTCATTGGAGGAAACCTGGTCACTTGGCGTAGTAAGAAACAAAATGTGGTGGCCAGATCAAGTGTCGAGGCTGAGTACCGGGCAATGTCCCAAGGCCTCTGTGAAGGCCTGTGGTTGCGTACCCTACTGCATGATCTATGGCTTCAGGAGGAAGCTCCCATATCCCTGTACTGCGATAACAAAGCTGCCATCAGCATAGCACACAATCCAGTTCAGCATGACAAGACTAAACACGTTGAGGTGGATCGTCACTTCATCAAAGATCATCTTGAAAAAGGAAACTTAGTCACACCCTTCGTTCATTCCAGAGATCAGTTGGCTGACATCTTCACCAAGAGTTTAGGTTCCGATGTCTTCACTGATGACACTCATAAGCTCCGAATGACGGATATATACTGTTTGACTTGAGGGGGAGAGTTGAAATCAAGTCACTTTCTTCCCGTTTATTGTATTTTACCCATAAGGGTAGTTTGGTCCTTTGTACTTTTTCTCCCTTCATATATTTATATGGGGAGCCCTCTTTCTATTAATCTATCAAGCATTTTTCTCTACTGTAACTTGTCGGAATGGTGGTCGAAGGTGGAGATGACGAGGACGGAGATACCGTGTAGCCGGAACTGCGGCTGCCTAGGAGGGGTTTCTCGGTAGAGGAGAGAGCCACCAAGATCGCACATTCAAAGGTGGGAACTAGAATTCTTTCTTGCTTCCTTCCTACAACACATCCAATGCCTTTATATAGGCTACAACATATAAGAAGACAAAATACTAATGATGACATCTAATACTAGACTCGGGGCTCAAGGCTCCTACATAATGATAACAACTAGACAATAGAGATAATTATAATAATACGTGACACGTAACATACTTCCAATTAGAAAACTTACACAACTAAGTAAATAGAGAGATTGGTGGATCGCCGACAAGTCTCCAGTGTCTGGGATGGAAGAATGGGACAAGATTTGGACTCTTGGGAACCCCAAACGGCTGGATTGGGATGCTGTACGGCTGTGTGAAGGGAGAACAACTGTAGGTAGGAGTCTCCCATGGTTTTCCGGATGTTGAGGGGGTGATGGATTTAATTTCAAGATGGTTCTTATAAGGGGGGATAATGGGTTAACTCTACATTCAACAATTTGAATCCGACGACTTTAAAACTTGCAATAATAATTTCTTTTATAATCAAAATATAGGATACACGTGAAAACTTACTTAGTTGTTCTGGCGGGAGATCAAGCTGCCGGATGCTCCGGCCACCACGTGGAGTTCGAGCTTGAGGGCAAGCTCGATTTCAAGGGTGGATGAGATGTTACGTGTCGCGTATTATTATAATTATCTCTATTGTCTAGTGGTTATCATTATGTAGGAGCCTTGAGCCCCGAGTCTAGTATTAGGTGTCATCATTAGTATTTTGTCTTCTTATATGTTGCAGCTTATATAAAGGCATTGAATGTGTTGTAGGAAGGAAGCAAGAAAGAATTCTAGTTCACATCTTTGAATGTGAGATCTTGGTGGCTCTCTCCTCTAACGAGCAACCCCGCCTAGGCAGCCGCAGTTCCGGCTCCACGGTATCTCCGTTCTCGTCATCTCCACCTCCGGCCACCATTCTGACAAGTTACCACTGTTATGGAAGTAGGAACATAACAAAGTCATTTATTTTGGGTTGAATTTTGCTTTAGTTCCTTGATGAATATTTATTTGTCATCTTTGCTTCCGAGTTTTGAAACTATGTACGTTTACATTTACTTTGTTATTTGATTTCAAGCTCTCACACAATTGTACAACTTCACGTGTCTCCTTATTTGTTAAGCTTTAACTATTGTGATATATCCAATATTTTGATTTATAAAAGAAATTATTATTGCAAGTTTTAAAGTTGTCAGATTCATATTGTTGGATGTAAAGTTCGGATAGGACCGTCCACATCACTCCACCCAACACCAAGAGCATCCCTACAATTGCAAATGACAATGCAATAACGATTAATAAAATTGACTTTGCCAACATTTACATCAAGAGATCCCAAAGATTGGATTTTCAATGGTACAAATTTTTTAATCATGGAATTCTAGCCCAAGAACAATCCTAGTGATCGCGCCTCATTGAATGATTTGTCATTATAGATATTTTTTGGATCGTCGGTCGAACAGCCAGAGACCATGATTGCGACAGGCCCAATTTTTAGTATTTTTATGTAGTTTTTTTTTTTTTGAGATCTAATTTGACAGTTAGGGTGCCACAGCAGATCGTGTGATGTGGGCTGTCAGATTTAATTACCTAAACTCCCCTCTTATATATAGCATATGTATTCTAGGGCAAGTGAATATCGAGTGTTTCACAATTATGCAGAAGAGTCATTTCATTGTCATGGGTGCCGACTCCCAGGTTCCTCAATGCCGAGGTCGAGGGATCCCGCAACCGCCGTTAGTGTCAATGCCATCCTCCCTCTCTACCTTCCACTTCTTCCCGGACCTTCATTGAGTAACTCTACCCATTCCCTCCACCTGGAACAACAGCCAACTGACAGGGGGTCTCCTCTAGCCACCGCTTGCCACTGCATCCCCCTCCAGCGACCCTAGCTCCACTGCCAGCCACCTCCCTTCCTTCCTCGACCTCACCATCACCCCCATCCGCTGTCGCCAGCACCATCTGAGCACCCGGACACCGGATCCCCCTTTTTCATCATCCTCACCCCTCCCCCAATCACTTCTACATCATCCCCAACCACAGGTTCCTCTTCCAAAGCCCCTTCCAACCAAAACTCTAAACTTCCCTAGCCACTCCAGCCCAAACTGAGCCACCTCACACCCTAAATCAGTCCACATTGGGACTTTCCTCCCTTCCACCGACAACCATACAACCAATTTTGCCACTATGATCCGCCTATCTCTCTCCTACAAGCATTGGATCTCCATGCCGACGTCCTTGGCCCCATTACACGGTGAGACCGCATTTATTTTCAATTTTATTATATTATATGAATTCATCTTTATACTTTTTATAATATTTGGCTTAATTAAAGTTGGCCGAATCTTCTTTAATTGAATGCGCATCTCTAATCCATCTTGTGCTTTAATTTTGAGCACTCTCAATAATATGTAATTGTTGCCTGTTTATTTAAATTGCAATATCAATGATCAATTGTGACACAAGCACGAAATTTTAGAATTAATATTGCTTAATTAATTACACAACAAAAATATGTGCATGATTGAATCACTCACGAGCATCACATCAAAATTTAGGGTTAGACATCATAAGTTCATCGGATTGCGCGTGTGCCCTCGTTCGCATCTTCATTTTAGGGTTTGTAGTGGTTCCACTAAATTTGTAAAGCAACACGGGATAGAGAAAAATACCAGAATTTTATTAATTTCTCAAATATATTTCCTACATTAAATACATGTATTTGTACATTTATATAGGAAGAGAAGGAGAGAATTCTTAATCCTAAGATGTGGGACTAAATAAAGTTAAAAGTGGGCCAACAATTGGGCCTTAATATTGGGCCTTTTTATATGATTTTCTCTAACACTCACCCGCAAGCTGGAGCATACAAATCATATGCATCAAGCTTGGACAAGAACTGATGGTACAATGGTCGAGGTAGGGCCTTTGTGAGAATGTCAAAAACATGCCCAGTAGCAGGAACATGTTCTAATTCCATCTTCTTAATTGAACCTTCTCCCGAATGAAGTGACAATCAACTTCAATGTGTTTGGTTCGCTCATGAAATACAAGATTATTGATAATGTGTATAGCAGCTTGAATGTCACAAAATAGAGTTGTTAGTGAGGACAGTTTGATTCTCAAATCAACAGGGAGACTTTCTAACTAGGTAAGCTCAGACACAACAGCAGCCATTGCACGATACTCGGCTTCAGCAGATGAGCGAGCAACAACAGATTGTTTCTTGCTACGCCAGGTAATGAGATGTCTTTCAAAATAAGTACAAAACTCAGTTGTTGAGCGTCGATCATCAAGGCTCTGTTTGGGACAGCTCTGGCGGATTGAAAAGCTACTGTCGGGATAGAGCTGTTTTAAAATAGATCTCTGGGGAGCAGTTTTGAAAAGCTGCAGAGTGTTTGAGTGTTCTGTGCAGAAGTGCGCTTTGAAGAGCGATTTTTTATTTTTGCTGTTTTGAGAAACAACTTTTGGAAGCTGTTTTTTAAAAAACTAAAATATAGAACTATATAAAAATAACTGATAACAGAAGTCTTTTACATAGTTCTAGAAAATAGAAAAAAAAAGGTCTTCCAACTTCCGGCGACTGTTTCCAATCTTTCCAATCACCTGTTCGAAAATAAATTGATATGAATCAAACCTAAACCAGTATCGTCATGTTTCAGCTCCTTCCATAACTTCCAATCCTTATTCAAATGGTCTCATTTATTTTTCATTTGCAATCGATCGTAGCTTTTCCCGGTTCGTTCTTTAAACCCCGCAATCAAATTTTTCCACCCTTCTTTGCTAAAGTGGGTGGTGGGCCGATTCCCCAAACCAATCTCTTTTATGCAGAGATCACAAAATAACATTACTTCACCTGACTCTCAACTCGCTACGACTCCTCCTTCCTTTGGTTTTACCATTATGTTATACCCTAAACCCTAATTAAAATACCAATTACTAATCATGATACTAATTATAATAACAATTATTAAAATAACATACGCAACACACAAACACATCCACAAACATACACACACACACACACTTACACAAATACACACACACATACACACACACAATCAAAAACACCCATTAAAAATATACACACATCCAAAATTAAGAACAATATACACACACACATACACAATAAAAAATAAACACACAAATATACACATACACAAACACAATCAACACAAACATACACACATGCAAAATCAAAAACACACACACACACATGCACATACACAAACAAAAAAACACACACTTACACGTACACATACACAAACAAGCACACAAACACACACACACCAACACACAAACCAAGTAAAACAAAAAATTAACACAAACCCTAAACACACACACACACAAACATACACACATTCATCCCTATACACACACATTCATACACAAATCCATGTACACACACACACAAACATACACACACACACACACATCCATGTACACACATATTCATACACAAATTCAAAACACACATCCATCCCTATACGCACACAAACACACACACATCAACACACACACCAAATAAAACAAAAAATTAACACAACCCCTAAACACACACACACACAAACATACACACATCCATCCCTATACACACACATTCATACACAAATCCATGTACACACACACAACCATATACACACACACACACATCCATGTACACACACATTCACACACTAATCATAATACTAATTATAATAACAATTATTAAAATAACATACGCCACACACTAACACACATCCACAAACATACACAAACACACACAGACACACACACACACACTTACACAAATACACACACACAATCAAAAACACCCATTAAAAATATACACACATCCAAAATCAAAAACAATATACACACACACATGCACAATAAAAAATACACACATAAATATACACACACACACTTACATACACACACACACACACACATTCAAACACACACACACAAACACATCCACATACATACACACTCACACATCCACACACATACACACAAACCAAAACACACAAAAAAAACACACACACACACATACATACACACACACATCACATACACACATTACACACACAGCACATACACATTACACACACATTACACACACTCACACACAGCACACACAAACACACATCACATACACACATTACACACACAGCACATACACATTACACACACATTACACACTCTCACACACAGCACACACATACACATATCACAAACACACATTACACACTCACACACACAACACAAACACACACACACATACACACAAAGCACATACACATATTACACACACACAGCACATACACATATTACACACACACAGCACATGCACACTCACACACAACACATACACACTCACACATAGCGCATACATACACATTCCATTATCACCAAAAAAAATCAGCAAATAGTCACATGGATGATCAAAAAAACAAATACCCACATTCCATACTCACAGAAAAAAAAATCAAAAATCAGCGTATACCTGTTGTTAGACTGTTGCAGATCCTAAATCAGCACGGGCCAACAATCCTGAATCAAATGTAAAGGAAGAAGCAGCTGATTGCAGTGAGAAGAAGCAGTTGATTGTAGTGAGAAGGGCTGTAGTGAGAAGGGCTGCAAAATGGACACAGGATGAGAAGAAGCAGTTAGTTGCAGTGAGTGGCAAACCAGGAGGAGGGAGAAAAGATCTGAAATCGGGAACTCTGGATGCGGCGGGATGCCTCCTCGCGGCAACGGGAGAGACGGAGGAGTTGCAACGCGATACCTGAGAGGCGCGATCTTTTCCTCCTCCTAAACGCGGCTGGAGAGAGCGCGAAGCCAGGCCGATGGAAGGAGTCGCCGATGCTAGGGCTGGAGAAGGAGTCACCGATGCTAGGGCTGGTCGTCGATGCTAGGGCTGGAGAAGGAGTCTCCGATGCTAGGGGTGGTCGTCAATCTCTGCTATCGCCGATGAAATCGCCGTTCGGGAGGAGACGGGATCGGGATCGCGGAGGCCGGCCGATGTCGCGATGTTTGTCGTTCGGGAGAAGGAGCGCTGCGGGATCGGGAGAAATAAAAAGTGATTCTAAGGGAGCTGAACGCAGGGGGGAGGAGCTTACCGAAAAAGAGCTCTGGGAGCAGCTTTTTGAACCGCGATTTCATTAAAAATCTCTCCCAAACAGCGGAAATAACAGCTCTGGCGGCTGGGAAAGAGCTTCTCCAGCCGCCAGAGCTCTCCCAAACAGACCCCAAGAGAGTCAGCATAGTCGACATCAGAGTAGGCAATCAGAGATAGAGAGGAAGATGATTTGAATACAAGCCCTTGTCCAGGGGTAGCCTTCAAGTATCTAAGGATTAGCTCGACTGCCTAGAAATGAGAGGTCTGTGGAGCATGCATAAATCGACTGACAACTCCAACATCAAAGGAGATATCAGGTCTTGTAACAGTGAGATATATCAACTTTCCGACCAAGCGACGATAATACTCAGGATTTGAAAGAAGCAAAATTGAGTGAGAGTCATGAGCACAAAACTTGTGGTTGGCATTCATAAGTGTCATATGATTCGTAGCACCAGTGTCGATCAGCCATTTGCCCTGAGTAACAACGTGTGCACGACCAGAAGACGTGACAACCGAGGCGAAAGCCATGAAGGGAGGAAGAAGAAACTGCAGCGGTCTCGGTGACAGCACACCAGCGGCACGAAGGGCCACGACCAAGGAGCAGAGCACAAGCCGCGCGACTAAACCAGGAGGTCGCGGCGACTAACAAGAGAAGCGGCTAAGAGCGAAGAGGCGGAGAGGCCGCTCAAACAAGGAAGAATCCGCGTGAAACCGCGGCGGGAACAAAAGGGAAGAAGCCGCGTGAACACAAGCGGCTAGGATTCAGATCAAGGCACAGCGGGGAAGAAGTCGCGCGGACTGCAAAGGGCCGAGCGAACAGAAGAGAGGAGAAGAGCAGGGGACCGCGACCAAGATGCGGGTAAGAAAGGGACAACCCGCACGGTCAGGCAGATCACAGCAGTTGCGAGAATGCGGTCAAGGACACAGCGGGGAAGAGGTCGCGCGGACTGAAAAGGCCGAGCGAACAGAAGAGAGGAGAAGAGCAGGTGACCGCGACCAAGATGCGGGTAAGAAAGGAACAACCCGCACGGTCAGGCAGATCACAGCAGCAAACCGCGAGTGCAGAGACAACACACGCGGACAGAGACAGACCGCAGCGACTAGGAAGTCGGAGCGGCAGGAAAGAGCAAGGAGCGCGGCGACACGGAAACAGGTCGCTGCGACAAAGAGCAGGAGGAGAAGAGAAACAAGAAGAGCAAGCCGCGCAAACAGGCAGCGGACAGAAACAAGCCGCGCGGATAGAAACAAGCCGCGCGGACAGAGGAGAAGGCAAGCCGCGAACAAGCCGCAGAACGCGGAAGACAAGCCGCGAACAACAGAGAGCGCACAGAATCAGGAGGAAAAGACCGTGTCATCTGATACCATGTTAGAAAGTAGAGAAAGGAAGCGAAAAGAAGAGAACAAGCTGAATAAACTTTTGAATAATCGAAATTTTATTATCCAAAAAAGATAACTATTACAAAGGTATGCCCTCCCTTATATAGAATGGAGGAGAGAAGAGAGAATACAAATAAGAGATGTGGGACTAAAATTTACAAGCTAAGCGGACTGTACAAAGTAAACCGCACAGGCCGCGCGGTTAGACAGAAGGACTAACCGCACGGCTTACAGTAAGAGATGCAGAGAGGTCGCCTGTGAAGATTGCTAGACCGCCCGGTTTACAAGTCGCCGAGTCAAACCGCCAGACCGCGCGGTCTCTAACCCGCCAAGACAGACCGCCCGGTCTCCAACTTCAACAAACAGACTTGCATCCAGAGTATCCAGGATCCTGAAGAAGGTCAAGAAAATACTTTTGTTGAAATAGGACAAGGCCATCAGGACGTCAAACTACCTCAAGTCCCAGGAAGTACCAAAGATTTCTCAGGTCTTTAGTTTGAAAGATTGAGTGTAAGTGCTGCTAAATCCTTTGTATGTCAGTGGAGTCATTACCCGTAATCAAAAAATCATCAATATAAACCAAGAGGATTACTATGTCGGATGGTCGATGGAGAGTAAAAAGAGAGAAGTCCGTCGAACTTCGAGCGAATCCAACGTCCCAGACAACCTACTAAACTTGTCAAACCATGCACGCGGAGATTGTTTGAGACCATATATAGATTTCCTAAGGTGACAAACATGAGACTCCCTCGTGGTCTCAAACCCGGGATGTTAATACATGTAGACAGTTTCTTGAAGGTCTCCATTCAGAAAGGCATTTTTGGCATTCAATTTGTAGGAAACGTGAACCTTGTATGTAATTTCTCTAGTGTCAAATACAAAGTACGAGTACATATTTATAGAAGAGAGAAATAGAGAGAGGAAAGTCTTATACATGATGTGAGACTAAAGAGATGAGAGAAAATAATAATAATAATAATAATACAAAGGAATGGGTCATTGGGTCTTTCTTATATGGGCTTTTCCAACACTCCCCCGCAAGCTGGCGCGTACAAGTCATATGCACCCAGCTTGGACAGACACTGATAAAATAAGGTACTCGATAAAGCCTTTATGAGAATATCAGCAACTTGATTAGTGTCTGAAACATGCTTTAAGTCTAGTTTCTTCATTTGAACTTTCTCCCGAATAAAATGACAGTCTACTTCGATATGTTTCGTGCGTTCTTGGAAGACCGGATTCTCTGCTATGTGCATGGCCGCTTGACTGCCACAAAATAGAACAGCAGAAGAGGGAAGTTTCACGCCCAGATCAGCAAGGAGGCTTTCAAGCCATGTGAGTTCTGAGACAACTGATGTCATCAATCGGTATTCTGCTTCTGCTGAAGATGGAGCAACCACTGCTTGTTTTTTACTTTTCCATGTAATGAGATGGCCTCCAAAACCACTGGTTGACCGCCGATCGTCCAAGGAGCCAGCATAATCGGCATCTGAATATGCAGCCAATGTTGGAATAGAGGTGGAGGTTTTGTAAACCAGTCCTTGACCTATAGCTGCTTTAAGGTATCGAAGAATACGTTCAACAGCTTGAAGATGAGAGACTCGGGAAGCATGCATGAACCGACTAACAACCCCAACAACGAACGATATATTCGTCTTTGTGACCGTTAAGTAGATCAATTTTCCCACAAGGCGTCGATAGTATTCCGGGTTTTGGAGAAGCAGATTAGCATCAGAGGTATGAGCACATAGCTTGTGATTTGCATCCATCGGAGTAATTGTCGGCTTGCATCCGGACTGGCCAGCATCTTTGAGGAGGTCAAGACAATACTTCCGTTGGGAGAGGACAAGTCCATCCGGACGTCTTGCGACCTCAAGACCGAGAAAGTATCGAAGATGCCCCAGGTCTTTTGTCTGAAACACGATGCTAAGGTGTTGTTTAACCGCTTGAATCTCTTTCGAGTCATCTCTAGTAAGTAGAATGTCATCAACATAAACTAACAGAAGAACAGTTCCTGTTGCCCGGTGTCGAGTGAATAGAGAGAAGTCTGCTGAGCTCCGAGTGAAACCCATGTCCCGAATAACCTTACTGAACTTGTCAAACCACGCCCGAGGGGATTGTTTGAGACCATAGATGGATTTCTTCAGAAGACACACACGATACTCCCCCGTGATCTCAAACCCGGGAGGGTTGGTGCATGTAGAAGGTTTCCTGAAGATCGTCATTCAGGAACGCATTCTTGATATCCAGCTGATGAAGGAGCCAGTGGCGATGCACGACCATTGAGAGAAGGACGCGAACGGTGTTGAGCTTGGCCACCGGAGAGAAGGTTTCCTCATAGTCAAGGCCCTGTTGTTGAGTGAAGTCACGGGCCACCAGGTGGGCCTTCAGACGGTCAATGGTGCCATCAGGAGAGTGTTTGATGACGAAAACTCACTTACACCCAACGGGTGTCTGACCGGAAGGTAAAGGAACGAGGACCCAGGTTTGGTTAGCCCAAAGGGCCGTCATTTCTTCTTTCGTAGCGGCCCGCCAGTCGGGATGTTGAAGAGCCTTCTGCACAGAATTAGGCACAGAAATAGAGGATAATGATGTGACAAAGTGGCGGGGAGAGGCGATGAAGAGAGACATAATTCGTCATGGGATGAGCGGTGGAGACTGGATTCGGAGCAGCAGGTCGCGGAGCGTCAGAGGTTGAAGTCGACTGTAGTGGGGCAACGGGAGAAGAAGAGCGGCGAGAGTAGACCTGGATGACAGGCGGCTTGGCAAGAGCTGGAGGCTGGGCAGGAGGGAGAGATGGTGGAGAAAGGTGCACGAGGGGCTCAGAAACAGGTATGACAAGGCGCACGACGGGCTCAGGAAAAGGTGCTGGATCCGGAGCAGAGAAGAAAGGGAGATCCTCCCGGAAGGTGACATCAGCAGAAATAGTGACCTTGCGGGTAATGGGCGAATAGCACACGTAGCTCTTTTGAGTGCGTGAATAGACCACAAAGACATATTTGGCCGCACAGGGATCCAACTTGTCCATAGACGGGCCTAAGGTGTGAACGTAGCACGTACATCCAAAGATGCGGGGAGTAAGAGAGAAGGCCGGAGTGGAGGGAAATAGGAGGCTGAACGGAGTAGCATTGTGGAGGACGAAGGACGGGAGACGGTTGATGAGAAAACAGGCCGTGGAAAGCGCAAAGTGTCAATAAGGTTTAGGAACCCGCATTTGAAGCATAAGAGAGCGATCCACATCAAGGAGATTGCGATTTTTACGCTCCGCGACACCGTTCTGCTGAGGGGTATAAGCACAAAACGTTTGGTGAATGACCCCAAACTCAAAGCAGAGAGTCGCGAAATCATGGCCAGTGTACTCGCGTGCATTATCAGTGCGAAGAGTTTTGATGGGCACTGAGAATTAAGTGCGAGTCTCAAGCAAGAAGGACCGGAATACGCGGGGAAGCTCGGAACGATCACGAAGGAGATACAAGCATGTCATGCGGGAATAATCATCTATAAAGGTAAGAAAATAACGGTAGCCAGAAATATTAGGAATCTTGTACGGACCCCAGATATCGGAGTGTACCAAAACAAAAGGAGCAGAGCTCCGAGTACAATGAGATGGAAAAGATGAACGAGGTTGTTTGCCAAAAATACATGTTTCACACTGAAAAGCAGGAAGAGAGATATCGGGGAGAGCCTTCTGAAGGATAGGGAGAGGAGCATGACCAAGACGCCGATGTCAATCCTCGGAGGAGACAGATGCGAGGAGAGTAGGAGAGTCATCAAGAAGGTAGAGCTCATTCTGCAGTCGTCCCCTACCAATGATAGTCTGCGTCTGCTGATCGTGTATCAGAAAAGAAAAAGTAAATGTCACAGAGCAATGTAAGTCAGCAGTTAGGCGAGCAACAGAAAGTAAATTGAATGGAGAGCCCGGAATATGAAGAACCGAGCGCAGGGAAAGCGGGGAGGTAAGAGAAATATCAGCACAGCCAGAGACAGGGACAGCTGCCTCATTGGCCACAGTAATGTACTTCGGATGAGCAGAGGACAAGTACTGGGGCAGTCGAACATAGGTGATGTGATGAATGGCACCAGAATCCACAATCCATTCTGTGCTAGTGGAGAGGCAGGCGATACCTTCATTGGAGATGGAGGCAGCGGAGGCAACCGAGGCAGGCGGGCGGCAGAGCAGGCCCTGGAGATGCTGGAGCTGAAGGCGAACCTTGTTAAGTTCAGTACGAAGGGTAGAGGAGTCGGTGACAGCAACAGAGGCCAGCGGACGAGGAGGACGACCATGCTTGCGATAGCACGTAGTTTCAAGGTGCTCGTCCTTGCCACAGAAGGAACACTTAGGTCGCAGCCGGCCACCCCGGCCTCGTCCCCGAGAGTCAGAAGAAGAATCCATGGAGACAAGCAACGGCTAGGCGAGAAGACCAGCGAACAGAAAAAGAAGGTCGCGCGAACAACCCAGACGAGCAAGAACCCCGGACAGAGAGGAGGCCGCGCGAGTAGGGGAGCCCGCGCGAACAGAGGCGAGGTTGCCCGGTCACGGTGTGAACACACCAGCGGCAAGGAGGAAGCCACGACCAACAAGCAGAGCCCGGAGGAGCAGAACGAAGTCACGGCCACCAGAGAGAGGTCGCGGCGAGAAGGAGAAGGTCGGGGCAGAAGTTCTCAGGGTGCAAGGTCACGGTGTGGTCGCACCAGCGACAAGAAAGAAGCCGCGACCAAAGTGCAGAGCCCGAAAGGAAAGGAGGCCGCAGCAAAGAGATCGCAGGCAACAGATACAAGCCGCGCAAAGAGACCGCGGCGGACAGAGAACAAGCCAAGCGGACAGAGGAGGTTCGTAATGGTAAGAGGAGACTGCAAAGCAAACAGAAGAACTCTGCAGCGGTCACGGCGACAAAGCACCGGCGGCAAGAGACGCCATGACCAAGAAGAAGAGACCGCAGCGGATAGAAAAGGGAACCCGCAGCGGATAGAGACAGGTCGCAGTGACTAGGCAGGAATCCGCACGGTCAAGGTGAGTGCACCAGTGACAAAGGAGAAGTGTCACGACCTAGATGCGGAGCGTGCCGAGAAGAGGAGAAGCCGCCAACAACAAGAGAAGCAAAGAGCGGCGAGCAGAGAGCAGCGACTAGAAAGAGCTGCGACTAGAAAGGAGGTCGCGCGACTAGAAACAGTCGCGCGGAGAGAGGCGACTAGAAGCGGTCCCGCAAGAAGCAGCGACAAAGGAGGTCGCGCGGAGAGCAGCGACTAGAAGCCGCGAGCAGAAGAAGGCGAGCGGCAAGACAAGGCCGCAGAATATGGAGCAGGTCGCAGCGGGTATCAAGGAGGCAGACCGCAACAACACAGAGGTTGGGTCCCAGCAGGGAGGGCTATAAAAACAACAAAGGAAGGAGAGAAAAAGGAGAGAGACAGAGAGGAGCCCGCCGAGTAGCAGGCGGATAGAAAACAGCTATCCGACACCGAGTAGTACCGGTATAGGAGGACAGAGAGGAGGAGTCCGCCGAGCCGACGGGAAGGAGACTGCCCAAGGTTAGGCGGTTAAGAAAATAGAGGCCGCCCAAGGAGGACTTGTGGCTCTGATACCATGTAGCAAAACGTGAACCTTGTATGTAATTTCTCTAGTGTCAAATACAAAGTATGAGTACATATTTATAGGAGAGAGACAGAGAGAGAGGAAAGTCCAATACATAATGTGGGACTAAAGAGAGGAGAAAAATAATAATAATGCAAAGGAATGGGCCATTGGGCCTTTGTTATATGGGCTTTTCCAACACAACTGATGTAAAGGTCATTGTCGATGAACAGCCAGGGATATCAGGACCCAAACAGTATTCAACTTGGCGACTGGTGAAAAGGTCTCATCATAGTTGAGGTCATGTTGCTGAGTAAACCCTCGAACCACAAGTCAAGCTTTGAGTCGTTCAACTGTCCCGTCTGGAGAATGTTTGATGGCAAAAACTCACCTACAACCGACATAAGTCTTTCCTGGAGGAAGAGGGACCAGATCCCAAGTCTGGTTTGCCCAAAGGGCAGTCATTTCCTCATTCATGGTCGCACGTCACTCCGGATGTTGGAGAGCCTCCTGCAAAGAATTAGGTATAGAAATGGAAGATAGAGAGAGTGAATTTGAGGAGAGGTGGGGAGAGGCGATGTAGAGAGACGTAATTCGCCATTAGGTGAGTCGTAGAGGGCGATGTCGGATCAACAGGCTGCAAAATAGCACTGGTAGAGGGTAACTGTTGTAGGGCATCAAATTTGTGAAAACGGCGAGTGCAAACACGAATAGGTGGTTTGGATGGCACTGGTGTCATGAATGGTGTGGGAAGAAGAGGTGGAAGAGGAGACGTGGCAGGGACAGTAGGATGGGGTAGAGAAGGAGGTAGAAGAGGATCTAGAGAAGAGGAGTGAAACGATTGGTTCTCGAGAAATGTCACATCGGCCGAAACGATCATTTTGCCATCGGGGGGAGTATCACACATACCCCTTCTGAATGTGAGAGTATCCAATGAACATGAATTTGGTTGCACGAGGAGCAAACTTGTTAGCAGACGGGCCAAGATTATGGACATAACATGTACATCCAAACACAAGAGGCATGGAGGACATGCGATTTATGAGACGACGAGCAGTAGAAACAACGAAGTTCCAATATAGATTGGGTACCTGCATTTGAATCATGAGGGACCGGGCAACGTCAAGAAGGTGACGATTTTTTCGCTAGGCGACACCGTTTTGTTGAGGAGTGTAAGCGCACGAAGTTTGATGGATAATTCCAAACTCAGTACATATATTAGAGAAGGTCCCTGCTGGTATATTCACACGCATTATCGGTGCGAATTACTTTGACAGTTGTGGAAAACTGAGTACAAGTTTCAGTAACAAAGACACGAAAGATGGAGGTAATTTCAGCACAATCACGTAGTAAATACAACCAGGTTTTGTGCGGATAATCATCAATAAAAGTAACAAAGTAACGATAATCATAAACATTAGGATTTTATACGGTCCCCAAATATCAGAATATACAAATGAAAAAGGAGCATCACTCCGAGTACAAGTAGGACTAAAAAAACTATGATATTGTTTGTCAAAGATACATGATTCACAAGTAAACTCATGAAAGAGAGACATCAGGAAGAGCTTTCTTGAAAATCTGACGAGGAGCATGTCCAAGACGTCGATGTCAATCAACAAAAGAGACCGCGGAGAGAACAGTAGGTAGAACATCCAAAAGATAAAGCCCATTAGATAGTCACCACTTAACAAGTATATTTTGCGTTTGTCGATCCTGCACAACAAAGGAAGAAGGTGAGATAGTTACACAACAATCAAGTTCTTGAGTAAGACGGTTGCAAGAAAGCCGGTTGAAAGGAGATCCCGAAACATGAAGGATCGAGGATAAAGAGAGTGTTCGAGTGAGAGGCACATCCGCAGCGCCAGATACCGCGGTGGTGTCACCATTGGCCACAGTGATGATGCTGGGATATGCAAATTGGAAGTACTGAGGTGGTTTCTGTGGAGTAATATGGTGTGTGACACTAGAGTCCACAATCCAGTGGGAGCTATGGGAGAGACATGAGATACCGTCATTGGAGATTGATGCAACAGATCCAGATGAGCGATTAATCACCCCTTTGAGATGTAGGATCTGGGTGCGCAAGGCATCGAAGTTGTTACGGGTGGAGGAGTGGGGAGCAGCTGTAGTTAGAGCTGTCACTTAAGACCGAAAACCGCAAGCCGAGCCGGAACCGAACCGGAGCCGCAAAGAACCGGACCGAACCGTTCGCGAATTCTTTGGGTTCCGGTTGGAATTTTGGAACCGAAAACAACAATGGTCCGGGTGCGGTTCCTTCATTTTATTATCCGGACCGGAACCGGAACCGGAACCGCAATAGACAAGTTTCAAACGGTTTCAAAATTTCTAAACCTGATCCGGACCGAACCGACATAGAACCGAACCGTAACCTGTTAATTATTATTATTTTAATCTAAAAAGTTTATTTATCTTCAAAATATAAATAATTAGTATTTAACTATTTATTTAATATATTAAAAATTATAATAAAAAAATAAAATCATCATTTTGGCTACATCTAATCAGCAGGCTTTTGGTCCTACCTGCCTACACTTCACATCAGCACTCAGCACATCTGCAGAGCATAATGAGCTTGACAAGTGACAACACGGAACTGCATTAGAGCACTTCCTTGATTCCTTCTCTCTCGAAGACTTCCAGCTCCGGCTGCTCCGCTCTGTTTTTTTTTCTCTCCTCCCCCGCTCTACGGCACTCAGGTTCTCTGCTCCGCTCTGTTTTTTTTTCTGATCTCATCGCGGGATTTCAGGCTTCCAACTGGTTTCTTTGAACTCCACCGCCGATAACTTCTCAGCATAGCTCGGGTACGAAGGTAAGGTCTCTCTTCTTCTTTTTCATTCCTCTGCTTTTTCTAATTGGGGTTGGGCCATGGTCGACCGAAGGGGTGCGACTGTGTGAGTCGCGTGACGGGAGGAAGGTGTCAAGGTGAAGAGGTCAAAAGAAAGAAATAGAGGGAGAGCCAGTGAGTCGCATGCTGCTCGCCGTCGATCAACAGAGTCGTTCCCTTGCTCTGATTCGTCCTTCGGTCCCAGTGAGCCGATCCAGAATTTTCAAATTAAAAAATTTAGGGTTTACTGATTTGGTTTGCTTGGCCCCCTTCGGCCCCAGTGACTAAAACAAAAGGACAGGAAGAAAAAGCTGGGAGTTCCAAGTGTATAGCTGATCGAATGATGATTAAACTTAACCTAAGTACTTAATTTGTTATTCACTATCATTTAGCTAATTATATATGTTAATTGCAGTAATTATTTGATAAATAATAGCTTATATATCATTAATTTAATTTAGATGAGAAATATAAAGCTTGAGCTTACTTTTGTGTTTGTGTGGAAATTATTGTTTTTTCCATTTTAATGTATTATGAATGTTACTTTTTCCAATAATTACTGCCCCTTAGCGAGAAATTATTGTTTATGCTTTAGATGTATTTTTTCGCCTCTTTCATTTTTAATCCAAAAAGTCTCATTTGTATCGTTCCTATCTTACTTTAAATTGATTTATTTAGCAATTTTATTTTATTTACTTGGCAGATGTTGGTCAAGAACTATGATGGTTGAAATATGTTATCATTGTTTATTGCAACAAAACAACTTGAGAGGATAAGATATTATTATTTGACAGTCATGGATATGTATTATTATTGGTAAAGCTTCTAAAAAAAGGTTTGCGATGAGTGAAATGGAGAACATTGGGACCGCCTCTGCTGTAGCACCCAGTCAAGGTATCAATCTTGAGTAATATTCTTTTACTTAATAAAACCTCATTTCTAGAATTTTAAGTGTGCATATTATAATTCCATCTTTAGGTTCAACTCCATTCAACAGTAAGAAAAAGAAAGGATCAGAAATATGGGAGAAGGATTTTAGCAAAGATTTAGTAAATGCAAAGACAACTTGTCTTCATTGTCAAAAAGTTTTCGTTCACACATCAACCAATGGAACTTCTACGCTTAGAAAGCATTTGAATTCCTCCTGTCTGCATTACAAAAGAAAACAGATGGCACAAACTCAATTATCAGGTAGTCATGAGTCTTCAGATGAATTAGAAATTTTCAAATTTAATCAAGAGCAAAGCCGAGATGATATCACTCGATGCATAGTAATGTGTGAACTTCCATTTTCTATTGTGGATCACCCGGCCTTTAAAATCATGATTCAAAATCTTCAACCAGAGTTTAATCTAAATCACAAAACAGCAAAGACGAATGATATCTTACAATTATATAGAAAAGAGAAGAAAATCCTTCAAGATTTAATTCTTAAATCAAAAGGACGTATTAGTCTTACTACCGATACATGTACTAGTATTCAAACAATGTGTTATATGAGCATCACTGCACACTATATTGATGAAAACTGGAAACTCCAGAAAAAGATAATCAATTTTTTGCATCTTGATGAACGTCATACGGGCATCATATTAAGTTTGACAATTGAGAAGTGCTTAGCTGAATGGAGAATTGAAGATAAATTATGTGCTCTTGTATTAGATAATGTGTCAGCAAATAATATTGTTGCATCTACACTGAAAGGGCGCTATCGATTATCTCTTCTGCTTGCTTGAAAGTATTTTCATATTAGATGTTCTGCACATATCTTAAATTTAATCGTCAAGGAAGGCCTCAAGGAGCTAGATGACAATATAGTTCGAATTCGCGATGCGGTTAAATTTGTTCTTTCATCTCCACAACGTTTAAAAGTATTTGCTGAATTGAAGTTGGGTGATCGCGGGCTACTTCTGGATTGTGTGACGAGATGGAATTCCACATATCATATGTTAAAGAGGGCTTTAGAACATAAAGATATTTTTTATAGATTCAATTTGATTGAGAGTTTCAAGCATCCACCTACAGAAAATGATTGGTCAATAGCTCAGGAATTATGCAACTTTCTTAAAGTTTTTGATGATTCAACTAATATTTTCTCGGCCATCAAAACTCCAACAGCTAATTTGTATTTTTTCCAAGTCTGCATGATTCAGCTACATTTAAAAAAGAATTGGAATTCTATACTTATCTCGAAAATGCAAGTGGCTATGTTGGAAAAATTTACACAATATTGGGAGAATTATTCTATGGTGTTAGTCATTGCTGTTGTACTCGATCCACGGAGAAAATTCGATTTTGTGGCGTTTTGTTATACTAAAGTGTATAATGATTCTACTCAGATGTATGTGAAAGATGTGTTCGATGAGCTTTCAAATTTATTTGATTGGTATAAGGAAAAAGTAAATTCTTCGAGACATCATAGTGTTGCAAGTGATTTTCGCGATGAGTCATCTTCATTGGTGAGTTCTAATGAAGATTTAAGTATGGAAGATTTCTTAAAGTTTAAAGCAGAAACAAGGAAGGAAGAAGAATCAAAAACCGAGCTGGAGATGTATTTACAAGAACCGGTATATAGTTAATTTATGTTCTTGTTTTCTTTTAATATAATTTTATTTTACTTGATGTACTTAATGCATTTATATTTTTTTAATTTTCTCCGGATGATGCAATATTTGATATTCTGAAGTGGTGGGAAGTTAATGAGAGCAAATATCCAATATTAGCTGTAATGGCACGCGATATTTTGTCGATTCTTGTTTCAACTGTGGCTTCAGAATCTGCATTTAGCACAGGCTCTAGAGTAATTCAAAAGAAACGTACATGTCTAAAACCTTATACCATCCAAGCACTGATTTGCTTACAAGATTGGCTAAGGGAGAAATTTTCAAATCCATCAATGTCAAATGGTAAAGTACATAATGTGATTTAAGTTTACCTAGACTGTTATATTAAAATTTTGTATTTACATATTTTCTAGCTTTTTGTATTGTGAAAATATACGTTTTGATGCTTACAATATAGATGAAGGTTGCGATGACAAGCTTGATGATTCTACTTTAGAGGTAATTTATTATTATTGAAAAGATGTGAGCACTCATAAATAACAATCTCTTTACTATTGGAAATTTGTGAGCATTAATAATCTTCATATGTGTAGTAAATAAAAAGAGAAGGCGTTGAACTTTTTGGAAAGAAACACCATGATTTTCTAACAAAAAACTGCATTCAAAGTGTTTGATAAAATTCATATTCGAGGTACTTCAAGCTCATCTTTTGGTAATATATTATTTTGTAGTTAAATTATATAGTTAACTTGTAACCGAATTATCTTTACTTCTGCCTCTTACAAGCTTCATTATTGTCTCAGATTCCAGATGATTTTTTTTGTTGATGCTTCTGCTTGGATAAATGCATGGATAGTTTTACGCAACTGCCTCTATCTCCTTTCGTTGGGCTTTTTTGTCAGAAGATCGTGAGTTTAATTTAATGATGTTATTTTTATTTTTTGTAGTGCTTTATTTAGTGTTATTTTTCACGCACACCAACTTTTTCTATAATAATAAAATTTATTGGTAGATTTCTTTCTGACTAATTTTCTGTTCTTAGTTTGTGGAGGACTTGCTTGGAAGTTAGAATTAGTTTATCTTATATTTGGATCTTGTCCCTCCAGTAATGTGGATAATTTTTTCTTCTTTTTTTGTACTGTTTTGTTATAGATATGGTTCTCTATATCCTTTGGCAGGATAATGACTTTTGAAGCTGAAATAGACATGATAGAACTTTGGAACGAATTTACTAATCTCCTTTACAAATTCTATTTATATTAATACTTATAATATTGAGATCAGGGCTACAATATTTAAAAAAGTTTTATTTATATTAATAATAATACCTACAATATAGCTGAGGGCTAGCAATTCTAAGATATACAAGTGTGTTGACTGTTAACATACAATATAGAAATCAGAGCTAGTAATCTTATGATATACAGGTGTGTCAAATATTAATAATAATAATAATAATAATATAAAATTATCATAGAAAAAACAAACAAACATTAATCGACAAATATGACCGAACCGGAACCGAACCAAAACCGCAAACAACCGGACCGAACCGTCAATAAATAATTTGGTTTTGGTTCTTAGTGAACCGGAACCGGAACCGCAAGCTCTATGGTTCTAAAAAATATTTTGGAACCTGAACCGGTCAAAACAAATAAGATTTTGGTTCTAATTTGAAGAACCGTTACCTTAACGGTTCGATTCATGGTTTTGGTAGAACCGGAACCGAACCGGAACCGTGACAGCTCTAGCTATAGTGGAGGCAGTGAGATGTGGAGGCAGACTATGCTTGCGATAACCGGTGGCCTCAAGATGACCATCCCGACCGCAATAAGAACATTTAAGAGGAGGTATTCCAACACGTCCCCATCCCCGAAAAGTGTTGTGTCCGCCATGAGCCGAAGAACCACGAGCCAAAGGAGCAGGACCAGGTGGAGCAGATAGGGGCTGGAAGGACAACCAGAGATAGATTCCCAGGAACATCTGGAGGCAGGGTAACCTTCAAGGGCATAGAGCAAACATCCGACAGAGAGAGAGTTGTAGACGAAGTAAGGATCGGAGCATGGACATTGTGAAGGTGGGGTGGAACACAGGTCATCATCATAGCAATCCCAATAGCTTCTTTATGTGCCTGTTGAGCAACCAGATCCGTTGTGGGAGGCTGATGTTCTATCTATGCCTCAACAAGAGTCTTGACTCGTGCAACAAAGGAGGTCAAGTCACATGTTGCCCCGGGTTCAAGGGTTTGAAGGTCGGTAATGATGTTGAACAGGTGCTGGAGGCTATCTAACGCAGAGTGAATCTATAGGCGGTGGAAAATCTGCGACCTAACCCTACATGTTATGCAACAGTCTGACGGTTAGATCACAATTAGATAATAAATAAAACATCCCACGCAAAATAAATTCGCGACAAGGCAAAATAATTTATTTGGTCAAACAAGCTTAGGTTTTCGTCCACGCGGAGGGCCAAAGCATGAGCACGCGGCGAATAAATCCTGCAAACCACAATAATAATCTAACAAGCAACTACTATACAAAAGATCCAAAACCAGTACAAGATCCAATCTAACCCAATATAGATATGCTAAAAATAATTATCTGATACAACAAGTACTCCCAAAGTAATGGGTTGAACCGAGGCACTGAAGAATTAGGGTCCGGATGTGTAGATCGGAGATCGGAGGTGGAACCGGCGGCGTGAAAATGATGGCGGTGGCTGTCTTCGGCGGAAAGTGGGGAGATCGGTATGGAAATGAATAGATCCGGCCACTAGGAGGGAGATTCGGGTAAGGGATAAATGGATCCGGTGTTTGGTGGCGGATCCGGGCTAAGGGGTAGTGAACGGGTGAAGGGGAGAGCGGATTGGGGGCTGAAATTTTCAGATCCGGACTGATCTGGAAATTGAGGCTGTTTGGAGGCGTTTCCACAAAGGGGAATGGTGGTGAGGGTGTTGTTTAGGCTTTGGAAGAAAGGGGAGGTTGGGCGGTGGTTGGCTGGAAGGCTACTCAAGTGGTGGCGGTGAGCTGCTGGAAGGAAGGAAGGTTCACAGCGGGGATTTCCTGGAGGATTTCAGGCCACTATTCACGGGAGAGAAACTATAGGGGAGGAATAGTGAATTTCATTATTCAATAGTAGCAGTGAATAGGAATTCAATGTTCTGGCCAGCTAACGGTGGGCTGTTTTGGTGGATTTTGGGGGCTATGGGAGAGGGTTTGGGAGGGGGAAAAAAGGCTTAGGGTTAGGGGTTACCTTGGGAAAGAAGATGCAAGCCGAGGAGTCGTCACCTAGGGTTCCACGGAATCGGCACCATGGAGGGATCGTGGGAATCCAAGAATTCTTTTCACCAAATTCTGCGATGACTTAATCAGCCCCTAAGAGGTCTATTTATAATAAAGAGAAGATTAGAGCATCCTCCATTAACGGCTATGATTGTCAGGAGGTGAAACTATCCAAATACAACAAAATAAATGCAAACATAGTGAAATAATATATCAAATTGATTCGCAACGCGAATCCGAACACATCTGCGGAGTCTGATCGTCGACCCGAGCACGTCATATATGGAAAGTCACCAATCAGCCCCGAACGAGCCCAAAACTCGTCCTCCACTGCAAGTTCTCGTCTCTGTTGCGCATCACTCTCCCCGGCTCGAAAGAATTCATCTCCTGATGAATAGGGATCAGAATCCTCTCGATGTATGCCATGTAAGACTCGAAGAGGTCCACCAGAGGTCGTTCAAGTGTCGTCGATGGAAGAATGTCCTCGCCAATCAACTCCCCCTGACTGAAAAACTGTCATCTCCGGTGAATGGAGACGGTCGTACTGAAGTCGAAATCTAGGGGCGAGATCGAGCTCTGCTGCAAATACCCAGGTGTCACCAACGTCTGTAGTAGGAATGCACTGGTGGAGTCTGGTGACCATGAAGCTCTCAACGCTCAATTCATGAGTGGTGGATCCCGGTGTGATCGGCGGCGCCGTAGGCAGAACCAAAGAAAACGAGTCTCTAGGTGGGTGGGTGTTAGAAGTAGCTGAGTAGGGGTGGCCATCAGACGTATGTGAGCTATGAAGGTGGCAAGGTAATGAAAGTGGAGGTGTGGGCGGATGGAAGTCCTCAATGCTTGGGTCCACATACTGGTGAGACTCGTAATACGACATCATATCCTCAACACTAAATACCAGGCGGATACCCATACTTGCAAGAATATCAAGATCATAGGTGTTTGCTTCGATCCATCTCATGTTTATATAGGGATCCATTCGCCTAACACTCAAGCTTTTAGCAAACCTCGCACGGAGCCTCACAACGCAGATTCTCACCATCATCTGCTCGCCTTCATGAACTACCTGCACTTGCCAATGAATATTCGCATGTGATTTACAAAATTTATTATCAATATGGATTATTCGTTGGACTGACTCATGACACGCATGCAAACAATGAACAGACAACACAACAGACTCATGCAAATGATGAAGAAACGACTCAACAGACTCATGCAAATGAAACACGATAGACGCTACAAGCTTGCTACGGGAAAGTCTAATAATGACCTGAAAACTTGTCAAAGGAGGTGGCCTATCAAGAGGCTCTCTCGGCGGAGTGTAGAAAAACTCATCCCGTGTGAGACGAGTGCTCAGATGACTGTGAGAGACAATTATACTCAAATACGAGCTCGTAGCCAGCCAAATGCCTCTCAGGGCACGTAACACATCAGGGGGCTCAACAGGAGGTGTGTACGAAAAGTCATCGCGGATGAGACGAACACCTGAGTGAAAGTCTTGTACACTGACTAGAAAACGTGACTCTCGAGTGTGGTGCGTGTTCCCGAAAAGAAAGAGCTCGTCTGGTGGGTCAGCGGGTGGTGCGTCCCAAAACTCATCGAGGGTACAAAGCGTCATTATGCAGGCCCTCAAAATATGAGTATGCTCAAGCGTACTCAAGGAAGACCCTACATACGTTATGCTCCACGCAAGATCAACTCTTTGGGGCAAAGCTATAGATGATAGCGAAAGAGACGCCAATAACTCAAAGCTCATAAATAAGCATCTCACCTGAATCGCATCCTCGCCTGGATGTGGCGGCTCATCAGGAGGCTCAACAGGGGGTCATCGTAAAACTCGTCACCAGGGTCATGATCCTTCATGTGAGTACCATCGTAAGGGGTCGTGCCCCCGTGAATGGGTGACATAGTCACTGCGAGATCAACATCAAGATCTGGGCTCTCGGTCATGATGTGACTCGGGGCAATGACAATGGGAGAGCAACATAAACCTACACTCAAGAATGGGTTTGTGGGTGTAGTGTCAAGAATTGGGTCTGTGGTGAGGGTGTTAACTAACCCGGTGCATGACAGAAGAAGAGGTGTGGATGAGGGACATAATACTGCAGACTCAATAGGTCGCTCAGGCTCACTCTCAATCGGGGTCGCAGGAGACGGGTCAGAGACAAGAGATAGGTCACTCACTGGGCTAAGCACCTCACTGGGGTGAGAGCAATCCGCCTCGTGTATCACTTCTGTCGTGGCTGACCGGATAGTGGTAGGCGTCATGGTGACCTCAGTATGGGAGGGACTTGTACTGCGGAGGTCAGGGTGAGAATCTCATCGACCAGCTCTTGCGGATCTCAATGACGGTTCATAACAAAGGGAGAGCTGATATGTCTGCTCGAGGGACTCCGAGCTATGATAAACTACCTTAGTATGAATGTCAGATCGAAGCCCAGACCGAAATCTGGTAGTGGCCATTGTTGTGTCCTCTCGAAAATCGCTCCTCACAACTAACTCATCAAAGTGATCCTTGTACTCAGTGACAGACATGAATCTTTGTTGGAGGGAAAATAATTGGTCGAGCAAACGACTCCGATATGACGAAGGCAGATACCTATGACACAATATACGCTTCATGCACGCCCAACTAATGATGCGACGAAGACGGTCTCACTCGCGGGTCCTCTCAACGCTAGCCCAATAAGTCCTCGCCTGATCTAAAAGTCTAAGTTTCACAAATTTGACATCATGCTCATCGAATACATCAAAACGACCAAGATAATACTCCATATCCACGAGCCAATAACTGAAAGACTCGGGACTCAATAAGTCGTCAAAGGAAGAGGCAGTAGTACGAAACTGACTCTCAAGATCTCTCTCAGATAAACGATCAAGATAATACTCCATATCCACGAGCCAATAACTGAAAGACTCGGAACTCGATGAGCCGTCAAAGGAAGAGGCAGTAGTACGAAACTGACTCTCAAGATCTCTCTCAGAACGACTATCCTCATAATAATCATTCCTAGGGTAACCGAATCGTGTCAATTGATCAACACGATCTGCTCGTGTGCAAGGATAGGAACGATGACAATAGTCATACTGATCGTCCCTAGAGTAGTGGGGTCGTGTCGGTGGTTCAACATGATCTCTACAAGTGGTGTGTTGCGATCGAGAATGATCATCGTAATAACGTGAGGATCTCCATGACGGGCTCTGTGAGAGCGGGTGCAAGTGGACTCAAGACCTCCAAAGTGAGGTGGGGACAAGTGGTGATATCTAGACATAATGAAAACCTATAGACTCGACGACTGCGTATCAAAAAGTGTGTGCAACCTCCCTCTGATACCAATTTATGCAGGGCGAATCTATAGGCGGTGGAAAATCTGCGACCTAACCCTACATGTTATGCAACAGTCCGACGGTTAGATCACAATTAGATAATAAATAAAACATCTCACGCAAAATACGATAAGACAAAATAATTTATTTGGGCAAACAAGTTTAGGCTTTCCTCCGCGTGGAGGGACAAAGCACGAACGTGCGACCAATAAATCCTGCAAATCACAATAATAATCTAACAAGCAACTACTATACAAAAGATCCAAAACATTACAAGATCCAATCCAATCCAATATAGATATGCTGAAAATAATTATCTGATACAACAAGTACTCACAAAGTAATGGGCTGAACCGAGACACAGAATAATTAGGGTCCGGATGTGTAGATCGGCGATCGGAGGTGGAACCGGCAGCGTGAAAATGATGGTGGTGGCTGTCTTCGTCGGAAAGTGGGGAGAACGGGCCGGAAATGAATAGATCCGGCCACTAGGAGGGAGATCCGGGTAAGGGATAAATGGATCCGGTGTTTGGTGGCGGATCCGGGCTAAGGGGTGGCGAACGGGTGAAGGGGAGAGCGGATCGGGGGTTGAAATTTTCAGATCTGGACTGATCTGGAAATTGGGGCTGTTTGGAGGCGGTTCCACGAAAGGAAATGGTGGTGAGGATGCGGTTTGGGCTGTGGAAGAAAGGGGGTGTGGGGGGTGGTTGGCTGGAAGGCTACTCAAGTGGTGGTGGTGATCTGCTGGAAGGGAGGAAGGCTGACAGCGGGGATTTCCTGGAGGATTTAAGGTCACTGTTCACGGGAGAGAAACTATAGTGAATTTCATTATTCAACAGTAGCAGTGAATAGGAATTCAATGTTCTGGCCAGCCAACGGTGGGCTGTTTTGGGGGATTTTGGGGGCCATGGGAGAGGGTTTGGGAGGGGGAAAAGAGGCTTAGGGTTAGGGGTTATCTTGGGGAAGAAGATGCAAGCCTAGGAGTCGTCACATAGGGTTCCACGGAGTCGGCACCGTAGAGCGATCGCGGGAATCCGGGAATTCTTTTCACCAAATTTTGCAATGACTACGAGAGAAGACAGAGTGGCAAGGGAGGATTTATTCGCGGGAATCCGGGACTTCTTTTCACCAACTCAACAAAGTTTTGCTTCACACTACGAGAGATGGTGGTGATCCGAAGCTCATCGCAAAGTTCAGGAAGAGGAGCAGCAGCACGTGCAGGAAGAGAGGAATCAGTTGTCGAATCCATGTATTGCGGCAAGGGAGGAGGGCTGACAGCATGGTGATAGAACACCGGCGGCAAGAAGTACACAAGTCGCGCGGCAAAGCGGACAACTCGCTACTAGGAGAGCTAGAGCACTTGGTTGTTAAGATAGTAAGAATACGCGAGCTGCGGTTAAGGTTTGGCGAAAAAGCAAGAGCACGCGGCCTAGAAATCGCCGGGACAAGTAAGAGCACGCAGCGAGAAGACAGAGTGGCAAATAGCGAAAAAGGCCGCAGAGAGGAATGCGGCTAGAGTAACAACTCGCGGCAAAGAGCAGCCGGAAGGAAAGTAAGGGCGGGGTGGCGGATAGAAGTTGTGACTTGAGAAGAGAGGCATGCGGCTAGAAGCTGCGACTTGAGAAGAGAGGGATGCAGCTAGGGCAACAAGCAAGAAACCGCGAGGTTAGCGAGCAGAGCAGCAGAGGCGAAAGAGAACGCGGTGAGAAGAGAAGACTGGTCCCACTGAATAGAGGAAGGAAGCTATAAAAGAAGGGGATGGGAAGAGAGGGGAGTGGAACCACGGGAGGAAGGAAGACTTGCAGGTAGAAAAGGTCTAACCGCAGAGAGCACAAAGCGCAGAGAGCAGAGAAGGGCGGTTAAACCAAGAGGAGGCAGCAGGGAGACTTGCGGCAAGCAGACTTGCGGTTAGAAAAGGTTTAACAGCCCAGAGAGCACAGAGCGAAGAGAAAATGACATAGGACCGGACAGCTCTAATACCATGTAGAGCAACATAAGAGAGAAATATCAGAATTGTACTAATTTCTCAAATATATTTCCTACATTGAATACATGTATTTGTACACTTCTATAGGAAGAGGAGGAGGAGATGATTCCTTATGATCATTTCAAGGAGGATCTCGAGTATAGGTTTCATATAACTTCACCGCCGTTTGATGGTTTGGCGAGTCCCAAGTCACTTAGGTATTGGCTCGTGGACAAGAAATATTTTTTATAGTGGTTTAAATTATTTGGTCAAAGTCGCGTTAGATTTGTGAAGGTTAGACAACTGGGTCAAGTGAGAGCGTATTGGGATAGCATTAAAAGAACTCTTATGTGAGATCGTCATCATCCCATTATTTGGGTGGAGATGAAGCGAAGATTATGTCACACATATTTGTCGACATCATATAAGAGTCACCTCCTTAAGCAAGTATTTACCATTTGGAAAGGATCCAGGTTTATGGTCGAGTATAAGGAGTGTTTTGATGAGCTAGTGGTGAGGAGTGACATTCATGACGAGCCTGTCGCAACCACTGTTATATTTCATTCCGGACTTCAATCAACAATCTTTGTAGCACTGAGGGGTCATCAGTTAGAGTTTGTCGAGCAGACATTTCAAGTCGCCTTTTATTATGAGCAATCCTTGGGATCCAAAAACTTAATCGAGTAGACTCGCACCTTAATCATCCCTTCATGTGTCTTGCCCAACTCGAGGTCACCACCATGCCTACTAGTGCCAAGGACACAAAATACATGACTAATAATACGAAGTTATACCACTCCCGTGATATTCATTAACCAATGAGTGATCCCCGCGATAAAAACAAACTTTTTATAGATCTCCTAGAAAGCCATCTGACGAGTTTTTCCCTTTTGCAGATAGTTGGCATATCCCAATGTTACACTACGATGTCAATGTCTCTGGCATCCCTTTAGCGTACGTCGTATCTGTGATGAGTTTCTCTATCGCCCGGAAAACCTCCTGATGAGTCACGTGCCATACAAGATATTTGACATGTCATGAACTCATATCTTTGTCTCGACGTCTCATGTAGTCATTTGGTGTCTGTTACACACTCGATGAGTATTTTTACACCCTAATGAAGGTACCACTAGATAAAGAACCCATCTTTAGGGGCTTCCACTAGTATGGAGTATCCACACTTAGTAAGCTTGTTGAGTTAATCATTTATCATTTGCAGATGCTGCTTAATTTGTATGTCATATTCTGACTTAAAGTTATACTAAATAAAGGACAATAAAAAAAATTTAAAAACTTATGTGGGTAATCACATAAGAAAGTAAGTGTTCAACGAAAGTGATTTGGTGATGATTACCACATTATTTGAGAGGTTCCCATTGGGAATAACTATGAATGTAGGTGTTAAGAGAATAGGCGTTCATACACTGTCATGAGAAAGTCAGAGTCAAATTCCTTTGAGCTTGATATTCTTAGAAATAAAGGTAGTCATCATGTACTCATTGTGGTGGATTTGACTCTAAATGTGGGGCACCTATTTTTTGGGACCTTCGGCCTTCCCTTTCAGCTTCAACTGACACCTTTCATACCCTTGCATATACCTCCAACTTCCATTGCATCCCTACCATTCACCAATGTGGCGGCATACCTCATGTGTGGGACCCTCGACGACTTCGGTGGACGACGACCATCTTTGGACATTACACTTGTTAGGAGCTATGAGATTGAAATGTCGGAGTTCACGCAGTTGATTTCATTCTTGCCTGACCAGCCCTAGGAGACTAACAACTCTCATTCATTGAAGATAAATGCTTCTGAGCCACGGAGATTGATGGAGATTGATAGTGCCTCATTGGACAATTTGTCAATTTATGGTTTTTTGGATTGTTGATTGAAGGATCGGAAAGTGTGACTGTGATGAGCTTGATTTTTCATATTTATGTATTTTTTATCTCTAGTTTGAAAGATTGTTGCGCGGTGGGTGGTCAAATTTAATTAGCATACACTCCCCTTATATATGCATATATATTATATACTCTAGCCTTCTAGAACAAGGGGATATCGAAGGCTTCATGATTCTATAGAAGATCTGTTCGATCAATGTGGGTGTCGACTCATACGTCCATGGGTGACAATGCTCTCTCAATAATTTGTAATTGTTGTTTACTTAAATTACAATATTTGGGAAATGGTGGTGCTTGCATGAGATTTAACAATTAGTAATATTTACTTAATTACTCGTGAGCATCGCATTAGGGTATATTTAACCGCCATAAGTTCATCGGACTGCATGTGTGCATTTATTCACATTTCAATTTAGGATTCGTTGTAGTTCCATTATATTTGTCGCCGTTGCTTGCATTGCATCTAGAGTTAGGGTATCACGTGTCTGTCACCCGTAGATTCGCTCTGCGTCGCCTAAACATTACATAGAGCAAACAACTAAGGGTGATGTACAAGTAACAAGATGCATGCAAGAACAAAATAGTAAATACTAAAGGACTACAGATAAGTTTAGTAAATATTATAAAGTACAGATAAGATTAGTAATAAGAACCAAGCAAGAACACAATAGTAAATATTAAAGACTAAAGATAACAATAAATCATTATAGAGGAATGAGACGAGAAGAAAAACAATAGACTTTGCTCTATAAAGTGATAATTGAGAAGTAAGAAGCTTTAGCAGTGGAGAAGAGATGGTAGTAGGAAGTAAGAACCCTATCCGTGCTCGGCAAAAAAAAGAGACTGTTGAGAATTAAAGGAGAGAGAGAAATAAATAAAAGGTTTATTAATATCCTCAAATTCATATATGTTCAAATACAAGTATTGTGCACTTAAAATAGGAAAAGAAAAAGAGAGGGAGAAGCTATCTTACAATATGGGACTAAACAAGAAGAATGAGCTTGAACAAATGGGCCTTATAATTGGGCCTTTACATTTTCCTTCAACACTCCCCTGCAAGTTGAAGCATACAAATCGTAGGCACCGAGCTTAGGCAAAAACTGATAGTACAACGATCATGGTAGGATCTTGGTGAGAATGTCAGCCACTTGCTCGGTAGTCGGAAAATGTTGCAACTCCAATTTCTTCAATTGAAACTTCTCTCGGATGAAGTGACAATCAACCTCAATATGTTTAGTACACTCGTGGAACATAGGATTCTTGGCAATATGTATAGCCGCTTGACAGACACAATAGAGTAGCAGGTGAGGAGAGGTAAACTCCCAAATCTTCAAGGAGACCTTCTAGCCATGTGAGGTCAGATACAACAACAGTCATTGCACGATACTCGGCCTCAACAGACGAACGTGCAACAACCAATTGTTTTTTTGCTACGCCAGGTAATAAGATGTCCTCCAAAGTATGTACAATAACCAATTATGGAGCGTCGATCATCCAGAGACGCAGCATAATCAGCGTCAAAATAGGCAATCAGAACTAGGTTGGAAATGGAAGATGGTTTATATATGAGCCATTGTCCAGGCGCCACTTTCAAGTATCTGAGAATGCGCTCAACGGCCTGAAGATGAGAGGTCCGTAGAGTATGCATAAATCGACTGACAACTCCAATGACAAAGGAGATATCAAGTCTTGTCACGGTAAGATAGATCGGGTTTTCAACAATGCAACGATAATACTCATGGTTAGGAAGTAGCAGATCTGAATCAGAGCCTTGACTACAGAGTTGGTGGTTTATGTCTATCGGGGTGTCAACAGGCTTACATCTTGAATAGCCAGCATCCTGGAGAAGATCATGACAGTATTTCTTTTGAGATGGGACAAGGCCATCAGGTCGTCGTGCAATCTCGAGCCCAAGGAAGTACCAAAGATTGCTCAGATCTTTAATTTGAAATACAGATTTCAAGTGTTGCTTAATCATTTGTATTCTTGTGGAGTCATTTCCCTTGATTAGGATATCGTCAACGTAAACCAAGAGTATTATGGTGTCTGTTGGTCGATGACGAGTAAAGAGAAAGAAGTTACCAGAGCTTCGAGTGAATCCAATATCTTGGATGACTTTGCTAAATTTGTCAAACCATGCATGAGGAAATTGTTTGAGACCATAAATAGATTTCTTCAGGTGACAGACATGAGACTCCCCCGTAGTCTCGAACTCGGGAAGTTGATGCATCATGCATGTAGACAATCTCTTGAAGGTCATCATTGAGGAAAGCATTTTTGAAATCCAACTGATGTAAGGGTCATCGGCGATGAACAGCCAAGGAGATCAGAACGCTAACACTATTCATCTTGGCAATTGGTGAGAAAGTCTCAACGTAGTTGAGGTCATGTTGCTGAGTGAAGCCTCGAGCCACAAGCCGAGCTTTAAGGCTGTCAACCGTTTCATCCGGAGCATGTTTGATAGTATAAACTCACTTACACCTGACGCAAGTATGCCCGGGAAGAAGGGGGCAAGGTCCTATGTCCGGTTTGCCTAGAGGGCGGTCATTTCCTCATCCATAGCAGCTCGCCACCCCGGATGATGAAGAGACTCATGCACGGAGTTAGGTATCGAAATGGAGGGTAAAGACAGTGACAATTTAAGAAGAGGCGGAGAGAGGCGATGCAAGGATACATAATTCGCCAAGTGATGTGTCGTAGAGGAGGATGCCAGATCAGATGGTCGCGCGAGATCATTGGTATCGGGTAACTATTATGGGGCATCAGATTTGGGAGGACGGCGGGAGTACACACAGTGGTGGTTTGGGTTGCACTGGTGGTGATGACGGCATTGGAATAGTGGTGGAAAACGCGACGTAACGGGGACGGTGGGGCGGGGTATGATGGGAGGTATAAGAGGAGCTGGAGTAGGGGAGTGGAATGGTTGGTTCTCGAGAAAGGTGACATCAGCTAAAACCACTTTTTTGCGATCAATGGGAGAGTAACATGCATAACCCTTCTGAGGGAGTATCCAACAAACATATATTTGGAAGCGCGAGTAGCAAACTTATCCGCAGATGGACCAAGGGTATGCACATATCAGGTACAACCAAAGATACGGGGCAAGACAGAGAAAGGCTGTTTGGAAGGAAAAAGAAGACTAAAAAGAGTTGTGAAGTTGAGGACGGAGTAAGACATGCGATTTATGAGAGAGCAAGCAGTAGAGACCGCAAAGTTCCGGTATAAGATGGGGAGCATTTGAAACATGAGGGATCGAGTGACGCCGAGAAGGTGACGATTCTTTTGTTCAGCCATACTGTTTTATTGCAGAGTATAGGCGCACGATGTTTGATGGATGATGTCAAACTCAGTACACATATTGGAGAAGGTACGGCCTGTATATTCGTGTGCATTATTGGTACGAAGAACTTTAAGAACAACGGAGAACTGAGTTCGAGTCTCAGTAATAAAGGCACGAAATGTAGAAACAAGTTCAGTACGATCCTGAAGTAAATATAACCAGATCATGCGCGAGAAATCATCAATAAACGTAACAAAGTAACGATAATCATCAACACTAGAAACGTTATAAGATCCTCAGATATCCGAATGGACTAAAGCAAAGGAGTATCACTCCGAGTACAATGAGGTAAAAAAGATACACGGTGCAGTTTTCCAAAGATACATGATTCGCAAGTAAACACTTGAAAGGAAACATCAGGAAGAGACTTCTTGAGAATCGGGAGAGGGGCATGCCCAAGACAGCGATACCAATCAACAGAGGTGACCGAGGAGAGAGCAGTGGGAGAAACATCCAGGAGATAGAGCTCATTAGATAGTCTCCCTTTACCAATGATACTTTGTGTCTGTCGATCCTGCACAACAAAGAAAGTAGGTGAGAATATGACGCTGCAATCTAAGTTTTGAGTTAGACGACTAACAGAAGATAGATTAAAAGTTGATCCCGGAACATGCAGAACCGAGGATAGTGTAAGAGTTGAAGTTAGTGGCAAATCAACAACGCCAGAAACCGGAGTAGTGACACCATTAGCCACGGTGATGAACTGGGGAAAGGCAGATGACAAGTAATGAGATGGTTTCTGTGGAGTAATATGATGTGTGGCACCCGAGTTCACAATCCAATGACAGTTGTGGGAGAGACAAGTTATACCTTCAGGAGGGACCGATGCAACAGAGCCAGATGAGCGAGTGATCACCCTTTGAAGATGTTGGAGCTGAGTGTGTAGAGCACTGATATCGTCACGGGTGGAGTTAGGGTTAACAACAACAGTAGCAGTGAGATGTGGAGGCAGACCATGCTTGCGGTAACAAGCGACCTCCATGTGACCATCTCGACCACAGTGAGAACACATGGGACGGGGTCTCCCAATACGGCCACGTCCCAGAGTGTTAGTGCGACCCCCACAAGTCGTCAAAGCAGGAGAGGCGGGAAAGGGTTGCTTGAGGAGAGCCGGAGAGGGATGCCCAGGAACATCAGGCGGCGGAGTAACCTTCAAGAGCATAGAACAGACATCTGACGAGGAGGGAGTTGTAGAGGAGGAGAGAATATGAGCTCGAACGCTGTGGAGATAGGGTGGAACCTGGGCCATCATCGTGGATATGCCGACAGCTTCTTTCTATGCCTATTGCGCAACAAGATCCAAGATAAGTGGTTGATGTTGTATCCATGCCTCAACAAGAGTCTTAAATCTCGCAACAAAGGAGGTTAAGTCACCTGTCGTGCCAGGGTCAAGGGTCTGGAGATCAGTGACGATATCGAACAGGTGTTGGAGGCTGTTCTGGCCAGAGTAGAGGGAGTGGAGTTCTGTCCACATCGCTTTGGTCATCGCATGATACATGATCATGTGATAAGGCTCAGTGTCCATTGAATTGAGCATCCAGGATTGGACACGGTCGTCATCACGAAGCCACACTTTGGTTGGCACAGTAGGAGTGGTTGTGAATAGGTGGTGGAGGAGGCCTTTGGTCTACAAAACACGACGAACAGAATGCACTCACTCAACAAAATTCTGCTTCCCAGTGAGAGAGATGATAGTGATCTGAAGCTCATCCCGAACTTCAGGGAGAGGAGCAGTAGCACGAGTAGGGAGCGAGGAACCAGTCGTCGAATCCATGGTATAATAGGAGGAGGAAGAGAGGCCGCAACCGAACAGCAAGTGGGGAACTGAGGAGCTGTGGCGAACTACACCAGGCGAACTGAGTCAAACAAGGCAAGGGTGGCCTGGTTGCAAGTTGAGGGCTGGAGATGAAACAGCGACCTAATAGGTCCAGGAGGACTGAGAACTGCGGCCTGGGGAGGTCCAGGCGGACTAAGAACAACGGCCTGGGTCAATGTTGTAGCGGCAGAGCGAGATGAGAAAAGGTTGCGGCCTGAGAAAGAATGGCAACCTGAATGGGGTGGCAGCAAGAGGAGTCGCGGCCTGGAGACTTGAGAGAGTGTTGTGGGTTGTGGGCTGGCGACCTGAGAGAACGTTGCGGGCTGTCGACCTAAGGGGTCACTGCGGTCTGGCGACTTGAGAGGCCTGGGAGCAAGAAGAGCAAGCGGCGAGAAGACCGGGCAGAGAATAAACTGTGATCAAACGACCTTCACTATTGCGTACAAGCAAGCTGTGGATATTACGGCGGCCTGGCGGCCTGGCGACCTGAGTAGTCCAGAGGAGAAACAGCAGGAAGGTGCAGCGGCCTGAGAGAGGAGTGCGACCTGGCGGCCTGAGGAAGCGACGGCAGCCAGGGAAGAAAAGGCAGCCAGAGAACCTGCGGCCTGAGAGTGAGCAGCAAGGGAAAAGACGGCGCGGCTAAGCAAGGGAGACCGCAGGGGAAGGGGTTGGCGGGCTGGAGAGCAGCGGAAAGAAGAGATAAGAAGCACAGAGGTGGGACCCAACCAAGAGGGGCTATAAAAGAGGGGGGAAGGATAAAAGGAGCAGAGCACGGGAACAGAAAACTGCGGCTAGGAAAAAAGTCCGCAGGAAGGGTGCGGGTAGATCCTGACTCCTAGCCGCCCAGGGGTGCGGATAGCCCAAGAAGAGAGAAAAATAACACAAATCAACAAGGGCGGATCGTTGGCTCTGATATCATGTTGAGAATTCAAAGAGAGACAGAAAAATAAAAGATTTATTAATATCCTCAAATTCATATATGTCCATAAACAAGTATTGTACACTTTAAATAGGAAAAGAAGGAGAGAGGGAGAAGCTATCCTACAATGTGGGACTAAACAAGAAGAATGGGCTTGAACAAATGGGGCTTATAATTGGGCCTTTACATTTTCCTTCAACAGAGACAACAAAACAAACCAAAAGAATAAAAAGAGGACTTAAATCAAGAAAAAACCATAACCTCTTGATAGTGTTCTAGATTCTTCAATTTGACCTCAATCATTCGGTTTACATGATATGGTTTACAAAAATTAAAGAGTATAGAAGAACACATATAGAGAACAAAAGTGAACTGAAGCTAAACCACTAAGAGACAAGAACATATCTATAGTAATTCAATAATTAATAAATTTATATGACACATAATAAAAGATAATAATTTTGATCCAATCTCAGGCTCAATTCAAAATCAGATTGAATACATCTTGGATCCAATTTTTAGGCCTGGTTTGTCTGTTCGATCTATAGCTCAATTAAAACTAAAATTCCAATCCAATCCCCATATGATCATCAGTCTTCGAGACAACTTAACAGGTCTTCAACTCGGAATTGCTTCTATATTTATGCAGAAAGGGTTTTAATCAAGGTTTGCATTTAATTTTACAAGAAATTCAAAAACATTTTGGCCTTCAAAATCCAAATAGACAAGACAATGATATGCCCAAAAGTTCAGTTTTATCTGATGCGCATCCTAGAATTCTATTTGCATCCAGGAAGAAAATTCTCCACCCTCAAGAAATGAAATCACAAATGAAGAACATTATGACATAGATTGGGCCCGTTCGGTTTGGCGGTTTTGGAATTGAGGAACTTGTATTCATCAATTCCAAAAACAACAGGAATTGTGATTTTGTGAATTTCAATTATATTGTTCGGCTGCAAGATGAAATTTGCCAAAATCCGTAGGAATTGAAACTGAAGATGTTTTAAAAGGAAAATTTCAGTGTCCTGCATGTGGATGGAACTGTAATGTAATTTTTAAAAACTTAACTGCAACAATCAACAAACAGAACAATATTGTTTTGCACTTCCAAAATCACTCCTTCCACAATATTTCCAAAAATGACTACAGGAGCTAACTATATTACGCGGAATAAAAAAATGAACCAGAGGCATTGCTGAGGTTTGGAACCAGAGGCAAAGAAAACATACTAGAGCTTTATGAAAACATACTACAGAGCTTTAAAAAAACATACTACAGGAACAACAGATCAACTCATCCATAACAACGAATGAACTATATCGGTTTAGAAAATTATGTTTCAGATCAAATAAAAATTATTTTTTAGGCAAGGAGCAGAACAATGAATGAACTTCAAAAAGAATGTTTCCCAATCGGTGGAGATCCGCCCTTTTGTCCGAGGGAGGAGTCAGGAGCGGAAGAGGGGGAGTTGACGTCGTAGATCATTCTAGGGTTTTGGTTTCCGATGAGAGGGTTATTGATTCGTAGCAGAGACGAGGACGAGCTTTGGGTCCATTCGGGACTGATTTGGAGACTTACCATATATGGCGTGCCCGGATCGACGATCCGACTCCGTGGATACGTCCGGATTCGCATTGCGAATCAATTTCATATATATTTTTTTACTTTTCGGATTTTATTTCATGTAGTTTTAGCCCCGAGACCAACGGCCAATCATAACCGTTGATTCTGAGTGCCCTATTTTTTATTTCTTATAAATATGAGGTTTAGGGTTGTCGTCATTCTGATTGCTGAATGTTTGGAGAAGAGAGTGTCTTCCTTCATTCCGGTGATCTCCTCCGCGGTGCCGACTTCTTGGAACCCCTTGATGACGACTCCTTGGGTAAGGTCTTGTATCTTTTTATTTTTTTCCTCCTCCCCCCCCCCCCCCCCCCCCCCCCACCTTTCCTATTTTGTTGTCCAGCCGCCACCCTCCTTGCAGGAATTTCTCCCTGCTGCCCAGCTCGACCAGCCCACAACACCACTCTCTCTTCCCCCCAGATGAGCCGCCGGCTTCCCCGGATTGTCCCTCCAACCACACCTATCATAATTGCATCCCTGTTTCCCTGCACAGCCACCGTTCCCCTCCTTTTCCCCCATCAGATCTAGCCTGCTACCACCTCACAAACTCCCCCTCCTTGTTGTCCAGCCCTGCTGCCACCCACCTTACAGTTGTTTGGCTGTGCGCAGCACCAAAACAGCCCAGATCTGGATTTTTCCAGCCATAATCAGCCGCCAAGTCTTTCCTTATTTGCTGTCATTATTTCTCATCACGTGGATCCACCTCCCAACAACCGGTCATCACCAAATTTGTCTAGATCTGGGCATTTCAGCCCAGATCCATCAACTTACCTCTCTGATCCAGCCTTCCTAATCCCCCAACCAGCCTTCCCCTTACCCGATCTGGTCCACCAACCACCGGAACCCCTCTTTGAGCTCTCCAATATTCATATTTGATTTATTTACAGCAACCTCATTATTCGTATTATGTTTTTGTATCAGTGTTTAGTTGAAAAACATTGTTACAGTAGTTTATTACATGATTGTTTGGGTGTTCAGTTTATTATAGTTATTTGTGCATGGATTAATCTCTAATTGCAGTAAGAATTCATTCGTTGCACGCTCTTGTTTTGGCCCTTCCCGCGGAGGAAAGCCTAAGCTTGTTTCGCCCTAAATAAATTATCTGTCTTGCTGTGAATTAACTGCGTGAGATGATTTTGATTTATTATTTAATTTGCGATCTAACCGTCGGATTTGCATAGCATGTAGGGTTAGGTCGCAGATTTCCCGTCGCCTATAGATTCGTCTTGCGTCAATTTGCATCAGAGGGAGGTTACGTGCACTTTTTGATACGCAGTCGTAGAGTCTATAGTTTTTTTTCATATATCTAGGTGTCACAATTATTTCGAACCTCACTTTGGAGGGTCTCGAGTCCACTTGCGCCCGCCCTCATAGATCCCCTTCAGGGAGACCCTCATGACACTACGATGATTATCCTTGATCATAACACAACACTTTTAGAGATCGTGTTAACTCACTGACACGACTCAACTACACTATAGACGATCAGTATGATAATTATAGTCTTTCATATCCTTGCACGCGAGAGGATCGTGTTGACCCTTCGACACGACCATATTACCTTAAGAATGACTATTATGAGGATTGTCGTTCCGAGAGAAATCTTAAGAGTCAGTTTCGTATTGTCGCCTCTTTCATTGCAGCTCATCGAGTCCCGAGTCTTTCAGTTATTGACTCGTGGATATTGAGTATTATCTTGATCATTTTGAGGTGTTCGGTGAGCGTCGCGTCAAGTTTGCGAAACTTAGACTTTTAGATCAGGCGAGGGCATATTGGGCTAACATTGAGAGGACCCACGAGCGAGACCGTCTTCGCCGCATCACTAGTTGGGTGGACATGAAGCGTATATTGTGTCAGAGGTATCTGCCTTCGTCGTATCGGAGTCGCTTACTCGACCAATTATTTTCCCTTCAGCAAGGATCCATGTCTGTCGTTGAATACAGGGATCGCTTCGATAAGTTAGTTGTGAGGAGCGATATCCGAGAGGACCCAGCCATGGCCACTACCAGATTTCGGTCTGGGCTTCGATTTGACATTCATACTAAGATAGTTTATCATAGCTCGGAGTCCCTCGAGCAGGCACATCAACTCGCCCTTCGTTATGAACAGTCATTGAGATCCGCAAGAGCTGGTCGATGGGATTCTCGCTTTGACCTCCGCAGTACGATTCTCCCCCATACTGAGGTCACCATAACGCCTACCATTGTCCGGTCATCCACGACAGAAGTGATAACTGATGCGGATTACTCTCACCCCAGTAAGGTGCTTAGCCCAGTGAGTGACCTATCTCTTATTTTTGACCCGCCTCTTGTGACACCGACTGAGAGCGAGCCTGAGCAACCTACTGAGTCTGTAGTGTTGTGTCCCCTACCCACACCTCTTCTGTCATACACCGGGTTAGTTAGCACCCCAACCACAGACTCATTTCATGACACCGCACTCACGAATCCATTCTTGAGTGTAGGTCTGTGTCGCTCCCTCATTGTCATTACCCAGAGTCACATCACGATTGAGAGCCCAGAGCCTGATGTTGATCTCGTGGTGACTATGTCGCCCATTCACGGGGACACGACCCCTTACGCTGGTACTAACATGGAGGATCATGATCCTAGTGACGTGTTTTATGATGACCTCTCTGTTGAGCCTCCAAATGAGCAGTCGCATCCTGGTGAGAATGCAATTCGGGCGAGACGCTCGTTTATGAGCTTTGAGTTATTGGCGTCTCTTTTGCTATCATCTATAGCCTTGCCCCAGAGAATTGATCTTGCGTGGAGTATAACGTATGTAAGACATTCCTTGAGTACACTTGAGCATACACATATTTTGAGGGTCTATCTTATAGCACATCGCACCCTCGATGAGTTTTGGGACACGCCACCCGCTGACTCACCCGATGAGTTCTTCCTTGTCGGGGACACTCACCACACTCGAGAGTCACGTCTTCTAGTCAGTGTGCATGATTTCATTCAGGTGGTCGCCTCATTGGCGATGACTTCTCGTACACACCTCCTGGTGAGCCCTCTGATGTGTCACGTTCCCTGATAGACATTTGTCTCTTTATGAGCCCGTATTCGAGACATTTTGCATGAGTCTGTTGATTCTTACCATCACCCGCTCGCCTTCATGAAGTACCTGCACTTGCCAATGTACATCCGCATGTGATTTACAAAATTTATTACCAATATGGATTATTCGTCGGACCGACTCATGACACACATGCAAACGATGAACAGACAACACAACAGACTCATGCAAAAGATAACGAAACGACTCAACAGACTCATGCAAATGACACATGACCGACACAACGTACACTCTGGCAAGAGAGCATTGATAAGAGCTTGAGCGCTATGCGAATGGGTCCCTACTCAGTCCTGAGACGCATCGGGACAAATGCTTATGAGGTGGACATCCTCGCGAGCATGGGTACCCATACTTTGTTCAATGTCGAGGACCTGATGTCATACTTTGCACCTCACGAGTATTCAAGCCCATATCTTAGCGTCCCTCACGAGCCTTTACCACCGTTTTTACAACCCACTCCTCAGTCTACCCCTGAGCTCTTGCCACCACATTCATTGTCATGTGCTCAGCCCATCCCTGAACCCCACTTACTCGGGATCCGGTCCCCAACGATTCCACCATTAGCACATCAGATCCCAATGGATCCTTCTGTTACGGTGTTGAGAGATGAGATTATCACTGAGATCTTTATGCATGAGTCTGTCCCCTCTACAGACGGTCTTATGTGTCGCTACCTGGTTTGCTGGCGCGGACGACCCTTCATTGACGACCAGTATTGTAGATGTCGGCCGATATGTCCGACATGTCGGCCGACATAAAATTTTTGGGTGCAAACCGCAACGAAACCGATTTGTTTAACAAAAATATCGTTTTGTAAAAAAACGGCGATATATCCCGATATATCGATATATCTTTAACCCGATATTTCGGTTATTATATTTAATATATAAAAAACAAAGTTCACAAGACCCGTATTTTCCTATTTCACGATTCTATTTCACGCATTCAACATTTCTCGCTCTACCCTAAATTTTACGGGAGAGTCGCTCTGGCGGAGTGGTCGACACTCGACAGCTCCATCTTCGGTGATGAGGCAACGAATCAGTATCACAGGCGAGGAGTAGACGACGATGCCGGGCTTTCTACGAATCGGCATCGCAGGCGACAACGCGAGGAGTCGACGTCGGGCTTTAGGGTCTCTACTACTTCACTCCACTGTAAGCCCCCTTCTTCTTTCTTATTGTTTTTGCGACAATTGAAAGTTTATTTGTAGTTATATTGATCAAGTCATAAGATCTAAAAGTTTTATTAAACTTGTGTTACTGTAAGCTTGTTGTTTATGTTATAGTTAAGTTTCTTTATTGCAATAGCTAAGTTTATACCTTTCCTTGTGTAAATCTGCAGTGATTTTTGTTTCTTTTGTGCACTTTTAACTTATTTTAACATTATTTTGTTAACTTCTGCTACAGTGATTTTTGCAAATGCTGAGAAAAACTCTCCTTCAACTATGCATTATTACATGGGTTTCTCCTTTATCTTTTAAAATTATTTCAAACAAAATGTTATAAATACTTATTTGTTTGTACATTGGTATAGTTATTTGTCTATACATTTTTACTTATTTGCAAAAAATGTGTTTATAAATATCATTATCTTTATTTAAATATTAAAATCCGATATTGTAAAATATCCCTGATATATCCCCCGCAATCTGACATACGACATTTCAAACCCAAACCGACATGAACCCGACATTCGACATCTACAACCTTGTTGACGACACATGGATGCTACCAAAGGAGCTTGATCGACTCGCCCTGGACTTCAACTTCAGTACGACTGTCTTCATTCATTGGAGATGGAAGTTTTTCAGTCGGGAGAAGTTGATTGGTGAGGACACTCTTCCATCGACGACACTTGGACGACCACCGGTGGACCTCTTCGAGTTTTACCTGGCATACAGCGAGAGAATTTTGATCCCTATTCATCTGGAGATGAATTCTTTCAAGCCGGGGAGATTGATGCGGAGCAGAGACGAGGACGAGCTTTGGGCCCATTCGGGGCTGATTATGAGACTTACCATATATGGCGTGCCCGGATCGACGATCCAACTCCGTGGATACGTCCGGATTCGCGTTACGAATCAATTTCATATTTATTTTTGTACTTTTTGGATTTTATTTCATGTAGTTTTGGCCCCGAGACCAACGGCCAATCATAACCGTCGATTTCGGGTGCCCTAATTTTTATTTCTTATAAATAGGAGATTTAGGGCTGCCGTCATTCTAATTGTTGAATGTTTGGAGAAGAGAGTGTCTTCCTTCATTCTGGTGATCTCCGCGGTGTCGACTCCGTGGAACCCCTTGGTGACGACTCCTTGGGTAAGATCTTATATCTTTTTATTTTTTTCCTCCTGCCCCCCTACCTTTCCTATTTGGTTGTAAAGTCGCCACCCTCCTGTAGGAATTTCTCCCTGCTGCCCAGCCCAGCGAGTCCACTGCACCACTCTCTCTTTCTCCCCAGATCAGTCGTCAGCCTCCCCGGTTGTCCCTCCAACCACCCCTAACATAACCGCCTCCTTGTTTCCCTGCACAGCCACCGTTCTCTTTTTCCCCATCAGATCCAGCCCTCTACCCCCTCACAAACTCCCCCTCCTTGATGTCCAGCCCTACCGCCACCCATCTTACTGTTGTTTGGCAGTTTGCAACCCCAAAACAGAAAAGAATTGGATTTTTTCAGCCAAAACCAGCCGTCAAGTCTTTCATTATTTGCTGTCATTACTCCCTATCACGTGGATCCACCTCCCAAAAACTAGTCATCACCAAATTTGTCCAGATCTGGGAATTTCAGCCCAGATCCAGTCACTTATCTCTCTATTATTCGTATTGTGTTTTTGTATTGATATTTAGTTGTAAAATATTGTTACAGTAGTTTATTACATGGTTGCTTGGATGTTCAGTTTATTATAGTTATTTGTGCATGGATTAATCTCTAACTGCAAGAAGGATTCATTCGACGCGCGCACTTGTTTTGGCCCTCTCCGCGGAGGAAAGCCTAAGCTTGTTTCGCCCTAAATAAATTATCTTTGTTTTACTGTGAATTAACTGTGGGATGATTTTAATTTATTATTTAATTTGTGATCTAGCCGTCGGATTTGCATAGCATGTAGGGTTAGGTGATTAGGTCGCAGATTCTTTGCCGCCTATAGATTCGTCCCGCGCCAGTTATTATGTCAGGCGTCAACTTCTCAATCGCTTGCTCGGCAACATCGGTTGTGGTCTGTGGCAAAGAACGAAGAAGGAAGAGGAGAAGAACAGGACCATCAGCAAGCTCTAGAAGGATCGGCATAGGAAGACAAGGAGACAATGTCGCATGAGAGGGCTGCGCTGGAAAAACTATCGATTTACACAAGAATTGGGCATAGGCTAAAATGAAAACCCTAAGTTTTGCCTAATTCCAATTCTGCCACCAATTCTTTCCTACCGAAAAACAACAAATGATTTATTAAATGCCAAAACCAATTCCATGGTTGAAAACCCTTGAACCGAACGGACCCTTATTGTAAGTATGAAATACAAAAGAAAGGTTGCATGGAAGAAAATAAGACTTCTAGCAGCAAAACTAAGGAGAAAAGAATAAAATTTCAGAAAGATTGTGATGTAGGGTAGGATGTGTACCGTGCAACCTAGGCTAACTCAAGTGAGTGGACATGTGGATACTATATGTAAATGCACAAAATCCGTCCGGCAATTAATTCAAGTGAAAATTCACAACCCACGCATTCACAATATAAGTGAGAACAATTTCAGTTCTGGCGATTAAGCAAGGCTTTCCTACAAACGGAGGGCCAAAATTAAGCACGTCACGGATGGCTCCTTCCTGCAATCACAATTCTTTACGGGGCAAATTCCACAAATAAATATTCAAACAAATATGAGTACTCCAAACAATATTCAAGTGCTGAAAATTAGAGTTCCATACAACAAAAACAACTCACAAACAAGGGAATGTTCGAGGCGGGAAAGATCCGGCGGTTTGAAGGTAGATCGGGGTGGGCGTGTTGAAACTGTGGCTGTCCGCGGTGGAGAAGGGTTGTGGTGGGCTGAAAATGGCTAATCTGACCAAATATGGAAGGATCCAATCAAGAGGAGGGTAGATCTAGAGGTGGAGAGCGGATCCAGGCTAGGAAGGGTGAAGGGGTTGTAAGGAATTGTAGATCGGGGTTGGATCTCCCGGATCAGGATTGATCATTCGGCGAATGGGTCCCTACTCAGTCATGAGACTCGTCGGGACAAATCCTTATGATCTGAACATCTCTGCAAGCATGGGTGCCCATACTGTGTTCAATGTCGAGTACCTGACGCCATACTTTGCACCTCACGAGTATTCGGACTCACATCTTGGCGGCCCTCCCGAGCCTTTACCACCATTTTAACCACCCACCACTCAATCTACCTTTGAGCCCTTGCCACCATATTTATTGCCCTGTGGTCAGCCCATCCCTGACCCCCACTTACCCGGGATCCTGTCCCCAACGGCTTCACCATTTGCACCTCGGATCCCACCGGATCCTTCCACTAGTGTGTTGAGAGATGAGCTTATCACTGAGATCATTATGCACGAGTATGCCCCCTCTACAGACAGTCTTGTGTGTTACTACCTGGTTGGCTGGCGCGGACGACTCTTCACCGACGACACCTGGATGCTATCAGCGGAGCTTGATCGACTCGCCCAGGGAATTCGCCTTCAGTACGACCGTTTTCAATCATTGGAGATGGAAGCTTTCAGTCTGGAGGAGTTGATTGGCGAGGACACTTTTCCAGCGACGACACTTGGACGACTTCTGGTGGACCTCTTCGAGCTTTACCTGGCATACAGCGAGAGAATTTTGATCCATATTCATCGGGAGATGAATTTTTTCAAGTTGGGGAGAGTGATGCGGAGCAGAGACGAGGACGTGCAGTGGAGGACAAGTTTTGGGCCCGTTTGGGGATGATTTGGCAACTTAAATATGGCGTGCCCGAATTGACGATCTGACTCCGTGAATGTGTCTGGATTCGCGTTGCAAATCAATTTCATTGCTTTGTATTTTTTGGATTTTATTTCATGTTGTTTTAGCCCGAGACCAATGACCAACCATAGCCGTTGATTTTGGGTGCCCTAATTTCAGTTTATTATAAATACGTTGTTAGGGCAGCCATCATCCTCATTGTTGAATGTTTGGAGAAGAAATCCTTTCATTTCGATGTCGATTCCGTGGAACGCCTTGGTGACAACTCTTTGGGTAAGGTTTTGTATTTTTATATTTTTTTGCCTCCCCCACCCCTCCACCTTTACTTTTTTGTTTGTTGTCCAACCCCTACAAAACAGGCCACCGCCCCGATTTCTCCACATACTCAGCCAGTAGCACCTCCATTTGAACCCCCTTCAGCTGCACCTCCTGCAAACCGCCAGCCACCGCCCCTCAGCCACCGCGCCACCGCCCATCCACAGCAGACCGCTAGCCATTTTCCTGTCAGATCCGACCAGCAGCCCCTCCCCTCTCTGTTTCAGTTCTGCCGCCACCTTCCCCACAACCCACAGCCCTCCCTTTTCATCGCCACCACCCCAAACAGCCTGCTTGGTTGTTTTCAGCCACAAACCAGTCTAGATCTGGGCATTCCAGCCCGTCTCTCCCAAATTGCTGCCATCATCCCCCTTCATGTGAAACCATCTCCTAACGTCGTTTCCACTTTGGATCCCATCAGATCTGGGCATTCCAGCCCCGGTCCAGTCCTCCCCTTGCCCGATCTACTCCCACCAGCCACAGTAATCCTCCTTTAAGCCCTCCAACATTCAGATTGATTTCATTGGCAGCAACCCTAATATTTGTATTGTGTTTTTGTATTGTTTTAGGGTTGTAAAACATTATCACAGTTTGTTTATTACATGTTAGTTTGGATATTCATTTTATTATAGTTATTTGTGTCTGTATTAATCTCTAACTGCATGAAGGATTTATTTGTCACGCGCTCTTGCTTTGACCCTTCACGCGGAGGAAAACCTAAACTTGTTTCACATAAATAAATTATTTTGTCTTGTCTTGAATTATTTGCGTAAGATGATATTATTTATTATTTAATATGTGATCTAACCGTCGGATTTGCATAGCATGTAGGGTTAGGTCACTAATTTTCCACCGCCTATAGATTCGTCCTGTGTCAGCAGGCAGCTGACCGGACAAAATCTCGAACACTCCCATTTAAAAATTTCCAGGAAGCCATGCGAAAATACCTGGGAACACCAGCAGATTACATCCAAAGAGTTCCAGGCAGCAAAAATTAAAAGTTACATGAAGAGTTTCAATTGCAATTGCTCTGTTGTAAAACGCAACAGTCTGAAAATTTTAATCATTGCAAAAGAAGATCATCTAGCATAACACCAACATAGCATAAACTGATTGTCCAACGGAATGAAAAGTTACATCCTCTTCCTTTCTTTTTGAATCACTACTACTACCTAGAGTTTCTTGAACAATGATCAATTATGTTGGAACACCCTATTACTGATTTGGGCAAGAATCACTATGTCTTTAGGAAATCTGTTTTGACCTCCTTGTATGGATCTAAAGGTCAATTAGAATTGAGTCTAAGGGTTAGTATTTAGGTTTGAAAGCTGCTCTCAAGACCAGATATTTCAGTTCAGGAGACTAAGTCATTTCGTCGAGCTCAGTACGACGAATCGTCGAACTCCATTTGACGATCGCTGAGCTCATTTTGACGAATCGTCGAACTCCATTCGACGATCTCTGAGCTCAACTTCAACAAGTCGTCGAACTTCATTCGACGATCTTCGAGCTCAGATCGACGTTCTTGTCTCCAGTTTGTTTCTCTATCTCTGAGCTCAGTTCGACGATAGTTGAGCTCAGATCGACGATCTCTGTTTCAGTCTAAGACCAGTCTCTGAGCTCAGTTCAACGATAGTGGAGCTCAGCTCGACGTTTTTCTGGTGAGATCGACGCTTTTCAAGATTCAAATTCAGACAGTTATGGATTTATTCTCAGCATTTATTTCAAGTATCTTGTAGCCGTTTTCAATTAATCTGGAGCAAGTTTCAAGAGATTTTCAAAGGAATATTTTTATTGGACTTTCTTCCAGAAGACAAAATGCAGTTAAGGCTAACGGCTATCTTGGATAAAGAAGTATTCTATTCAGATCTAAGGAATAAAAGATCAGTTTTTTCATTCTTCTCTGACACACATATTCTGCAACAACAACAATCACAACAACAGAAAGAGAAAGAGCTGCAAATATTCTCAGTCTTAGAACTCATACAAGAACACCATCACAAAAGGAGATCAACATACTGAAACTTTCAGATCCCTTTTGATTCCAGTGATCAAAGGTCATCATCATTCAAGACTCCAGACACCACACATTTCAGTTGTTGCTGAAATCATCTTTTGCTGGAGATCAAATTTTCTGAAGGTCTATCACCCTACTGCAAAGCTTCACTTCCTGAACAACTCAAGATCTCAGGGGGAGCTTTGACAACATCCATTATCTTCTCTCTGATTGTTGACAGAGAAGATCATCTCATCCCTCTCTCTCTCTCTACTGTAAAGGGTTTATCAAACTCCCTTCAAAAGTTTGTGCTGCTTTCTGAGACCTTGTCAAAACTCAGTGGTGGCAAGACACCTGATCAAAAAATCTGGTTTGATTTTTGAGCACCTTATCAAAAGCTCGTTGGTGCCCAGGACAACTGATCAACTCATCCTGCAGTGAATTCCTACCTAGGGTGGTAGAAGAGTGGATGTACCCAGATTGATTGGGGAACCACTATAGCTCCTTGTGTCATCTGGTTGCTTACTTTCTTTTGTTTTCTGGCTGTGGTTTGTGATTGCTTTTTGATTAGATAGTTGCTGTGTTTACTTTATTTCATTTGCTTCCCTGTTCACTTATGAATACAACAACTGTTGTAAAAAGGTTTTAGCAAGCATCATACTCTATTCACCCCCCCTCTAGAGTATATCAGATCTAACTTGCAATTTCAATTGGTATCAGAGGCAGGTTGGTTAAAAATACCACATCTTCCAGGGTTTGTTAAAAATACCACATCTCAGTGGTTGCACAGGCTAACATCTGAACCCAAAAATCCCTCTAGTTAGATCTTTTTGTTTTGATTTTGTTATTAGAATTATTTCTTCACAAAACATGACCCAAAATAAAGATTATGCTACCAGCAGACCTCCAGTGTGCAATCTATCTAAGTTTGCACTTTGAAAGGCAAGGATTAGACTGTACATGAACTCTATTGATGAGGACATTTTCAATTCTATTTTGACAGTGTGTCCAAGACCTCCAGAGAATACAAGCACAAGTGTTGTTCCACCTCCTTCAGGAATAGATGCAGAAATAAAGAAATGGAAATTGGCTGATGCAAAAGCTATGAATATTCTAGCCCAGACTATGTCTGATGAGATATTCCAAAAGGTAGCTGAATGCAACTCCGCAAAGGACATCTGAGACAAGTTATCTGAGATAGTCTCAGGATCTGCTGATGAGCGAAAGGATAGAAGATCTCACCTCATAACCCAGTACGAGAATTTCAAGAAAGGAGAAACTGAGTCAGTAGCAGACATGTATAATAGACTCAGTCTCATAGTCAATGAGCTGAAAACTTTGGACAAGGAGATCTCATTGACTGAGCTAAATGATAAAATCCTAATGTGTTTCACAAGCACTTGGGACTCAAGGATCTGGCCAATCAAGGATGCCAGAAGTCTAAATGAGATCACAACTGAAGCTCTCTTGGGCAAGCTCAAGTCCTATGAGCTGTTCATCATACTCTATTCACCCCCCCTCTAGAGTATATCAGATCTAACTTGCAATTTCAATTGGTATCAGAGGCAGGTTGGTTAAAAATACCACATCTTCCAGGGTTTGTTAAAAATACCACATCTCAGTGGTTGCACAGGCTAACATCTGAACCCAAAAATCCCTCTAGTTAGATCTTTTTGTTTTGATTTTGTTATTAGAATTATTTCTTCACAAAACATGACCCAAAACAAAGATTATGCTACCAGCAGACCTCCAGTGTGCAATCTATCTAAGTTTGCACTTTGAAAGGCAAGGATTAGACTGTACATGAACTCTATTGATGAGGACATTTTCAATTCTATTTTGACAGTGTGTCCAAGACCTCCAGAGAATACAAGCACAAGTGTTGTTCCACCTCCTTCAGGAATAGATGCAGAAATAAAGAAATGGAAATTGGCTGATGCAAAAGCTATGAATATTCTAGCCCAGACTATGTCTGATGAGATATTCCAAAAGGTAGCTGAATGCAACTCCGCAAAGGACATCTGGGACAAGTTATCTGAGATAGTCTCAGGATCTGCTGATGAGCGAAAGGATAGAAGATCTCACCTCATAACCCAGTATGAGAATTTCAAGAAAGGAGAAACTGAGTCAGTAGCAGACATGTATAATAGACTCAGTCTCATAGTCAATGAGCTGAAAACTTTGGACAAGGAGATCTCATTGACTGAGCTAAATGATAAAATCCTAATGTGTTTCACAAGCACTTGGGACTCAAGGATCTGGCCAATCAAGGATGCCAGAAGTCTAAATGAGATCACAACTGAAGCTCTCTTGGGCAAGCTCAAGTCCTATGAGCTGTTCATCAAGAATAGAGTAGAAGAGCAGAATGCTGCTTCACCAGCTACAAGAAAGGAGAAATAAATAGCTTTCAAAGCCACTGAAGATCAGCCTGAAGACAAGGTCCCCAATGAAGAGCTGCTAAGTCTTCTGGCCAAAAGGTTTTACAAAATGGGCAGGAAGGATTTCAGGAAAAGATCATACAGAGAGCATGACAAGCCAAGGTATGACAAATCAAATAACAAAGAAATTATTTGCTTTGGTTGCAGGAAACCATGTCACATTGTGCCTGACTGTCCAGAAAACAAAAACAAGGACAAAAAGGACAGGAAAGAAAAGAGAAGAAAAAGACTTCAAGAAAAACAGCAATGGCAAACCCTCCTCCAGCAAGAACAAACATACAAGGAAGGGATTTGTTGCTGAAACTTGGAGTGAGACAGAAGAAGAATCTGAAGCTTCATCCAGCTCAAGTGATGATGAGGATGATGCTGAAGAAAAAGAATTCTGCATGATGGCTATCAATGCCTCACAACACAATTCTGATACAGAAGAATCAGAATCAGAATCAGAGACTCAATCTGAAGAGGATCAGGTAATAAGTTCTTTTGATTTTAATTCTGAGGACTTTAAGTGTGAGTTTAAAGCACTATGTTTAGATTTATTAAAATCTGAGAAGGAAATCATTTCTCTCAGAAATCAATTATCTGGATACAGTACTTTAAAATCAGATAACCTCAAACTCTCTGACGAGTTGGAATGCTGTAGGGAGCAGATAGCCTCACTGAAAAGTGAGCTATCAGAGACCAAAAAGCTTGAAGAATCCCTCAATGGAAGAAGTATCAAGCTAATGGACATCACAAGCACAGTGAACTCAAGATTCAATAGTACACTGGGCTTGGGTGCTTCATCCATCCAACCTATAGTATTATCAAGCCTCAATTAAATTTATCTCTGATAAAGGTAAGGGAGTTGTAGAGGTAGCTAGGAAGAATTCTGACTTACCCAAGAAAACAAGAGTTCAACAGAAATCGTCGAACGGAGCTAGACGATCGTCGAATGCAGATCAACGATCTCAGGCTAAATCGTCGAACTCAGGTCGACGATCTCTAAACCCTGAACTCTGCCACAGTCGATCTTCGAACGGAGCTCGACGATCTGACCCAAGATCGTCGAACTCAGCTCAACGATCGTCGAGCAGAGATCAGAATTTTGAAAACTTTTTCAAAGGTAAATCAAATTCCAAACCTAGGGGTCCTTCATCCCAAAGATTTAACCCTTATACTGAATGGATAATACCTCCAAGTAAATATCATCCTGAAGGCTATAAGAGTCAACCAGGGATGTCTTTTATTTCTGAATTCAAAGGTTATCAACCTAGGCCCAAGGTAAACTGGGTCAAAAACAAGTAAATTGTTTTATGTGCAGGTGAAGACCTATCCAACATCAAACCAGCAATGGTATTTGGATAGTGGGTGCTCAAAGCACATGACAGGAAACAAGGACAACTTCACATCCTTCAAAATCAAGCTTGGACCCAAAGTAATATTTGGTGATTCAAACTTTGATCTAACAAAAGGATATGGTGCAGTCCAGATTGGCACAGTCACATTCAAGAAAGTAGCATATGTGGAAGGACTGAAGCACAACTTGATCAGCATCAGTCAACTATGTGATGAAGGCTACCAAGTGACTTTCAGCAAATCCTTATGCAAGATCAAATCAGAGGACAACACAACTGTGTTGACAGGTAAAAGTAAAGGTAACATCTATTTAGTAAATTTTCTTTCAACTAAAGTAGATATTTGTCTGTTTAACTCTATTAGTAGATCTAATAAATTGTGGCATAAGAGATTAGGACATATAAACTTTAGAACAATTGCTAGGCTATCCAAGGACAACCTTGTTAGAGGACTACCTTCTGGCCCCTACAAGAAGGAAGGACTCTGCAGGGCTTGTCAATTAGGCAAGCAAACCAAAAATAGTTTCAAGTCACTTAATAAGAGTGATTCACCTAGGATTTTGTATCTGTTACACATGGATCTTTTTGGACCCATTACAGTACAAAACTTAGGAGGAGAATCTTACACTTTAGTGGTTGTAGATGACTTCTCTAGATTCACATGGGTGTTCTTTCTGAGGAATAAGTCTGATAACTTTAAGTGTTTGACAGAGTTTATCAAATGCATACAAAGTGAGTTCAATACTCGCATTGCCCTGATCAGAAGTGATCATGGGACAGAGTTTGATTCTGTTCTTATGCAAGAGTTCTGTCAGAGTGAAGGGATCAAGCACACTTTCTCAGCTCCTAGAACTCCTCAACAAAATGAGGTAGCTGAAAAGAAAAATAAAACTCTTATTGAATCTGTTACTACATTGTTGTCAGATGTTCACCTTCCTCTATCCTTTTGGGCAGAGGCAGTGAACACCTCCAACTATGTGTTGAATAGAAGTTTAATACATAAACTGAATGGCAAGACTCCCTATGAATTAGTCAAAAGGGAAGAAACCTAAAGTACATTACTTTAGAATTTTTGGTTTTATTTGTTACATTCATAATAATGACAAGAAATACTTAGCAAAATTTCAAGCCAAAGCTGATGAAGGAGTGTTTCTGGGATACTCCATGATCAGTAAATCTTATAGGGTATATAATAAATCAACTCTTAAAATTGAAGAATCTGTTCATATATCTTTTGATGAATCTAACATGTCTTTCAAGGAGAAGAATACTTCTACCATAGAACCTTTGCAGGTACACTCTCTTGCTGAAGACTTGGACAGGTTACAAATTATTCAAAAAGAGGAAAGCAGTGAAGATGAAAAGACATTCAACATCTTGAAGAGAAACTTCTTGAAGAACCAGTTGTTGTACCACCAGAGGAAACAACAACACAGGTTGGTGAACAATCAACATATCCTGTTGATTTAGTAACATCAAGAGACCATCCAATCTCCCAAGTGATTGGAGACATCTCAGCTGGTGTGCAAACTAGAAATCAGGTCAACCAAAACCTGATGCACACTTGCTTCCTTTCTCAAATTGAACCTCAATCCATTCAAGATGCAGAGCAAGATCCACACTGGATCATTGCAATGCAAGAAGAGTTGCATCAATTTGAAAGGAACAAAGTTTGGGAACTAGTACCAAGGCCAAATGATCACTTCATTGTTGGAACAAAGTGGGTTCAGAAATAAGTTGGATGATCAAGCAGTCATTGTAAGGAATAAGGCAAGGCTAGTTGCTCAAGGGTACTCTCAAAAAGAAGGGATAGATTATGACCAGACATTTGCACCAGTTGCAAGGTTAGAGGTCATAAGAATCTTCTTAGCATATGCAGCACACAAAGTATTCAAAGTATACCAGATGGATGTAAAGAGTGTCTTTCTCAATGCAGATATCAAAGAAGAAGTATATGTCAGACAACCCACAGGTTTTATCTCTTCAACTCATCCTGATTATGTTTTCAAATTGCATAAAGCATTATATGGTCTAAAGCAAGCTCCTAGAGCATGATATGAGACTCTAACATGCTTTCTTCTGAAAAATAAGTTTATAAGGGGTAGAGTAGACCAAACTCTTTTTATTAGAACTCATAAGTCACATACCCTAATAGTACAAATCTATGTAGATGATATTATATTTGGTTCTACTGATTCAAATTTGTGCAGAAGGATCTCCAATCTAATGCATTCTAAATTTGAAATGAGTAGCATGGGTGAGCTATCTTTCTTTCTATGATTGCAAATCAAACAATATGCTGAAGGCATATTTATTTCTCAAACCAAGTATGCAAAAGAACTGGTTAAGAAATTTGGTATGTCTGAAGCATCATGTATGAAAACACCTATGCCTACCAATGTTGTATTAGATGCTGATGAACATGGGAAACATGTTGATCAGAAAACATATAGAGCAATGATTGGCTCTTTATTGTACCTTACAGCTAGTAGACCTGACATAATGTTTGCTACATGCATATGTGCTAGATTTCAAGTAAGCCCTAGAGAGTCACACCTAACCTTAGTAAAAAGGATTTTTAGGTATGTAAAAAGTTGTCCAAATCTAGGTATCTGGTATCCAAAAGACTCAGCATTTGACTTAACTAGATTTTCAGATGCTGATTATGCTGGATGCAGAATAGACAGAAAAAGTACCAGTGGAACTTGTCAATTTCTTGGTGACAGACTTGTCTCCTGATTTTGCAAGAAACAAACATCTGTGTCAACTTCAATTGCTGAAGCTGAATATATGGCTGCAGGTAGTTGTTGTTCACAAATTTTGTGGATTCAAAATCAACTCCTACACTATGGCTACAACTTAGAGAAGTCTAAAATATTTTGTGATAATACCAGTGCTATTTCTATAGTACAAAATCCAGTCCTCCATAGTAGGACAAAACACATAAAAATTAGGCATCACTTTCTAAGGGATAATGTTGAGAAAAATAAAATTGAACTTCAATATATCCCAACTGATTTGCAAAGGGGAGATATTTTCACCAAACTCTTGAATGAAAAGAAACATACATTCTTCCTGAATCAGTTAGTAATGTTAGATGGAGGAAGTCTAAAATAAGATCCAAGATTTCAAAAATCTAAAAATGACCAAGACTAGCCAAATCAAAGTGTTTTTTCTAGTGTATAGAGTGTTTCTGATCTCTGAACTGCGCTCGACGATTTTCCCCCAGATCGTCAAACGGAGATCGACGCTTTCCGAAATCGTCGACCAGAGTTCAGCGCTTCTCAGATAGTGCTAAACTATCTTTCTTCAGGTCAGCGATCGTCGTGCGGAGCTCGACGATTTTGTTTTCGGAACTATCGTCGAACGGAGCTCGACGCTCTCCAATATCGTCGAACGGAGATCGACGATGTTGATAACCTTTCAGTTTCCTTTAGAAGCTCAGATCGTCGAACTGAGTTCAACGATCTTTCCTTTTCTGCGTCGAACACCAATATAAAACTCATTTTTTCGGCCGTCGTTCTCCCTTTGCGCTTTCATACTCTCTGCAAATTTTCTCTTTCCCTCCAAACTTCTCTACACTTGGTCGTTTGTTTGTTCGTTTTTGCAGGAATCAATGGCAGTCTCAGTCGTCATCTTGGCCGCAATGAAATTTGACGCTGGATTTGATATCGACATGGATTCTTTCAACAACAGTGATCAAATCTTCAAAGAGATTCTGGAACTTTTCAAAAAACAACAGCTAGTCACCATCATGACTACCCGGATCAAATTAGCTGCAGATGAGATAAAGGAATGGGTGTATACTGCCCATAACCTGGATCAGAATACAGTGGTTGGAACCATCTCAGGAACCCAGGTATCTCTAACACCTGCTGCCTTGACAGAGGTTTTTCAATTAAAATCTGGAGAAGATTCTGTTGAACTTTCTGGAGAGGAGTTTTCTAATATGCTTGAAAGGATGGGTCACTCAGAAGCAAACCCTAGCAAATTGCTGAAGAAAAATCTGTCTGTTGAGTACAGATTTCTAGCTGATGTTGTTGGGAAAGTATTGTTGGGCAAACACTCAGCTCATGATACCATATCTAGGTATCAGCTCTGCTTGATGGGTGCCCTAGTGGACAAGAAGCAACTCAATTGGGGAGAAATTTTCTTTAACTTGATTAAGAAAAATATTAACAAGAACTTTGTTAATTTTGAAAGAATTTTAGGGTTGTTCCTTCACCACAGATGCCCTGCACTGCTTGTTTCCAGTGGGATACACATCAATGCCTCCAAAAGACTCACATGTGCCCTATTTGGAAAATGGGACAGGCAGATTATCAAGCCCAGCAGGCCCTCTGCAATTTCTACTTCAGGCACAAGGACTGCTCCAGTCACTTCCCCTCAGGTTTCTGCCCCTGCAGAAGACTTGCTTGTTTCTTCTCCTCCTCCTCCACCTCTTGTTTCATCTACCACAGTCACATCCACCATCATAATCTCCACCCCATCTCCAACTTAAATTCCTTCTCCAACTACACCACTCACTGAAGAACTCTTCCATCCTCTACATCACTACCCACACCTAGATATTGATTCATCCTCTCATATTCCATCTTTCACTCTTATAGATGATTCCTATATGGATGATTCTCCCTCATCCCCTCCTGAGCCACCATCCTCATCCACCTCTTATCAACAACTACTTCAAGACATCATTGCTCAACCATCTTTCACACCATCCATTTCCATTCCACTCTCTTTCATCTCCACAATTCCAATTTCCCAACCATCATTCCCTCAATCCACAGGTTCTCCTACAACATCTCATTCTGCTCCAACCTTCATTTCTACCACTTCCATTCCTACCTCTACTCAAGTCCCTCTTGAGCAAGTAGATCTTCCAGCTCTTGCAGACAGATTATATGAGCTGATAGCTCCAAGGCTATCCCTCCTGCTGGAGACCTCTTTGGCTCCACTTCTAAAAACTGTTCAGGAACTGTCTGCTAGGCTCTCCTCTTTTCTTCCTCCTCAGGCAATCCCTTCTTATGGGTGCCTTGATCCAGTTCTCACTGAATCTAGGCAAGGGGAGATGCCTTATGAAGCTGACAGATTGTCTGCTGCTGTAGTTTCCTCAGTCCAAGCTTCAACAACTCCACTTGCAGTTATTACAGTGGACCTCAGGTCACTGTTATCAGTTTTTAATTCTGTATATTTCAACTGCCTTCCAGTCCAGCACACTGAAGACCAGTAATCTGAAGATCTCTCTAAGGCCATTGTGCCTATTTCCAGATGTGACCCCAGCTTAATAAGCTCTTATATAAACTCCCTCTATACTGTTGCTTCTTCTGTTTCTGTTGCTCTTACTGTTGCTGCTCCTACTGCTAATGTTGATATCTCTGTTAGTTCTGTTACTGCTGTTTTAGTATCTGAAGATATGCATATGACAGAGGCACTTGATTTTGAGCCTGCTGTTACTACTGATGTTGTTCCTATTGCTGAAAGTTTTGTATCTGAATCTGCTGATGTAATTTCTTCTGTCATTATTGCTTCCACCCCTCTTCCTGCTGTTGCTGCTGCTACTGTTGCTGTCTCTGCTGCTTCTTCTGTTCAGTCTCAACAACAAAAAGATTATCTCAAAAGGATTGATGCAGTGTATGATAATCCTCCAAGCTCAGACAGTGATCAGTTTAGGATTGACTCAGATGATTCCTCTGCTACAATTGCAAGGAAAAGGAAAGCCAGAAGCAAAGCTATGAAGAGAGTTCCTCCAGAAAAAGTGAAAGACACAAATGACATTCCTTACTACATATTGCATGATTGCCCTATCACAGAACCCTGGATGCAGTACTCCAGAAATCAACTGAAGACTATGAAAAAGAAAAGAAAGTATGACAAAGCATCTTCACATTTCAATCCTCCTCCTCCTCCCGCACCTGATGCAGGTGCAGGTGGTAGTTCAGCTTTCCAATCTTCTGCCAGAAGCCAAACTTCATATCAACCTCAAGGTAGATCCCAGTACAGAGGTAGTCAATCTAGAGATTACCAGTCCAGAAGAGGACATTACAGAGGAAATCAAAGAGAATTCCAAGTATACTCCAAAGGATATTCCAGGCAACATCCTTACCAAAGGGAAGGACAAGGTCCATCTGACACAACTTCTGGTCCCTTTCCCTATAAGCTGAAAGATTTAGTCTCTTCCAGAGCTCCTAATTAAGGTCCAGATAATGAAAATAAGTCCTTCAAATAGATATGAGTCTCCTGTTCCATTTGAAGATCCAGAAAACAATCCTACTTCATGGACAGCTAGGATGAAAGAATTGGCTGCTTTAGATCAAATCAAGAAAGCTAGAGAACAAGGAAAAGATACATCCAGTATCACTACATTATCAGATCAAAGAAAGAAATAGCTTGAGAGATACTCTTCCAGTAAATTTTTTGATTCAGAAAGCTATATGAAGCTGCATCCAGAAGTTGTAGTGCCCAGGCCAAAGCAACAAACCTCTCTAGGTGCAGCTAATGATAGAAGATCTAAGAAGCAAGCTCTCAATCCCAACAGAGAAATAGTTTTTATAAAGAACAAAGAAAAAGAATGATTCTGTAAGATGACAGTATATTTTGTTTTCTGAACTATCTGAGATAATGTCTGTGTTTCTGCAATATCTTGTTTGTTATATCTCTGTTTTGTATGTTTTTATTTTTCCAATATCTGTAAATAGTAATCCTAACCCAAATAGGGGGAGATTGTTGGAACACCATATTACTGATTTGGGCAAGGATCACTATGTCTTTAGGAAATCTGTTTTGACCTCCTTGTATAGATCTAAAGGTCAATTAGAATTGAGTCTAAAAGTTAGTATTTAGGTTTGAAAGCTGCCCTCAAGACCAGATATTTCAGTTCAGGAGACTAAGTCATTTCGTCGAGCTCAGTACGACGAATCGTCGAACTCCATTCGACGATCGCTGAGCTCATTTTGACGAATCGTCGAACTCCATTCGACGATCTCTGAGCTCAACTTCAACAAGTCGTCGAACTTCATTCGACGATCTTCGAGCTCAGATCGACGTTCTTGTCTCCAGTTTGTTTCTCTATCTCTGAGCTCAGTTCGACGATAGTTGAGCTCAGATCGACGATCTCTGTTTTAGTCTAAGACCAGTCTCTGAGCTCAGTTCAACGATAGTGGAGCTCAGCTCGACGTTTTTCTGGTGAGATCGACGCTTTTCAAGATTCAAATTCAGACAGTTATGGATGTATTCTCAGCATTTATTTCAAGGATCTTGTAGCCGTTTTCAATTAATCTGGAGCAAGTTTCAAGAGATTTTCAAAGGAATGTTTTTATTGGACTTTCCTCCATAAGACAAAATGCAGTTAAGGAAGTCATTTATGACAGGCTAACGGCTATCTTGGACAGAGAAGTATTCTATTCAGATCTAAGGAATAAAAGATCAGTTTTTTCATTCTTCTCTGACACACATATTCTGCAACAACAACAATCACAACAGAAAGAGAAAGAGCTGCAAATATTCTCAGTCTTAGAACTCATACAAGAACATCATCACAAAAGGAGATCAACATACTGAAACTTTCAGATCCTTTTTGATTCCAGTGTTCAAAGACCATCATCATTCAAGACTCCAGACACCACACATTTCAGTTGTTGCTGAAATCATATTTTGCTGAAGATCAAATTTTTTGAAGGTCTATCACTCTACTGCAAAGCTTCACTTCCTGAACAACTCAAGATCTCAGGGGGAGCTTTGACAACATCCACTATCTTCTCTCTGATTGTTGACAGAGAAGATCATCTCATCCCTCTCTCTCTCTGCTGTAAAGGGTTTATCAAACTTACTTCAAAAGTTTGTGCTGGTTTCTGAGATCTTGTCAAAACTCAGTGGTGGCAAGACACCTGATCAAAAAATCTGCTTTGTTTTTGAGCACCTTATCAAAAGCTCATTGGTGCCCAGGACACCTGATCAACTCATCATGCAGTGGATTCCTACCTAGGGTGGTAGAAGAGTGGATGTACCCATATTGATTGGGGAACCACTATAGCTCCTTGTGTCATCTGGTTACTTACTTTCTTTTGTTTTCTGGCTGTGGTTTATGATTGCTTTTTGATTAGATAGTTGCTGTGTTTACTTTATTTCATTTGCTTCCCTGTTCACTTAGCAATACAACAACTGTTGTAAAAAGTTTTTAGCAAGCATCATACTCTATTCACCCCCCCCCCCTCTAGAGTATATCAGATCTAACTTGCACTTTCAAATTAACATGTTGACATATTGTAGCGTTGTAGCTCATTATTATCATATACACGCTACATCAATAGCTACAGGATTATTGAATGCTCAGCACTAGCCAACGGCTATAGTTGTAATAGCTACAGTATTAGGCTATAAATAAGGAACCTGTAGAATGTAAAGTTTGTGCAGTTTATTAATAACGAAATAAGTCTCTTTCTCCTTCATTATTTTGTCTCTCTCCTCCAGGCCTATGTCCATTCCTAGTTCTTTCCCCCATCAATGTAACATTTGGTGCTCTCTGTTGAGTTTGCCTTCAATGGAGGCGACGCCACCTACATCCACTTCTGATCATCTCGCAACATCTCAATCTTCCCGGCCAATTACCAAGCCAGATTTGGATACTCGACATGCTCTTTACATGGAGCAGCATTCTACAGTTTGTGACAACATACAATCTATTCAAGATCGCTTTCAAAGGATCTAAAGCAAGTTTCGCCATCACTTTCGAGATCTGAAGACCAACTGGACCGTCTTCACAATGCCCGCAACAGCTTTTACCAAGAATTCAAAGAATTTTGTGGAGAATTGCAGAACTTCATGCGTTCTTTGTCCACGACGAATAATAAAGACAGTTTCCTGTCTTCTCGAGCTCAGAACAGCAAACAAGTTGGTTTACAGATATCGTCCCTGCAGGGAATCCATGGGAACCCACTGGTGCAATCCAATTGCACAACATCCAACCCGTTGGAAGGACCTCCTTGGTTCCGGGCTCAGATAATCAACTCCGGCAGTTCTGAATCTTCACATCCCAACATTCTTGGCTCCCTTCCTCGACAATCAACAATCACTGAATCACATTTCCCAAACGTCTCGCCCGCCCCACCTCTGAATAATTATTTATCCTCCTCATCGTTCCCACCATTTCCATCCTATTCCAACCAATCGAAACAGAAATTTAATATGACACCGGAATTTTTTGTTCAAAACGGTATCCATGACAATTACCATACAAAGCCAACCAAGATACACTGCCCACACTTTTCAACCGGAGACCCCCACTAAATGGACCTACAAAACTGAAATGTTGTTCATGTATTATAACATCAATCCCTTTGATTACGTTTTCTTTTCTTCTATACAAGTGGAAGGGGCAACCTCCAAATGGTTCCAAGGACTACTCAGAGACAACATGTGCCCGGATTGGCACACATTCAAAAGAGCCATTCAAGTCCAATTTGGTCCATCGGACTACGAAGACTCTTTAGGTAAGTTATGAAATTAATTCAAACTTCTTATGTTTCTGTTTACCAAAAATCATTTGAGGACCTTTCTTCTCATGCATCGGGTTTTTCACAAAATGTATTAAAAAGAAATTTTATTGCCGGCCTTAAACCACACATTAGACGCACAGTCATTGCACAACAACCTGAATCTCTATACCAGACCTTTAAAATGGCACGGTTACTTGAAGACCAAATACCAATAGACACACGTCCACAAAAAACAATACACACCTCGCCAAACCTTTTCTACACAACAAGAAAAACGTTCTCTTAGACGTCTATCCCCAGCAGAAATGCAAATATGAAGAGACAAAGGGCAATGGTTTACACGCGAAGAAAAATACACACCAGGTCTAGTGGTATTTTCTACACATACTCTCCCATTCAAAATCAGCATAATGCGACATTCTTTAATCTAAAATAAAATAATATAAGAAACAATTTAACCCTAAAACCGAAACAACACAATATGGGGTTTTGTAGGTTAGGGTTTACCTGAAAAACTCGATGATGGGCTCAAGAAGTGGCCAGAACAGGGAGTCAGCGCAAGGAGGCAGCACAGGAAGGCTCGAACTCGTCGGAAAAGGAAGAAAGATGGCGGCACAGGAAGGCGGCGCAGTGCGTCGCCACAGGGGCTCTGAATCTCTTCAAGGAAGAAGAAGCTGGCGGCACTGGGAGGCGGCAGAGGGAGTCCGAATCTCGTCGGGGAAGCAAAAGTTTGCGACAGTCACACAGGGAAGCGACACGGGGAGGCTTGATCTCGTCGTTTCGTGGAACTCGCCGCTCTGGACTACCGTGAGCGGTTAACCGCTTATAAAATGTGGCTGGACCAAAATACCCTTATAAAAAAATTCTAAATAAAAAAATATGGTGATTGTTAACCGCAACCCGCAATTGGCTAATCGCACCCCAAAATCTCCCAATTTTTCAAGTCTTTTCGAAATACGTCTTGTACATGCAATTTCAGGAAAAGTGTTCTCACGAAAGTTGTAAATATCGACGAGATCTACAACTTTCGTGTTGAACACTTTTCCTGAAATTGCGTGTACAAGCCGTATTTCGAAAAGGCGCAAAACATGAGCATATTTCCAAAGTACGCATTGTACATGCATTTTTAGGAAAAGTGATCTGCACGAAAGTTGTAGATCTCGTCGATATCTACAACTTTCGTGTTGAACACTTTTCCTGATATTACATGTACAAGGTGTATTTCAAAAAGGCGCGAAAAATTAGAAGATTTTGGGGTGCGACTATCAAAATAACGGGTTGCGGTTAACAATCACCAAAAAATATCCTCCTAATTTTCAAAGGGTCCTCTGCGCAATGCAGATATGGATATTTGCATCCAAAAAGGCTTAAATTTTGGGAATTGTTAAAATCACCGCACTTTTGGCTAATCGCACTGCATTGTTAAATGCACTGCACTTTTCACATATTGTTAAAAGCACCGCACATTGTTATCCGCACCGCACTTAACCTATGAATTAAAATAGGTTCACATTGAATTACAACATTAACATAAACCCAATAGAGAAAATATTTGATACAAAAAATCATCAAATGTGTTGTCCAAATTGTTGTGCTCTTTTCTCCAAATATTTGTGATTTTCATCAACGACATCTATAATATGGACTGATAATACTTGTGGCACAATTCATGATGTGAACCAATAATATTGCAACAATTTACTTCTAAATATAGAAACACTGATGAATCATTTGCATGTGTGATTAAGAGGATTTGCATGATGATTTGGAGTATTTTATTTGATTTAAAAGCCTTATAATTTGACATCATAGTGTAGAAAACAACACTCAACCAAAATGAGAATTATTTGCAAGAAACATCAAGTGATATAGAGTGTGCTTGCAGGAGAGAAGCTTCTCAAAAACAAAATGAGACGAGATAGAATCAAAGACAACAACTGTGCTTGCAGGAGATGGAGTGAGCTTCTCAAACCTTCAACTGTGCTTGCAGGGCAGGAGAGAAGCTTCTATAAAAGTTGTCTGATCCTCCAAGACGGGAGGAGTAGCCAGCGACATCAGGAGGCGGGAGGAGAGGTGGCGTCGGAGGCGGAAGGAGAGGCCGCATCAGCGCTGATATCTGCCGGTGTCGGCAACGGAAATGGCTGGAGGGGGCTGGAGGAGGCGGGAGGAGCCAGCGACTTCAGGAGGCATGAGGAGAAGATCGGGATTTTAGGGTTGCGGTGCGATGGAGCAGTGCGGTGCGGGTATATTTTCAGAGAGACAAATTTTAAGTGTTAAAAGACCTAAATGCAGTGCGATTAGCCAAAATTGCGGTACTTTTAACGATTGTTAACTGCAACCCGTTTTTCGATGTTTGCACCTCATTGTTAATCGCACCCTGGAAATATAACCGCACCCCGATTTTTTATTTTGCTGCACCACGTTGTTAACTGCACCCCGAAAATTTTTAAAATTTTATATGCACCCTGAATTCACTAAAAATTAAAAAAAAAAACTACAATAAGCAAATTCAAACTTGATTGAAAACAAACCCCAAATCTTTTGGGGGGTTTTCTCATACTAGAATACATTGTAAAAAAATAGTAAACTTGCCTACAAGCAGTCTACATAACCTGAAATTAAATCTACAAGCAATCTGAATCTATTAAGCTTCTCCTAGCATAAACTAAATAACCTGATATTAAAATACAACAAACCATACATAATGGACATTAAAATCAACAAAAAACATTACTAGTTAGAAACAAAAAAATCGCAACAAGTATTAAACGTCCCGTATCTTTATGATCCAAGCTCCTGATTTGTTGGCGGCCCAAAATTTGATTTTTAATCAAAAAATCCTGCAAACATACAAATGAACATAATCAATCAATTCAAAACATATAACTTTGTTTCTACAGATATCCATACCAAATATACTGCTATGCCAACATAGAAACGCCGACCGTGAGATTGATTTTTGCATAAGCCTAAGGCTCCGTTTGGGGGGACTTATTTTCGTCGGTCAAGCAGTTACGATCGCATGAACCAGACCTTAATTACTTGATCTGGTTCATGTGGTCGTAACTGCTTGACCGACGAAAATAAGTCCCCCCAAACGAAGTCTAAGTAAAACAATTTGATGCTAACACATCAATTTGATCAATAGAAACATTGATGCTTCATGTAAAAAACAATTTGAAGGAGATCACACATCAATGTGATGCTCTAACAGTCATCACTGTCAGGATTTACTTGATCAGTTGGTTAAATGTAACGGATGTTAAAGGCTAAGTAAAACAATGTGATGCTCATTGTTAATCTCTATATTGATCTCTAAACAATTTAATGCTTTGGCCTAGTAAAACATCTCTGAATATGAAATGTCATTGTTAATCTCTGAATATGAAATGCTCACTGTTAACAAGAAGGAGATCACTGTTAGGATTTACCTTAAGGAGATCACTGTTAATCGGAGAGGAAGGTGGCGCGAGGAATATGCACAAGGAGGCAGCGGCGGTGCGGCTTCCGAAGATCGTGATACGTGAGATCTACCTCCGATGTCCGGATGGGAGTGAGATCTCTCGTATGTGATGCGCGATCTGATGTCGAATACCGAGGAGTCAAGATCTATGCATCGGGAGAGGATCTGGTTGCGATCTGATGCCGGGGACGGGAGCGGCTTCTGCGATCTGATGCAGGAGGAGTCGAGATCTATGTGCCGAGAGAGTTAGGGTTGCGATCTGAGGTCGGAGACAGGAGTGGCTTCCTCGATCTGATGTCGGAGAAGGGAGCGGCTCGGCGAAGAGGGAGACGGGTGCGGCGTTCGCGAAGTGGGGGAGACGGGGTGCGGCTTCCGTGAACTGGGAGAAGTTAGAGTTGCGATTAAAGTTTGAGAAAAAAGTTTTTTAAAACGAATTGGGGTGCGGATAGACAAAACCGGGCTGCGGTTAACAATCGCCTTTTTTTACTTCACATACGCAATCCCGGTGTAGCGCATGCAAAACCCTTTACTCACGCATCTCGTCGCAGCTAGGTTTCGCGTTTCTCCTCCACTGACGCCTGGTTTTTTGCTCACGATACACGCTGACCTCGCCGTAAACGCCTTTGTCCGCCTGCAAGACGTTGTTGATCTCGTCGATAGAGTCATTCTTCCCCAGCGGAGGTGTTCCAGGCGAGCTTTTCAGCTAGGTTTTTTGTAACTCTCTCCGCCCGATGCCGTGTTTTTTGCTCACAAAACACGCCGACCTCGCCGGATACGCCTCCATCCGCCAGCAAGACATTGTTGTCCTCGCTAGTAGAGCAATTTTTCCCCAACCGAGGTTTTCTAAGCATGCGGATCAGCAAGGTTTTTTGTGATTATCCTATGTCCTCGCTGGTATGAAGGATTTCTTCTTAAGAATTTCTGATCTTGACACCATGTATAAACATTTTCTTCTAAGGCTGCGTTTGGCGCCGGGTTTTTGCACCAGTGAGGTCGGGCGTTCACGAAGCCGGGTTTTTGCAGCAGTGAGATCGGGCATTCACGAACGATGGCTCATACCCTAAACCCTAATGACACCGCGATTAAGTTTAGGACGAGAGTGACGCCTGTCACCGTTATACGCAATTCATACGAAGATTCCTCAGGACAAGTAGCGTAATATACTTTTTAGGGTTCCGGCGACGTACCCAGGAAATCAAGATATTTAGGCTCTGTTTGGGGGGACTTGTTTTCACCGGTCAAGCGGTTACAACCGCATGAACTGGACTTTAATTCGCATGAACCGGACTTTAATTAAGGTTCATAACCACCAAATTCAGACTGCCTCCGCTGCGCCAAAACAAAGCCTAAGGCTCCGTTTGGGGGGCTCATTTTCACCGATCAAGCGATTACAACCGCATGAACCGGACCTTAATTAATCAAGGTCCGGTTCATGCGGTTGTAACCGCTTGACCGGTGAAAATAAATCCCCCAAACAGAGCCTAAATATCTTGATTTCCTGGGTACGTCGCCGGAACCCTAAAAAGTATATTACACTACTTGTCCTGAGGAATCTTCGTATGAATTGCATATAGCGGTGACAGGCGTCACTCTCATCCTAAACTTAATTGAGGTGTAACCGCACAGATGAACTTGGTTACGCTCATGTGTTGAAATACTATAGACGATGCATACAGTGTTGTCTAGACGAGTAAGACAGTATTATCTCATAAAATTAAGGCCAACATTTTAGATATTATACTCAAAGAGTGAGATCCCCTCCCATTCTTATCTTAAATGTGTTTCTCCATTTGAAGGTATAAACATTTTTTCTGAAGAAACAATGTCTACATCTCTAGTTGTAATAGGTATGAATATCCTCACAAAAACCATTCTACTACAATTTGTTTGTGTGTGCATTAAATGTTTACATACATCTTTTTTATCATGAAGATTCAAACCAAAATGAAGAAGAAATTGATCAAAAGTTTGAAATTGATTTTAGCAAGCATTTTCACACTAACAAAATCTTGTGTTTCAAGGAGGAGCTTATTGAGTGGTCTCAAAGTGTTAGTAGAAGTCTTGACTACGTGATCATTACCAAAACATCTGATAAGATTGTTGGTTGCCTCACCCCCTGTTGGAACACCCTATTACTGATTTGGGTCAGGATCACTATGTCTCTTAGGAAACCTGTTTTGACCTCATTGTATAGATCTAAAGGTCAATTAGAATTGAGTCTAGGGTTAGTACTTAGGTTTGGAAGCTGCCCTCAAGACCAGGATTTTCAGTTTCAGAAAACTAAGTCATTTCGTCGAGCTCAGTACGACGAATCGTCGAACTCCATTCGACGATCGGTGAGCTCACTTCAACGAATCGTCGAACTCCATTCGACGATCTCTGAGCTCAACTTCAACAAGTCGTCGAACTCCATTCGACGATCTTCGAGCTCAGATCGACAATCTTGACTTCAGTTTGGTTCTCAATCTCTGAGCTCAGTTCGACGATAGTTGAGCTCAGATCGACGATCTCTGTTTCTGTCTAAGTCCAAATCTCTGAGCTCAGTTCAACGATAGTGGAGCTCAGTTCGACGTTTTTCTGAAGAGTTCAACGATTTTCAAGATTCAAATTCAGACAGTTAAGGAATTGTTCTCAACAATTAATTCACAGATCTTGTAGCCGTTTTTAATTAATCTGGAGCAAGTTTCAAGTAATTATCAAGGTATGTTTTATTGGACTTTCCTCCAGAAGACAAAAGCAATTAAGGAAGTCATTTATGACAGGCCAACGACTATCTTGACAGTGGATCATTTCTATTCAGACAAAAAGGAATAAAAGATAAGATTTTTCATTATTCCAAAAGCAGAAGAACAAGAAGTTAAAAAGAAAAATATTCTCTGCAACAACAGTACACACAACAACAATTACACAAGAGAAAGAGAAAGAGTTGCAGACATTCTCAGTCTCAAAGATTTATACAAGAATACCATCACCAAAGGAGATCAACAAACTGAAATCTTCAGATCTCTTTTGATTCAAGTGTTCAAAGACCATCATCATTCAAGACTCCAGACACCTCACATTTCAGTTGTTGTTGAAATCATCATTTTCTGGAGATCAATTTTTTGAAGGCCTATCACTCTACTGCAAAGCTTCACTTCCTGAACAACTACAGATCTCAGGGGGAGCTTTGACAACATCCACTATCTTCTCTCTGACTGTTGACAGAGAAGATCATTTATTTCCCTCTCTCTCTCTCTCTGCTGTAAAGGGTTTTTCAAACTCCCTTCAAAAGTTTGTATTTGGTTTTTGAGCACCTTATCAAAAGCTCATTGGTGGCAAGACACCTTATCAAAAAATCTGGTTTGGTTTTTGAGCATCTTATCAAAAGCTCATTGGTGCCCAGGACACCTGATCAACTCATCCTACAGTGGATTCCTACCTAGGGTGGTAGAAGAGTGGATGTACCCAGGTTGATTGGGGAACCACTATAACTCCTTGTGTCATCTGGTTGCTTACTTTATTTTATTTCTGGCTGTGGTTTGTGACTAGGTTGCTCTGTGATTAGATAGTTGCTGTGTTTAGATTTACTTTATATTATTTGCTTCCCTGTTCACATAAGAATACAACAACTGTTGTAAAAAGTTTTTAGCAAGCACCATACTCTATTCACCCCCCTCTAGAGTATATCAGATCTAACTTGCCTTTCAATTAGTATCAGAGCCAGGTTGGTTAAAAATACCACATCTGCCAGGTTAGTTAAAAATACCACATCTGCCAGGTTGGTTAAAAATACCACATCTGCCAGGTTGGTTAAAAATACCACATCTCAGTGGTTGCACAGGCTAACACCTGAACCCAAAGATTCCTATAGTTAGATCTGCTTGTTGTAGATTTTGTTATTAGAATTATTTCTTCACAAAACATGGCCCAAAACAAAGATTATGCTAGCACCAGACCTTCAGTGTGTAATTTATCCAAGTTTGCACTTTGGAAGGCAAGGATTAGACTCTACATGAATTCTATTGATGAGGACATTTTTAATTCTGTTTTGACAGTGTGTCCAAGACCTCTAGAAAATACATGTACAAATGCTGTTCCACCTACCTCAGGAACAGATGCAGAGATCAAGAAGTGGAAAGTAGCAGATACAAAGACTATGAATATCTTAGCCCAGACTATGTCTGATGACATTTTCCAAAAGGTGGCTGAATGCAACTCAGCAAAGAAAATCTGGGATAAGCTATCTGAGATAGTCTTAGGATCTGCTGATGAAAGAAAAGACAGAAGATCTCACCTCATAACCCAATATAAGAACTTCAAGAAAGGAGAAGCTGAGCCAGTAACTGAAATGTATAACAGACTCAGCCTGATAGTCATTGAACTGAAGACTTTGGATAAAGAGATCTCATTGATTGAGCTAAATGACAAAATCCTAATGTGCTTCCAAAACACTTGGGACTCAAGGATCTGGCCAATCAAGGATGCCAGAAGTCTCAATGAGATCACCACAGAAGCTCTCTTGGGCAAGCTCAAGTCTTATGAGTTGCTCATCAAAAATAGAGAAGAAGAGCAGAAGGCTACCTCACCAGCCTCAAGAAAGGAAAAGTCAATAGCTTTCAAAGCCACTAAAGATCAGCCTGAAGACAAAATCCTAGACAATGATGAGTTGCTTAGTCTGCTGGCTAAAAGATTTTACAAAATGGTCAGAAAGGACTTCAGGAAGAGATCATACAAAGAACATGACAAGCCAATGTATGATAAATCAAACAATAAAGAAATTGTTTGCTTTGGTTACAGGAAACCAGGCCACATTGTGCCTGACTGTCCAGAGAACAAAAACAAGGATAGAAAGGACAAGAGAGAAAGAAGAAAAGACAAGAACTTCAAGAAGAACAGCAATGACAAACCCTTCTCAAGCAAGAACAAACACACAAGGAAGAGATTTGTTGCTGAATCTTGGAGTGAGACTGAAGAGGAATCAGAACCTTCATCCAGCTCAAGTGATGATGAGGATGATGCTGAAGAAAAGGAATTCTGCATGATGGCTATCAATGCCTCACAACACAATTCTGATGCAGAAGATTCAAAGTCAGACTCAGAGACTCAACTTGAAGAGGACCAGGTGATAAGTTCTTTTGATTTCAATTCTAAGGACTTTAAGTATGAATTTAAAGCACTGTGTTTAGACCTATTAAAATCTGAGAAGGAAATTATCTCTCTCAGAAATCAGTTGTCTGAACATAGTACCTTAAAATCAGAAAACCTCAAACTCTCTGAGCAGTTGGAGTGTTGTAGGGAGCAGATAGCTTCACTGAAAAGTGAGCTATCAGAGGCCAAAAAGCTTGAAGAATCCATTAATGGGAGAAGCATCAAGCTAATGGACATCACAAGCACAGTGAACTCTAGATTCAACAGTACACTGGGCTTGGGTGCTTCATCCAGCCAACCTATAGTACTCACAACCCCAATTAAGTTTATTTCTGATAAAGGGAAGAGAGTTGTAGAGGTAGCTAGGAAGAATTCTGACTTACCCAAGAAATCAAGTGTTCAACAGAAATCGTCGAACGGAGCTAGACGATCGTCGAATGCAGGTCGACGATCTCAAGCAAAATTATCGAACTCAGGTCGACGATCTCTAAACCCTGAACTCTGCCACAGTCGACCGTCGAACGGAGCTCGACGATCTGACCCAAGATCGTCGAACGTAGCTCAACGATCGTCGAGCAGAGATCAGAGATTTGAAAACTTCTTCAAGGGTAAATCAAATTCCAATCTTAGGGGTCCTTCATCCAGACTTAAACCTAATACTGAATGGATAATTCCTCCAAGGAGATATCATCCTGAAGGTTATAAGAGTCAACCAGGGATGTCATTTATTTCTGAATTTAAAGGTTATCAACCTAGACCCAAGGTAAACTGGGTCAAAAACAAGTAAATTATTTTATGTGCAGGTGAAAACCTATCCAACATCAAACCAACAATGGTATTTGGATAGTGGGTGCTCAAAGCACATGACAGGAAGCAAGGACAGTCTCACATCCTTTAAAGCCAAGCTTGGACCCAAAGTCATATTTGGTGATTCAAACTTTGGACTAACAAAAGGATATGATGCAGTCCAAATTGGCACAGTTACATTCAAAAAAGTAGCCTATGTGGAAGGACTGAAGCATAACTTGATCAGCATCAGTCAGCTATGTGATGAAGACTACCAGGTGACTTTCAGCAAATCCTTATGCAGGATCAAATCAGAGGACAACACAACTGTGTTGACAGGTAAAAGGAAAGGTAACATCTATTTAGTAGACTTTCTTTCAACTGAAGTAGATATTTGCCTGTTTAACTCTGTTAGTAGACCTAATATATTATGACATAAGAGATTAGGACATATAAACCTTAGAATCATTGCTAGGCTATCCAAGGACAACCTTGTTAGAGGACTACCTTCTGGCCCCTACAAGAAAGAAGGACTCTGCAGGGCTTGTCAATTAGGCAAGCAAACTAAAAATAGTTTCAAGTCACTTAATAAGAGTGATTCACCTAGGATTTTGTATTTGTTACACATGGATTTGTTTGGACCCATTACAGTACAAAGTTTAGGAGGGAAATCTTACACTTTAGTAGTTGTAGATGACTTCTCTAGATTCACATGGGTGTTCTTTCTGAGGAAGAAGTCTGATAATTTTAAGTGTTTGACAGAGTTTCTCAAATGCATATAGAGTGAGTTCAATACTCGCATTGCCCTGATCAGAAGTGATCATAGGACAGAATTTGATTCTCTTCTTATGCAAGAGTTCTGTCAGAGTGAAGGGATCAGGCACACTTTCTCAGCTCCTAGAACTCCTCAACAAAATGGGGTAGCTGAAAGGAAAAATAGAACCCTTATTGAATCTGTCACTACATTGTTGTCAGATGCTCATCTTCCTCTATCTTTTTGTGTAGAGGCAGTGCACACCTCCAACTATGTGCTGAACAGAAGTTTAATACATAAACTGAAGGGCAAGACTCCCTATGAATTACTCAAAGGGAAGAAACCTAAAGTAGATTACTTTAGAATTTTTGGTTGTATCTGTTACATACACAATAATGACAAGAAGTATTTAGCAAAATTTCAAGCTAAAGCTGATGAAGGAGTGTTTCTGGGATACTCCATGATCAGTAAGGCTTATAGGGTATATAAAAAATCAACTCTTAAAATTGAAGAATCTGTGCATATATCTTTTGATGAATCTAACATGTCTTTCAAGGAGAAGAATACTTCTACCATAGAACCTTTGCAGGTACATTCTCTTGCCGAAGACTTGGACATATTACAAATCATTCAAAAAGAGGAAAGCAGTAAAGATGAAGAAGACATTCAACATCCTGAAGAGAAACCTCTTGAAAAGCCAGTTGTTGTACCACAAGAGGAAATAATAACACAGGTTGGTGAATAATCAACACCTCCTGTTGATTTAGTAACATCAAGAGACCATCCAATTTCACAAGTAATTTGAGACATCTCAGCTGGTGTGCAAACCAGAAATCAGGTCAACCAAAACCTGTTGCACACTTACTTTCTATCTCAAATTGAACCTCAATCCATTCAAGATGCAAAGCAAGATCCACACTGGATCATTGCAATACAAGAAGAGTTGCATCAATTTGAAATGAACAAAGTTTGGGAACTAGTACCAAGGCCTAAGGATCACTCCATTGTTGGAACAAAGTGGGTGTTCAAAAACAAATTGGATGATCAAGGAGTAATTGTAAGGAACAAGGCAATGCTAGTTACTCAAGGGTACTCTCAAGAAGAAGGCATAGATTATGACCAGACCTTTGCACCAGTTGCAAGGTTGGAGGCTATTAGAATCTTCTTAGCATATACAACACACAAATGCTTCAAAGTATACCAGATAGATGTAAAGAGTGCTTTTCTCAATGGGGATATCAAAGAAGAAGTCTATGTCAGACAACCTCCAGGTTTTATCTCTCCAACACATCCTGATTATGTTTTCAAATTGAATAAAGCATTATATGGTCTCAAGCAAGCTCCTAGAGCATGGTATAAGACCCTAACATGCTTTCTCTTGAAAAATGAGTTTGTAAGGGGTAGAGTAGACCAAACTCTTTTTATTAGAACTCATAAGTCTCATACCCTACTAGTACAAATCTATGTAGATGATATTATCTTTGGTTCTACTGATTCAAATTTGTGCAGAAGGTTCTCCAATCTAATGCATTCCAAATTTGAAATGAGTAGTATGGGTGTGCTATCCTTCTTTCTAGGATTGCAAATTAAACAACATGCTGAAGGCATATTTATTTCTCAAACCAAGTATGCAAAAGAATTGGTCAAGAAATTTGGTATGTCTGAAGCATCTTGTATGAAAACACCTATGCCTACTAATGTTGTATTAGATGATGATGAACATGAGAAACCTGTTGATCAGACAATATATAGAGCAATGATTGACTCTTTATTGTACCTTACAGCTAGTAGACCTGACATAATGTTTGCTACATGCATCTGTGCTAGATTCCAAGTGAGCCATAGAGAGTCACACCTAATATTAGTTAAAAGGATTCTCAGGTATGTTAAAAGTTGTCCAAATCTAGGTCTCTGGTATCCAAAAGATTCAGCATTTGACTTAACTGGATTTTCTGATGCTGATTATGCTGGATGTAGAATTGACAGGAAAAGCACCAGTGGAACTTGTCAGTTTCCTGGTGACAGACTTGTCTCTTGGTTTTGCAAGAAACAAACATCTGTGTCAACTTCAACTGCTGAAGCTGAATATATGGCTGCAGGTAGTTGTTGTTCACAAATCTTGTGGATTCAAAACCAACTCCTAGACTATGGCTACAACTTAGAGAAGTCTAAAATCTTTTGTGATAATACCAATGCTATTTTTATAGCTCAAAATCCAGTCCTCTATAGTAGGACAAAACACATAGAAATTAGGCATCACTTTCTAAGGGATAATGTTAAGAAAAATAAAATTGAACTTCAATATATCCCAACTGATTTGCAAAGGGGAGATATCTTCACCAAACCCTTGGATGAAAAGAAACACACATTCTTCCTAAATCAGTTAGGAATGTTAGATGGAGGAAGTCTAAAATAAGTTCCAAGATTTTAAAACTCTAAAAATGACCAAGACTAGGCAAACATTTTAATTTTTCTAAGTGTATAGAGTGTTTCTGATCTTTGAACTGCGCTCGACGATTTTCCCCCCGATCGTCGAACAGAGATCGACGCTTTCCGAAATCGTCGACCAGAGTTCAGCGCTTCTCAGATAGTGCTCAACTATCTCTCCAGGTCAGCGATCGTCGAACGAAGCTCGACGATTTTGTTTTCTGAACTATCGTCAAACGGAGCTCGACGCTCTCCAATATCGTCGAACGGAGATCGACGATGTTGATGACCTTTTAGTTTCCTTTAGAAGCCCCGATCGTCGAATTGAGTTCAACGATCTTTCCTTTTCTGCGTCGAACCCTAATATAAAACTCTTTTTTCGGCCGTCGTTCTCCCTTGCGCTTTCATACTTTCTGCAAAAATTCTCTTTCCCTCCAAACTTCTCTACACTTGGTCGCTTGTTTGTTGATTTTTGCAGGAAACAATGGCCGTCTCAGTAGCAGTCCTGCCCGCCATGAAATTTAATGCAGGATTTGATATAGATATGGACTCTTTTAATAACAGTGATCAGATTTTCCAAGACATTCTAGAACTTTTCAAGGAGCAAAAGATAGTTACTATAATTTCCACCAGAATCAAATTGCATGCTGATGAAATAAAGGAATGGGTATATACTGCCCACAACCAGGATCAACATACAGTTGTTGGAATAATTTCTGGAACCCAGGTACCTCTGACACCTACTATCTTGACAGAGGTTTTTCAATTAAATTCTGGAAGAGATTCTGCTGAGATGTCTGGAGAAGAATTTTCTACCATGCTTAATAGAATGGGTCAGTCTGATGCAAACCCTAGCAAGCTGATGAAGAAACATTTGGCTGTTGAGTACAGGTTCTTAGCTGATGTGGTTGGAAAAGTCTTGTTGGCCAAACACTCAGCCCATGATACCATCTCCAGGTATCAGCTGTGTTTGATGGGTGCTATTGTATATAAGAAATAGTTAAACTGGGGAGAAGTTTTCTTTGACCTGATTAAGAAAAAGATCAACAAGAATTTTGTCAACTTTGGAAGGATACTAGGGCTATTTCTTCAAAACAGATGCCCTGCACTGCTAGTCTCAATTGGGATGCACATCAATGCCTCTAAGAGGCTCTCCTGTGCCCTGTTTGGCAAATGAGACAGGCAGATAGTGAAGCCCAGCAGGCCCTCTGCATCTACTACTTCAGGCACAAGGACTGTTGCAGTCTCTTCCCCTCAAGTCTCTGCCACTGCAGAAGACTTGCTTGCTGCTTCTCCTCATCCTTCACCTCTTATTTCATCTCCATCAGTCACCTCCACCATTCAAATTTCCTCCACAATCATTATTTCAACCCCATCTCCAACTTCAATTTCTCCACCTCCACCTCTCACAGAAGAAATCTTCCATCCTTTACATCAATACCCTCATCTAGAAATTGAATCATCATCTCATCTTCCATCTTTCAATCTGATAGATGATTCCTTTATGGATGATTCTCCTTCATCTCCTCCTGATCTACCCTCTTCATCCACATCTTACTAACAGTTACTTCAAGATATCATTGCATAACCCTCCTTCACACCCTCTGTTTCCATTCCATTATCTTCAATTTCCACAATCTCCATATCTCAACCTTCCTTTCCACCATCCACTAGCTCTCCACCCATATCTCCGGCTGCTCCACCTTCAGTCCCTACCTCTGCTCAAATCCCTATTAAGCATGTAAATCTTCCAGCTTTAGCAGACAGACTTTATGAGCTGATAGCTCCCAAGATATCCCTCTTGTTGAAGACCTCCTTGGCTCCACTCTTAAAGTCAGTTGCAGACCTGTCTGCCAGGCTCTCCTCTCTTATTCCTCCTCAGGCAATCCCTTCATCTGGGTGCCTTGATCCAGTCCTGACTGAATCTAGGCAGGGGGAGATGCCTCATGAAGTGGTTAGATTGCCTGCTGCTGCTGCTGCTGTTACTTCTATTCAAGCTCAAGCCTCAACACCACAAGTTGCAGTTTTCTCAATGGACCTCAGGTCATTATTATCAGATTTTGATTCAGTATATTTCAGCTGTCTTCCAGAGCATACTGCAGTCCAGCCATCTGAAGATCTGTCTAAGGCCATTGTGCCTATTTCAAGCTGTGACACTAGCTTAATTCATTCTTTTGTACAGTCCCTTTCTGCTGCTACTCCTTCAGTTTCTGGTACTGATATTGTTGATATTGCTGCTAATTCTGATGATTTAATATCTGAGGATATACATATGACAGAGGCATTTGACCTTGAGCCTACTGTTATTGCTGATGTTATTGCTGATGCTGAACCTGTTGAACCTGTTGTATCTGAAAGTATTTTTTCTGTATCTGCTGCTGCCCCAGCTACTACTGTATCTACTGCTGCTGTACCTTCTCTTTCTGAGAGTGTTACTTCTGAAAGTTTTGTATCTGCTGATGTAATATCCTCTGCTAGTGTTGCTTCTATTCCTCCTTCTACTGTTGCTGTCACTACTGTTTCTCCTGCTCAATCACAACAACAGAAAGATTATCTGAAACAGATTGATGCTCTGTATGATGAACAAAGCTCAGAAAGTGATCAATATAGGACTGATTCAGATGACTCCTCTACAACTATTGTAAGGAAAAGAAAGGCAAGAAGCAAGGCTATAAAAAGGGTTCCTCCAGTAAAAGTCAAAGATACCAATGATATTCCATATTACATATTGCATAACTGTCCTATCACAGAACACTGGATGCAATACTCCAAGAATCAATTAAAGGCCATGAAGAAAAAGAGAAAGTATGAGAAAGGTTCATCTCAGTTCCATCCTCCTCCTCCTCCTAATGCAGGTGCAGGTGGTAGCTCTGCTGTTCAACCCTCTGCCAGAAGCCAAACCCCTTATCAGCCTCAAGGAAGATCTCAACATAGGGGAAGCAAATCCAGAGGCTATCAATCAAGGAGAGGAAACTCTAGAGAAAACCAAAGAGAATTTCAAGTCTATTCAAAAGGCTATTCCAGAAAGCATCCTTATTCAAGGGAAGGACAAGGTCCATCTGATACTACTTCAGGTCCCTTTCCCTACAAGCTTAAAGAGTTAGTCTCATCCAGAGCTCCTCCAGACAATTCCTCCAACAGATATGAGCCTCCAGTTCCTTTTGAGGATCCAGAGAACAACCCTACTTCTTGGACAGCCAGGATGAAGGAATTTGCTGCTCTGGACCAGATCAAGAAAGCCAGAGAACAAGGCAAAGACACTTCCAATATTACTACATTATCTGATCAAAGGAAAAAAGAACTTGAAAGATATGCTTCCAGTAAGTTTTTTTTTATTCTGAAAGCTACATGAAGCTGCATCCTGAAGCTGTAGTGCTCAGGCCTAAGCAACAAACCTCTTTAGGTGCAGCTGATGACAGAAGATCTAAAAAAGAAGCTCTTAATCCAAACAGGGAAATAGTACTTATAAAGAGCAAGGAAAAGGAGTAATTCTGTAAGGTGACAATATATGATGTTTTATGATCTGACTGAGATAATATCTGTGATTCTGCAATGTCTTATTTATTGCATTTTTGCTTTGTATATTGTTGTTTTTATTTCAATATCTGTAAATAGTAATCCTAACTCAAATAGGGGGAGATTGTTGGAACACCCTATTACTGATTTGGGTTAGGATCACTATGTCTTTTAGGAAACCTGTTTTGACCTCATTGTATAGATCTAAAGGTCAATTAGAATTGAGTCTAAGGGTTAGTACTTAGGTTTGGAAGCTGCCCTCAAGACCAGGATTTTCAGTTTCAGAAAACTAAGTCATTTCGTCGAGCTCAGTACGACGAATCGTCGAACTCCATTCGACGATCGGTGAGCTCACTTCGACGAATCGTCGAACTCCATTCGACGATCTCTGAGCTCAACTTCAACAAGTCGTCGAACTCCATTCGACGATCTTCGAGCTCAGATCGACGATCTTGACTTACGTTTGGTTCTTAATCTCTGAGCTCAGTTCGACGATAGTTGAGCTCAGATCGACGATCTCTATTTCTGTCTATGTCCAAATCTCTGAGCTCAGTTCAACGATAGTGGAGCTCAGTTCGACATTTTTTTGAAGAGTTCAACGATTTTCAAGATTCAAATTCAGACAGTTAAGGAATTGTTCTCAGCAATTAATTCACAGATCTTGTAGCCATTTTTAATTAATCTGGAGTAAGTTTCAAGGAATTATCAAGGAATGTTTTATTGGACTTTCCTCCAGAAGACAAAAGCAATTAAGGAAGTCATTTATGACAGGCCAACGGCTATCTTGACAGTGGATCATTTCTATTCAGACAAAAAGGAATAAAAGATAAGATTTTTCATTATTCCAAAAGCAGAAGAACAAGAAGTTAAAAAGAAAAATATTCTCTGCAACAACAGTACACACAACAACAATTACACAAGAGAAAGAGAAAGAGTTGCAGACATTCTCAGTCTCAAAGATTCATACAAGAACACCATCACCAAAGGAGATCAACAAACTGAAATCTTCAGATCTCTTTTGATTCAAGTGTTCAAAGGTCATCATCATTCAAGACTCCAGACACCTCACATTTCAGTTGTTGCTGAAATCATCATTTGCTGGAGATCAATTTTCTGAAGGCCTATCACCCTACTGCAAAGCTTCACTTCCTGAACAACTACAGATCTCAGGGGGAGCTTTGACAACATCCACTATCTTCTCTCTGACTGTTGACAGAGAAGATCATCTCTTTCCCTCTCTCTCTCTCTGCTGTAAAGGGTTTTTCAAACTCCCTTCAAAAGTTTGTGTTTGGTTTTTGAGCACCTTATCAAAAGCTCATTGGTGGCAAGACACCTGATCAAAAAATCTGGTTTGGTTTTTGAGCACCTTATCAAAAGCTCATTGGTGCCTAGGACACCTGATCAACTCATCCTGCAGTGGATTCCTACCTAGGGTGGTAGAAGAGTGGATGTACCCAGATTGATTGGGGAACCACTATAGCTCCTTGTGTCATCTGGTTGTTACTTTATTTTTGTTTCTGGCTGTGGTTTGCGACTAGGTTGCTCTGTGATTAGATAGTTGCTGTGTTTAGATTTACTTTATATTATTTGCTTCCCTGTTCACATAAGAATACAACAACTATTGTAAAAAGTTTTTAGCAAGCACCATACTCCATTCACCCCCCTCTAGAGTATATCAGATCTAACTTGCCTTTCAACCCCCCACCCCGTGTAATAGTAGCATGTGATATTGGCGGATACTACTGAGAGAACCAAAACAAAAAAGGTTGGGTGAAAAACGGCCTCAGTAAAACTACATACAAGAAATGTGGTTGTTTATTTTCTATCAAAGTTATAAAGGTTTCAAATGTAGAGGAATGGAGGTTAGAGGTTCTTTGTGGCATGCACAATCATGAGAGTGTTCACTTGTAAGCACATGCTTATGCTGGGAGGTTAGATGAAGATGATGTTAATCTTGTTAGCCAAATGTTTAATGCCGATGTGAAACCACGGAAGATCCTATTCGCAGTAAAAAATAGTAACAATGCAAACACTACAGTTATTAGAACGATCTACAATGCACGAGCAAAGCTACAAAGGAAAGAATTGGATGGTCTTTCCCTGATACAATATTTGTATAAAATGATAGACAATACATGATATATTAGTTTCAACACTGTGGATGAGAGTAACAAAAAACTAAAAACTTTGTTTTTTGCACATCCGCTTGCAGTCAAACTTACGAATATGTTTCCAACAGTTTTTGAACTTGATTGTACATACAAAATGAATAGATATCGAATGCCCTTACTTTGCATTGTTGGAATGACACTACAACAAAAACATTATATTCATGATTTGTTTTTCTATCTGACGAAAGACAAGCAAGTTATGTTTGGGCTTTGCAATGTTTCAAGAGTATATTTACAACCGATACTATGCCAAATATTATAATAACGGATAGAGAAATTGCTCTAATGAATGTCATTGTAAATATTTTTCCACAATCCAAAAATATTCTATATTGAGTTCACATAAATAGAAATATTTTGGCTCATTGCAAAAAAAATTTTAGTAGTTGTTAACCCCGAAATCGGCGATCCTTCCCAAGGGAGCCAGCTCGCTCGTCATGGTCTGCCCCAGGTCCCCCCTGGAGGTCGTGATTCCCTAGGTTGGGCGGACAGAATGTTCTGTCCGCTCAGACCGCGCGGCTTGCGCGGTCTGACCCCCTAGGTCGCGCGCCTTTCCTTGGTCGGCAGGGCCCGCGGACTGCTTCCGCAGTCTGCCTCTGCAGGCCGCCCCCTTTTTCAGCTTAACTGCAAGGTTGTCTCCGCAGGTCTCTCTCTGTCGGACTCAACCTCCTGTCCGCTTAGGCCGGCAGCAGGTAGCATATCCCTTCACCCAGCAACACGGGCAGCCGACTCCTCCAGCTCGCCTACAGAGCGCGGTTTCCAGCTCCGGCTACCCGCTAAGACCAGCAGCGTCCAAGTTCCTCGCGACCTGGGCGGACTCGAAGTGCGATCAAGACTTCCAGTCCGCCTTCATTGGCGAACCCCAACAGCCTCAACAGTCAGGCTCTCTGTCTCCAATGTAAGCGGACTCGACCTTGCAGCAGCCGCGGACTTGGCGGACTCTCTATGCAGTCCTCCCTTTCCTTAGCTAGCACCAGCTTCTCGGCAGCAGCGGGGTCAACTCCTCCTTAGTCTGCAAGCCTTTCATAGGCTCCGCCAGTAGTAGCAGACTTCTCCCTCAGTCCGCAGCCTTCGTGCGGACTCAGTTAGTAGATGCGGACTCCTTCCAGTCCGCCACTCAGCAAATCCTCCAGAAAACAGTCCAAGTCCACATACCCTCGTGCGGACTCGTCGGACGCCGCTGGCACTCTCCTGCCCGCGCACCCTACAGCTCGCTCAGTTCAGCAGTGGCGGACTCCGCGAATTCTCCTCACAGTCCGCCACATAGCTTCCAGCATCTGCCACCCCAGCAGTAGGCGGATAGTCCCAGCTTAGCAGTGACGGACTCCGCGAACCCGCATTGCAGTCTGCCACTGAGTCTCCCATTTTGCCGACAGCAGCTCCGGCTTCAGTACCAAGCCCCAGTCCCCGCGTCCTGTGGCGGACTCGGCGGACTCCGTCTCCATCTCACTTAAGTTACCGTCTCACCGGGGGTAACGTCACCTCAAGCCGTTACCTGCTCGGGCATATAAATAGCCCCCCATACCTCTCATGTAGGGGGCACTGCATCGTTTCCAAGGCGCTCACGCCCGAAGTCAGCCAGCCAGCCCAGCTCCTGCGGACTCCGTTTCTCAGACCGCAGCCGCCTCTGCGCCCTTAGTCGCACGGCCTGCCAGCCTCTGGTTCTCCTATCCGCGCGGTCTCCCGTTTCCCTTAACCGCGCGGTCTGCCGTCTTCGTTATCCAGTCCACGCGGCCTTCTCTGTCATTCTTCTTCCTTAGCTGCTAGCTTCCTGCTTGTACCCTTTATTGCTTTGTTGTAAAGGTGTATTAGCAGCTTGTAACTCTCGCTATTAATAAAAGGAAAGCCCGTCGCAAGAGTGACGTTTAAGCCGCGGCGGGCGAAGTCTGCTGTTGTCGCTGCTAACGTCCCTCTCTTTTTCCCTTCTTCTTAGCTCAGCTCAGCTCTCTCGGCAACCAACCTGCAAGCACAACTGTCATATTAACCGTCTGCTCGACAGCTCCTGATCAACCTCCTCCTCTCTTCAGCCTTCCCGGCTGTTCTCAGCACCATCTCCTCTATCCCCGCAACTCCTTAACAAGGGCTTGCTCCACTCTCGAGCACTCAGAAGCTTCCCTCTTCTCCTCTATCCCCGCAACCTTCATCCTCTTCCTCTCCTAGTCTGTGAGACCGAACACACCCCCTCCGTGTTAGCTGCCCCGGTGCCGTTTCCGCGCATCAACAGTTAACACACGACCTTCAGATTCGGTCAGACGGTGAACAACGATAGTTTCCCATGTCAGATCGCCAACCAGCCGAGAACTCTGCTCCAAGTCCTAGAGATGATCCTCTCTGGGAGGCCTTTGAGCAATCGCGTCGTGAGAATGCTCAGCAGTTCCAAGCAATCAACCAAATGCTCGCTGCAATCACACAGCGACTAGACTCTCAACCAGCAACATCTCCAGTTGCTTCAGCTGCTCCAATCAACCCAACCCCAACGTTGGAGCATTAACAAGCTTATCCTCCAGCTTGCCCGCCGGTCTATCCTCCTCCTTTTACAGCAACCTTCCCGTAAGGTCCTGCAGCTCCTCTGCGACCTCAAGATGAAGAATTTGCTGCTCGCCAAAACTTCTTCCGGGAAGCAGCCCGGGGAAGTCCTGCTAGATTTCTCAATTTTCAGGGAAGTTATCCCTACCCTGCAGCTCCGGCAGCAACTTTTCCTTTTTATCCTCCTGCTTCTTTTGCAGCTGCAGCTTATGCTCCTTTTTATCCTTATGCTGTAGGAGATCAAGAAGAACCTTCACCATTCACAGAGAATGTTCGCCATGAGCTAACTCCAGCTAACTTCAGAGAACCCCGGTTACCAATCTACACCAGAGAGACTGATCCAGTGAAGCATCCGCAAGCTTTTGAGTTAGTCGTTGCTCTCAAAACCCTTTCAGATGCAACCAAGTGCAAGCTCCTTGTAACAACGTTTGATGGGCAAGTGAGGGACTGGTTCTTTGGCCCCTGTCCTCACTCCATCACTTCCTTTACTGATCTGTGAAGGGAGTTCTTGCTCAGGTTCTCTACCTCCACCAAGAGAAAGGGCGGTCTTGAAGCCCTCTTTGAGATCAAGCAGCGCATCGATGAAACTTGGTCTCAGTTTGTTGATCGATTCCAAAGAGAGATTTTGGACATCGAAATTGTTGATCAAGAAATGTACAGAGTAGCTCTTATCTACGGTCTTCGTGAAGGGCCTCTCAAATTCGAAGCCAATGTCCGTGCACCAAGAACTTACGAAGAGTTGATTGTCTTAACCAACTCATACATCCGAGGCAAAAAAAGCAACCCAGGCTTCGTCTCCAAGCTCTTATCAGAGAAAGATCCTTTTCACAGGCATCCTCCAAGGTCTCCTTACAATCATTTCCCATCTCACTCAAGAAAGGAGAGAAGGTTCCAACGCCTTTGATACTCCTTCCCGAGCCGTGAACGTGCTCAAGATTCATTGCTACCACTAGCTCCGCCTTCGCAAACAGCAGCAGTTCATCAGCAGCAAGACAATGACTTGCATGAGTCTGATCTCGACGAGGCCATGTAAGAAGTAGTCCAAATTATGAAAGACAGGGCAAATTACAAGAAGCCCTACCGACCAGCTGATCAAAGGTCTAGAGACTCAGAGCCTTACTGTGAATTCCACAAAGAGTCAGGCCACTTGACCGAGTACTGTCGAGCACTCCTCCAGCTCGTGCAAAGGATGCTCCGGCAGGGTAAGATGCGTGACCTGCTTCCCAAAGAAGATCACCCTGACCCATCAATCGCAAAGGGCAAAGAAGTCGTAGATGTTCCTTGCTCCTCCAAAGGAGTGAACCTAGTCGAAGAACCTCCTCTCCTCGTTGTTAACCAAGCTGTCGAATGCTTCAATGCCGATGATGAGGGTGTGCTTGGAAGGCTATTCTAAGCCAGCAATGGACTTCACAGTCCTCCAAAGCTCCTCACAACCTTGATGGGTTATCTTAACTCTTGCTCTTACTCTTTTCAGACATTTTCATTTCAAAGCACTTCTCAGTGTTCATTTCTATTTTTCAACAAAGTTTTTATCAGGGATCTTATACCGACACAGTTCCCCTCTTGTGATGCTTCCTCCTCTATCTTTTCTCTTTGCCAAAGAGATCACTACACCAATGAGATATCACCAAGTCCGAAATGCTCCCTCCGTGGATTGTTCTCTAGCACGACCGCTTCGACCACATATGACGGGAGTATACCCATATGTGTAGTGGGAGCCGTTCAATCTACGATGTTGGGCTTCAGACTTAGGATCCTAGCTGACATTTGACACAGAGTGTGTGCCAGGGGAGCCCCATGTGTTAGCTCTGATGTGCTTTGCAAAGAATACGTTGCAGTTACGATGATCTTTGCTTGACAAGCAATGACGATCAAGCGTAGCCTTGTCTCTTTGATCATCTCACAACTGTGATGGCCGAACACTCTCTGGTACTCTCGATTCGTGCCTTCGCGGGTTCCCACAGCTCCACTGATCAATCCACAGACAAGCAATATACCACTTGGCGCAACTAGTCTCATTGATCAGTGATGATTGTACCCGAGGTAAGAGAGCAGTGCATCTAGCGATCCTTCTCAGGATTCTTCTCGCTTTTCTCTTTTATGCCCTCCTAGAGGATGCGCGGTCAGCCCGCTTTGAGTAGGACTATACTCGGGATGACCTTCTCAGGCAAGCGATGCATAAGGCCTACGGGGAACACCTGTGGCAGCATCCAGCCTTCTTTAGTCACCTCCGAGTATAGACCTCTTTTTTGTCAACTGCCTTCTTTCACAGGTGAACAGGTTAATCCGACTTACCAAAAGGATTTCCTGCATTCATTTTGCTTATGCTCATCTTATATGCATTACTTGCTCAAAGCTCCATCGGATGATGACTTACAAGCTCTCTACTTGTAAAAGCTCTATTACTTTCATCTTTTATTCACTGCCTGCTTAAGCGCTATCAGATGAAGATTCACAGAGCTATTCATTACTCTTATCAAAATCTAATGGTATCAAACATTGATCAAAGAATCTTACTCTCCTCGATCATCAAGCCATGCTATTGCAATCTGGTTAAGATTGGCAGAATTCGTCAAGTTCCTTCTCTGTTAATCTGATCATGTACATCAGCAAAATCAAACAGTTAACGCTCGATTTATTGATCTGGGCTTCATGATAAAGAGTTCATCAGGCATTTTCCTTACCATTTGGTCATATCGGCCTTATCTCATCAACAGTTAACACTTGCAATACCTCTTCGAGGTACTTGCAAGCTTCTTTCATTTACATGTTTGCTTCTAACTCTTCTCCTTGCAGAGATTAGCAAACATTTGCAAGCCTTCTCCAAGGTACTTGAAAGCTTCTTTCATATATTATCTATTTCTGACTCTTCTCTTTGTAGAGATCAACAGACACCTGCAAGCCTCATCCAGGTACTTGCAGTTTAATTTATTGTTCTATTCTGCTGCTCACTCTTTTCTTAGCAGTGGTTAGCAGACACTTGCAAGTCATATCCAGGTACTTGCAGCTTATTTTTGTATACAATACCTGCTCCTAACTCTCTTTCTGCAGAGATCAGCAGACCCTTGCAAGTTTATTCACAGGTACTTGCAAGTTACTCACATATACCTTGTTTATTCCTAACTCTCATTTTGCAGAGATCATCCGATACTTGCGAGTTTCTTCACAGGTACTTGCAATTTACGTTCATATACTGTGCATGCCTTTAACTCTTCCTTTGCAGAAACCAGCAAAGACTTGCAAGTTCCTTCCAGGTACTTGCAGCTCATTTTTTCCTTCTCATATACTCTTCATCCTTCCTTTTTTGCAGAGAATAACAAGTGCTTGCAAGCCTCCATCAGATACTTGCAAGTCATTATTCTTCTGTGTTTTCCTCTCACTTTCATTTTGCAGAACTTAGTAGAAGACATACTTTCTTTGTTTTGCAAAGGCAAACTCAGGTACACACTCGATGTACCACCCATATATGCCTACCCTAACTTTCCTCTTACAGGAAAATCGACAGGCAGCACCAAACTCTTAAGGAGAGACTTCAGGTTCTATCTCTCCTTGCCCCTTTCTCTTTCCGTTGGGGTGGATCACGATTTTCGTGGGTCTCCAACTTTTTCGAAGTTCTATTCGGAACTTAAAAAAGTGCGGGGATTATGTTAACCCCGAAATCGGCGATCCTTCCCAAGGGAGCCAGCTCGCTCGTCACGGTCTGCCCCAGGTCCCCCTGGAGGCCGTGATACCCTAGGTTGGGCGAACAAAATGTTTTATCCGCTCAGGCCGTGCAGCTTGCGCGGTCTCAGCGGTCTGACCCCCCAGGCCGCGCGCCTTTCCTTGGTCGGCAGGGCCCGCGGACTGCTTCCGCAGTCCGCCTCTGCAGGCCGCCCCCCTTTTTAGCTTAACCGCAAGGTTGTCTCTGGAGGTCTCTCTGCCGGACTCAACCTCCTGTCCGCTTAGGCCGACAGCAGGTCGCCTATCCCTTCACCCAGCAACACAGGCAACCGACTCCTCCAGCTCGCCTACAGAGCGCGGTTTCCAGCTTCGGCTACCCGCTAAGACCAGCAGCGTCCAAGTTCCTCGCGACCTGGGCGGACTTGTAGTGCGATCAAGACTTCCAGTCCGCCTTCATTGGCGAACCCCAACAGCCTCAACAGTCAAGGCTCTCCGTCTCCAACGTAAGCGGACTCGACCTTGCAGCAGTCGCGGACTTGGCAGACTCTCTATGCAGTTCGCCCTTTCCTTAGCTAGCACCAGCTTCTCGGCAGCAGCGGGGTCAACTCCTCCTCAGTCCGCAAGCCTTTCACAGGCTCCGCCAGTAGTAGCAGACTTCTCCCCCAGTCCGCAGCCTTCGTGCGGACTCAGTCAGTAGATGCGGACTCCTTCCAGTCCGCCACTCAACAAATCCTCCAGAAAGCAGTCCAAGTCCACATACCCTCGTGCGGACTCGCTGGACGCCGCGAGCACTCTCCTGCTCGCACCCCTTACAGCTCGCTCAGTTCAGCAGTGGTGGACTCCGCGGATTCTCCTCGTAGTCCGCCACATAGCTTCCAGCATCCGCCACCCCTGCAGTAGGCGGATAGTCCCAGCTTAGCAGTGATGGACTCCGCGAACCCGCATCGCAGTCCGCCACTGAGTCTCCCATTTTGCCGACAGCAGCTCCGGCTTCAGTACCAAGCCCGAGTCCGCGCGGCCTGTGGCGGACTCGGCGGACTCCGTCTCCATCTCGCTCAAGTTACCGTCTCACCGGGGATAACGTCACCGCAAGCTGTTACCTCCTCGGGCCTATAAATAGCCCCCATACCTCTCATGTTGGGGGGCGCTGCATCGTTGCCAAGGCGCTCACGCCCGAAGTCAGCCAGCCAGCCCAGCTCCTGCGGACTTCGTTTCTCAGACCGCACCCGCCTCTGTGCCTTTAGTCGCGCGGCCTGCCAGCCTCTGATTCTCTTGTCCATGCGGTCTCCCGTTTCCCTTAACCGTGAGGCCTGCCGGCTTCGCTCTCCAGTCCGCGCGGCCTCCTCTGGCATTCTTCTTCCTTAGCCGCCAGCTTCCCGCTTGTACCCTTTATTGCTTTGTTGTAAAGGTGTATTAACAGCTTGTAACTCTCGCTATTAATAAAAGAAAAGCCCGTCGCAAGAGTGGCGTTTAAGCCGCGGGGGGCGAAGTCTGCTATTGCCGCTGCTAGCGGCCCTCTCTATTTCCCTTCTTCTTAGCTCAGCTCAGCTCTCTCGGCAACCAACCTGCAAACACAACCATCATATTAACAGTCTGCTCGACAGCTCCGGATCAACCTCCTCCTCTCTTCAGCCTTCCCGGCTGCTCTTAGTACCCTATCCTCTATCCCCGCAACTCCTTGACAAGCGCTTTCTCCACTCTCGAGCACTCAGAAGCTTCCCTCTTCTCCTCTATCCCCGCAACCTTCATCCTCTTCCTCTCCTAGCCTGTGAGACCGAACACACCCCCTCCGTGTTAGCTGCCCCGGTGCTGTTTTCGCGCATCAACAGTAGTGAAAAAGAATTTGAAACATTTCTGTTTGAATGGCAAAGGATGATTGAGGCGGTTACAACAACTGGTTTTTATATTTACTACAATCAAATTATTATACAGTTTTCGGCATTACATTCAGATGTTCTCGACTATGTCACATCAACTTGGGTGGAGCCATATAAGAAATATTTTATTTCAGCTTGGATTGATAAGTACATGTATTTGGGAAATTGTACCACAAATCGGGTTGAGGGAGACCATAGTTTATTAAAAAAAATTCATAAAAGTATTCATTGGAAACTTCACAGCTGTATGAAAGACCTTTGACTAAATGATTAACCTACAACATACTGACATAAAAAGATCATTTGGTGAAAGTTGCATTAAAATCAGTAATAACTTTGCGGGTTTTTTGTACTCAGAGTTGGTCGGGAAAATTTCTACACAAGCTTTACAACTTATTAAAGAGGAGGAAGAATTAGTAAATAAAGTCGGTCATTTCAAACAAGCTCATGAATGCCCACACAATAAAAGATAGACAATGAGTTTTTCGTCCGCACATGAATTATATCCATGCATTACCGCTTCTAAAGGATTCTCATTATGGTTGATAAATGGACACTGGAAAAAACTTATTTTAAAGGAGAAGTTTGAGGTGGACATGGAGAACAACATAGATATCGAGGTTGAAAAAGTTGTGTTAAAATTTTATGAGTCAAATGAACAACAAAAAAAGAAATAAAGCAGAAGCTAAGAGAGATTGTACATCCAACATCGAGTCAGACTATGGAACCATTTATTCCATTGAAATTGAAAGGGAGGTCAAAGGGTAGTCACAAAAAATTTAAGGAAGTGGTTTTCTCAACTAAACGATTACTCTCGCATTTTGAGTATGTATTGTAGAAGACAAACTACTTGAAACTAAGAAAAGAAAAGGAAAAAAATTGGTTATCCAAAGGAGCACAAGGTATGTTGATAAAGTCTGTCATCAATTTACACCATGTTGGTCGGACATATTATAGATGCATATGACGTGTTGGGAGATGACCACTGCGGTTATCGTGTCATTAGTCATGCATTGAATGGAGATGGTGATTGGCAACAAGTGAGGAATGATCTACAAATAAAGCTTGAAAATTACATCATTTTATATGTTCGCATTTTGGCCACCATATATATGAGAGTTGTTAGAGAGAGTTAAGTGCATAGAAACTCCGACACCATATGACAAATGGATGACAATGTCCGACATGGGCTTAGTTATCAGCTTGTGTTACAACATTGCTTTTGCTCAACTTTCAGAAGTGCAAAGTTTAACATTCATTCCACTTCATTCGTCCATGCCAGAGAAACCAAGAATGATTTGCATTGGATTTATAAGAGACAATCACTTCATTGAATTGAAATTAAAAGAGTGCTCTCTGATATCACATATTGCTCCGACATGGATGAGATATCATGAGGTCATAGCGGAAGATTGGGAAAGACATTATAGATCACATATTATATTCTCTCAACCTCAATCCGGGAATACAATGTTAGTGAAGTTGGATGATGTGGTATGAAAAATGTACGCTTAATAAGTTCATTGTTTATATAAGCATATTTTCATTAAATATTTATCTAAAATTTTTTCTTCAATTTTTGCAGATGTTACAAGTGAAGAGAAGATTTAATTCAGCATTCTCTACGATGTTTTAGATATAATGTTTGAACTATAATATATATTTTGATTATGAATTTTGGACTTTGATATATATTTTAGATATGATGTTTTGACTCTAATATATATTTTGAATATAATTTTAGTCTTGTTTTACCAATGAAAATATATTTAATAATTGTTTTTTTTCAAGTTAAATAATGCGGTGCAAATATCGTTTTGCTTGTGGATAGCCACTGACTCAAAACAGTGCTTGCGGACAGCGGTGAGTGCGGATAATCAAAAGTGTGGTGCGGATATCAACGCTCTTTTCAAATTAGGAGGATACATTTTACTATATTGGTTAAACATTTGCTTTCCAATTTTGCCCCTCTTTACTAAAGAAATTCCAATTTTTAAAATTTGTGTTTTTCTTTTATTTTAAAAAATATGCTCTCATATAGACAAAGCTCTCTAAATACATTAAAAATGTGTTTTTCTCGCCGCTCTCAAACCCCCGTGCATATCACAAAAATGAGTGATGAGCGTAGTATAACACTCAGGGATTTCCAAGCGGCGGGAGCGTTGTCCCGTTGGGACAATGTCGTGGTCGAGATAATGTCACGCTGAAGTACTGTCGTGACAGACTGTAGGGGCGGAGTCCCTCACCTGTCACTCGCTCTACCAAAATTAAAAAGTGATAATGCATTCTGTCAATTACTCATTAATTACAATTTATAAATAAGCGAGAGTAGAGAACCAAGACCAACAACATAATATAACCAAACCTAACAATAGAATTTTCCAGGCAAATTCTATATTAGTAAGTTAATGACTATGTTCTTGAAATATTATTAAGAAAGACATCAAACATTATTTACAGAATTTTCCCTTCACGAACTCTCATAAGAAAAATAACTGACTCCCACAAGAAAACAAAACTTACAGAAATGGAACCAATTTTGTAGCCATATACTTGTTAAACTAGAAATAGATGATAACATACAAGATTCATAAATAATGTGAAAACGCAATATAAACCCTAATTCCACAAAAGCAGAACCCTAACTACATGTTGATAAGCAACCAATCGGCTTAACCGACAAGAAAAACTAAATCGAAGTGTTGTAGACACAGACATTATTAGAGACCCGCAAAAGAAAAACAAAGGAAATGGAAGGGATTCTGAAGCCCTAAAATTTCGTTGAAAATATATCTCAAACAACACAAAATGGTAAATTGAACGACAAGAATCCGGACTTTGCATCGGCGGAAAAGGAGAAAGGCATAGGTAAATAAATACGTATATGGCGTGAAGACTTGCAATCAGTGAGTGACAGGAAGCGAACAGAAGAGTTTGGAATCCTCAACTAGCAGAGACAAGTCTAAGTGAGAGAATGTGAAATGGTTGAAATAAAAAATTATTTTATGACAATAATCTGCCACTTTTTTACTTTAAAAGTGCATTATAATTGATCAAATTAATAACTCAGATTGTAAGGTGCACAAAAGAGCTGACACACAAGGCTTAGGCTTTTCATTGCCTAAACCCTCTTTCTTAAAGGGGTTTGAAATTATCTTTTTTTTATTAATAATAACATAATATTAAAAAAAATAATATATTAAATTATTTTTTGATTGTAAGGTGCACAAAAGGGCTACCACACAGGCGACTATAAATTTGTTGTATGCATGCAACAATGCATAATGCATTGCCATCAGCAGACTGGCCTGACCACTTGCTATGGGTGCTAGGCCCATGTCGGGCATGGTGCTCGAGCCTGCTTGAAGCATCATGCTAGGCTTTGTGGTTAAATGGTGGCCTCCTTAGGCCTGGACCAGAATTGGCCCGGGCCTGGACAAGGACTGGCCCGGGGCCTAAACTATCTAGCCTTTTACCAGGTCGGGCCCAGGTGGGCTTTTCAGGCCCAGTCCTTCAGATCACCTCTACTTGGCGGGATGCTCTCAGGTTTTTCTTCCACAGTAAATCAGTTCTATACTTTATCCCATAATTAATTTTTAACTGATTTTGATAACAAAATTTTTTAACCTATTTTAAATGAACATATATCTAAACTTCAATTAGCAATTAACGAAAAAACAGTAGGGCGAATTAAAAAAAACCGAAAAAATTGTGATGATTCGTCCAGTTGCATTTAAAAATAGAGGGAGTGGATTTGCATAAGGAGACCCACATTTTTCTCCAACAAACAGAGCGAGTATATTTTTGACCTCTCGTGATATGAGATTCAAAAAAATCAAACTTGAGCATCAAGTCTACAACAGTTTGTGAAGGAAATCGGGCTACAAAATTTGAAAGATTCTCAACACCCAACAAGACAAGTATATTGTACAACCCATATTCATCGAGAGTGAACCCCCCCCATAGCCAGGTCAGTAAGAAGTCAAAGTCAACACCTAACAAGGGTCAGAGTTAACATTCAAGACAGGAGAAGGCCTGGACTAGTATGACTATCTCTCCTCACATACTCGTCGGGTAGACAACTAGGGGAGATACTCGCCCAACCCAAGCGAGCTCCCTTAGAAGTCGCCCAGTCACCGAGGGTGGGGCTATAAATAAGACCCCCCTCCCCTTGGATTTGCCTATAAATAGGACTTCAGGGGTACGAGTAAAAGGACTTCAGAATCTCGCAAAAAAATCTCAATCACCTCATTTCCTATATTTTGAATTGAGCATTTGGATCCTTTATTAAGAGACCCAAATCGCGAGCTAACAATTATCCATCTTAGTCGCCGTCTTGACTTAGTCGCCAGCTAGAATCTACCTTGTACCCTGCTCGACCATTTTTGGTTGTGGAGGGGAAGTTTCTTCAAAGCATCTGGGTATGTGGTGAGAGATCCATATCGTAGCACCTGAGGTCCTTTTTGTTGTCTCCCTATTTCTGCATCCTAGCCCGTAAGACATCAAGCCCGACCGATGAACTGGTAACCTTTGGTTGCCTTGATCTGAATTTTAGAGTAAGGATTTTCTCGACTTCAACACTTTGCTGAGGTGAGCATAGATCACAACCGAGGATAAAAGTTTCTCTAGTAGGCGCGAGAGTGAATGGAGGCGAGAATGTGGATATAGTAAGCAACTCGGCAGGAATCAACAACTCAGCAAGAGGAGGCGACTTTGTGAACATGGAAATGTTCAAAGAGTTCGCAAGGAGGATTGAGAGGAGCATCCTGGTAGGGTTCCCTCCTCGCCCTGATGTCACGATGACCTCGCCTCATCGCGTGACATCGTCGGAGGAAGAAGCACCACCTAGCGACCATGAAAGGAGCGAGAAAGGGAGGGGCAGGAGTGACCAATGCAGTCGCGGTACTATCGGTGAGCAGCTAAGAGATCGGGTTCCCGACAAGATACCATGATAATCGCCAAGATATGGAGTATGCGGAGGATACTCACGAGTATGAAGCTCATCATATCCAAGGAGGGAGGAGCCCCTTTTGCGAAGAAAGTTTAGCAGCCCCAGCTCCCGAAGGCTTCGAAGAGCTCGTCCTAAACTACTACTCTGTTAAAGATGACTCAACTAGGCATATCCAATGGTTCGAGGACGTGGTGTCGATCTGCAACATGACTGATGGTTTCAAATGCAGGTTCTTCTCCACCACCTTCAAGGGGAATGCAAGAGACTGGTTTCACCAGTTGCCTGAAGGTTCTATCTACTACTTAGAGGACCTATGTTGGGGCCTGATGGCAAAGTTTGGACGTACAAGAAGATGAAGAAGGAAGCTGCCACTCTTTTTAAAATCCAATAAGGGTAGCACGAGAGCCTTGGCCACCTCATTGACCGTTTGCAAGAAAAGATTCTGGAAGTCGAGGAAGTGGATGGCTTCACCCTGATGTTGGCCCTGAAGTTCGGCCTGAAGCAAGGCCTCTTTAGTCTGGAGATTGGGTCCAAGCCCCCAAGATCTTTTGAGGGGATGATTGAGAGGGAAAACAAGTTCGTACTGGGGGAGAGAAGAATCAAGACTTCCTAGCAAGGCTGGATGGGGAGAACCGGGGAGGCAGGAAAAGAGGAGGACCTTCAGAGGTGAAGGCTAGAGTAGTGCCAGAGAGACATGGAGAGTGGAGGAGAGAGGAACCGAGAAAGGAAGAGCCCATGAGGGTGGAGGAGCAGTGGAGGCAGGAGTGGTCTCACAATTAAGAAGAAAGGATGCACGTAGCGGTTCCGGAGAGAAGATAGAAAGCACGATGATTGCAATATCCCATGAACCGGCCCCCAGTGGAGGCCACTAGGAAGGCCCCAGTACCAAAATCAGGAAAGGGGGAATGACCGCCAGCCGGAGAGGAGGCAAGGAAGAGCTTAAGAAGAGGTGATGGTCATTGTCGGACAAGGGAATATGCATCACAGGAGGGTTTAGCCAGTGAGGAATCAAACGGTGGAGATCCCCCTTTACTGTGATCTGCATCAAGTAGAGGGGCACGTGACTATGGCCTGCCTAGACTTTTGGGAGGCGAGAAGGAGGCTGGAGCTGCAAAGAGGGAGCAACCGAGTCAAGCAGTCCCTGCAGAACTGGTAGTGTTCCAAGCTCCGGGGAGGAGGAGGAACGAGGATCGGGTCGACCAAGGTGGTCGCTAGGAGGTGGTCCAAGGCCCAGGAGGTGGGCAGGTAGGAGTGATCAACGGAGGAGTCGGGATTGGAGCTTCCCGCAAGGGGAGTCTCCATCAAATTTACCGCAAGAGTGTTGCCTCGAACTCTCAAGCGCCACCACCGTTGGAGTAGATCAATTTCTCTGAAGAGTACATGTTGGGGAATGAGAACCCCTTTTATGATGCCCTCGTCATCCAAGCAGTCATCAAGGACTTCACAGTTTACCGAATCCAGACGGACAACGGGAGCTCAGTGAATGTCATATTCAAGAGGACCTTCATCAAGCTGCAGGTGGAGCGTCCCAGATCCTAGCTCCGTACAGGCCCCTACTTTGCTTCTTTGTAGAGAAGAAAAAGGTGGAGGGAGGAAAAGATCTTCTGGTGATGCTTGGCGGCACCTTGATCCGATGTTGATTCATTATTGTAGATGCGCCAAGCTGCTACAACACGATTTTTGAAAGACCCCTCATCAAATACTTCAAGGCGGTCTCATCATCATACCATTTGTAACAACACCATCCGTTCATATGATATATTCTAGAAGGTCCGGCCGGGGCCCCACAGGATATATCACAAAACAGTCGGTGAAGGTACAGGATGATACCAGAGTAGCGCATCACACCTATCACAAACATTCTAGCGGAAGCCTAAACTACTGGAACTCCTCATGAATGTCCAAACATAAAACTCCACATTTTATATACATATAGGAATGTCTTACATCATGTCAAAAGAGTTGGCCTTATGGCCTTACAGGGCTTTCATACAGTGGCTACAACTATGGCGCGCAGGCCGACCACAACAAAAGAAAACACGTATCTCAAACATAGCCTTCGAGGGCTAAACAGCAGCAGCAACAACACTAGCAGGAGCATCAACCTCTATGCGTCCCGCTCGGCTCTCCAGCACCTGTGCAAGGGACAATCCACCAACGGTGGCAAACAAAAGCAACGGTCAGCGTTCAGCTGACCAAATTATAACGACCCTACCCCTTCTCTCGGGGCAGCGGTATTTTTCCCTGCAGGCATAGCATATCACAAGTATGGCAAGCTATATCATCAAAAGGTGCTTTCACGCACACAAGCCATCACAACCGTTCGCCACCCGGCCCAACGGTCCGTGCACTCAGGGCACATTCTTGGTGTTCTGGCAACCTCTTGCCCACCACCGTATCAGGGTTATCACCCAATCGGTAAATTTCTTGAGCATTTACTCCATGGCGTGCAGCCGGAGTTAGTCCTCGGACACCGGGATGGCCCGTGGCCCCCCATTGTGTCATGGCGCGCAGGCCGAAGACTCTTGCTATGCGCTCCAACAGACCGCACTTTTGGTCTCACGTCAGACAGACATAGCGCAGGTCGGATCCTCCACCCCTCGTTGCTCAAATCGCCTTGCCTTCTCCGAGTACAGCGTACTCATGGCTATATCAAAGGCGCGGGTCGGTCTCACCAATCCTGTTCCTGGCATTCAAGCCTAGGTATTTCACTATACCCATTTCCTCACAGCAACAGCGGGTCTTTCCTGGGCGCACCAGTACTTCCTGTGGTTCTCTCCACAGGTGGACACCGCATAAGTACAAATGTCAGGGGTCTTTCCTGGGCACACCAGTACTTCCTGTGACTCGCTCCACAGGTGGACACCCTATGACATCAAACATCACAAAAAGGGCCTTTCCTGGTCCCACCAGTACTTCCTGTGCCTCATTCACAGGTTGAACCCAAAACCATCACAAGGCTATTTTCCTGGGCTACCACCCCAGTACTTTCTGCTACTCCTTTTCGCAGGTCTAACCCGTAGACTCCGAACACGACACGTTTATCACGGAGTCTTCTCCGGTTCGTATGCAACATCACAATCCAGACCAACCTGTCCAGATGGGCTTCACACAGCATGCCTATTCCGTACTCCATTTCCGGATCTATATGCACTACAAAGGGGATTTCAAGCATCCACCCAAAGATTCCCAAAATCAGCCACCTCTTGGTGGGGGGAAATCACACAAGATATGCCAAAAAGGAAGCCTTCACATGGCTAGGAAGAAAAGTCATTACCCTTGACGATCGCTTCGGTGCCATGGCCTCCAAGCTAGCTTGCAAGACTCGCAAGATCGTCTCCTCCGCAACGCTGGCTTCGGATCTCTCGCCGGTAAACCGCAGCACCACCAACAGCAGCCCCCTTCCCTTCTTCCTCCTCCTTTCTCTCTCTCTTTCTCTCTCTTGAAGAAAGATGAAGGCCAAAGAAAATGAGAAGTAATTCTCTGACTTCGGCCCTTAAGGAAAAAGAAGAAGAGCTTTCAGCCCTTGGATCCAGACTGAAGGAATGGACGGCCACGATTCTGCCAAAAACACAGAATTTGACCCGACACGGCCTCGAACACGGCCGTGTGTCTGGCCGTGTGCCTCAAGCGGTGGTCAATCGACTTATCCAAACCAGTGACACGCCCACGGGACACGCCCGTGTCATGGGCCGTGTCACCAACACGCCTTCTGACACGCCCGTGTCTGTGGCCGTGTACCTGGGTGAAAAAAAATCCCAAATCATCCCGAGACTTCACACGGCCTGTGACACGCCCGTGTCCCAGGCCGTGTGCCCAGACACGGCACAAAGACACGCCCTGTCGAATTCTTTCGGCGGGATGAGTTCGTCGCCTGATTTGACACGCCCTGTGACACGCCCGTGTCACAGGCTGTGTTCAACACTCGACACACACTTCTCGACACTCGACGATCGCGAGCAAAAATCGTCGAGAATGCGACACGGCCTTGGACACGCCCGTGTCCTGGGCCGTGTGCCACCCTCGACGACTCGTCGAGAGCAAAAATCGTCGAGACAAAGCCCAATCGTCGACACAACCTCGACACGCCCTGCGACACGCCCGTGTCGCAGGCCGTGTCACCTGACACGCCCTGGGACACGCCCGTGTCCCAGGCCGTGTCACCCAAATTTTCCTGTTTCAGAATTTTGGGCTGTTACACCATTAGTGCCTAAAGTACTGCCAGGGGACATCCAAGTGAGGATCCATGGTGATCCTAAAGCTGACAGGGAGTGCTATCTTAGTGTCATCAATACCATCAACTGGATGGAGAACACTGAGAGGCTAAAGAAGATCCTAGAGAGGGAGGACAGGATAAGAGCGGCGGAGGAGCTGGAAGAAGTAGAGGTGATCTCCAAGGAAGGAGAGCCTGGGCTGCTGAAGATGGGAGGATCCCTGACTCTGGAGGGGAAGGTAGAGATGACATCCTGTCTAGAATAAAATAAAGACATCTTTGTCCAGAGCATCGTAGAGATGTCAGGGATCAATCTAGATGTTGTCTGCCATTGCCTCAATTGGATCCCAAGGTCGCCCCCATCCGTTAGAAGTAGAGGAAAACCGTTGCCGTGCTGGTCGAATTGATCCGGGAGGAAGTGAAGAAGCTGCTGGAGGCAGGTTTTATTTCGGATATCCAGTATCCAGGATGGATCTCCAATGTTGTAATGATTAATTAAGAAAGTCAGAGGGTACTGAAGACTATGTATTGTGTTGGATCCCTAGTTTGGATTTGGGATAGGTTCACTAATTAGGGTGAGTTTGACCCACATTATATAAGCAAGGTCAAGTCTATGAGTCCTAGAGTTTAGGTTAGTCATTAGGTTCAACCTTCATGGACCAGCCAGCAAAGGACCTCAGTAGACCCAAACTTAGAAGAATTCAGAGTTCAAAATTATCAGTTCGAAATTCTTCATACTCAGCTTAATGATCGTCGATCGCGTATCGACGAACTCAGAGTTATTTCTCTGAGTTGAGCTCGACGATATTCGAGCTCAGGTCGACGATCTCTTCATTTAGACAGATTCTCTGCTCGACAAAATCTGGAGTTCAGCTTCAACAGATTCTTTCCAGTTTATTTTCTCTGAACTCAGTTCGACAAAGACCGATCCTTTGTTCGACGAACTTAGAGCACGGATTTGGCAGGTTATTTCCGGAATGCAGTTCGTTGAGCTCAGGTCGACGAACAGGAATTATCAGCTCGACAAACTTGGAACTCCAGTCGACAAATTCTGTTCAGAGCTCGATAAATTCTGTCCCGAGCCAGACTTAGAAGTTTTTCTTATTTTTGTCCTTACTTATTAAATTATTTAGCAGTAATTCTCTGAGTAATTAATGCTTATATTCTCCTGAATATAGCCATTATTGGCAACAATAATTATGGTCTTCATCAGAGTTAATTACTTGCTTATTTTAATGGGACAGTTGGGGAAACTCATTAAAGATTATTTTCCAGCCGTTTCATTCTCCAAAATCAGCCAGCAATTAATGATTGGAATTTAAAATTCAAGAGAAGAATTTGACAGCAGAATATATAAGATAATTTTCCTTCAGATGACAGCAGATAGACAACAACATAGAAGTGATATACAAAAAAGAGATACAGATATATACAAAAGAATATCTGCTTCTTCTCAGTGCTGAAAACATTTTGTTTTTCCCTTGTTCTCTCTGAAGACTGAAGAAGAATAACCATCAATATCAAGAATCTTCATCTACTCCTACTCCAGGAATATTTAAGGACAATAACTTTAAATCAGTCAGAAAATTCATGGATCTTTTCAAGACAAGGCTGAAGACATACACCCTGAGCAAAGCTCCAAGCTTTCTAAACCATTCATTATTTCAAAAGGAGCTTTGACAACAGAAATCCACATGTCTTCTCTGTTGTATAGAGAAAAGAGAAGACACAATCAACTCTCTCAACCTTCTGTAAAAGGGTTTATTAACTCCCTTCAAAAGTTTATTCTTGGTTTTTGGGCACCTGATCAAAAGCCTAAAGGGTTGTGAGATCTCCCTATAAATAGATCTTGTGGTGGCAGTCACCTGATCAAAAACCCAATAATATATTCCTACCAAGGTGGTAGAAGAGTGGATGTACCCAGTTTGGGGAACCACTATAAAATTCTTGCGTTGTCTGTGCGTCATCATTTCTCTTTGTTCTTGCTGTGCTGTGATAATGTAGTGTAGCTTAGGTTGCATTCCTTTTAATACTTCTCTATTATCACTTATTTTACTCTGATAAATTCTAAAACAGCCAAAAGTTTAAAATTACTCTATTCACCCCCCCCCCTCTAGAGTAATCAAATCTATCCTCTATCTTTCAATTGGTATCAGAGGAGTGTTCATTTGGTTGTATAAGCTAACACTTGAACCAAAAGATTCTTGTTAGATCTGATTCTCCTTTTCCTAGTTTTTCTGTTTATTTTATAGCATGGCGCAGAACAAAGATTATACAAGCACCAGACCTCCAGTTTGCAATCTGAATAAGTTTACTATCTGGAAGGCAAGAATTAGACTATATATGAATTCAATTGATGAAGATATTTTTAATATTATTTTAACAGGACCACTAGTTCCACAGACTACATCTACTTCTACTTCCAGTACACATGCTGTTCCACCACCTGAGTGGATATATGCTGAAAAGAAGGTCAAGATAGCTGATGCCAAGCACATGAATATTTTGGCTCAAACAATGTCTGATAACATCTTCCAGAAAGTGGCAAAGTGCACATCAGCCAAAGCTATCTAGAATTCTCTTAACCCGATGGTTGCTGGCTCTACAGATGAGAGAAAGGACAGGAGATCAAATCTCATCTCACAATATGAGAACTTTAAAAAACATGAGTCAGAGTCTGTGAGTGACATGTATAATAGACTAACCTCAATCATCAATAAGCTGAAGACTCTGGACAAGGACATCACCCTCACATAAGTCAATGACAAAATCCTCATGTGCTTCCCTAGCTCATGGGATTCCAGAATATGGCCAATCAAGAAGGCCAGAAGTCTTAATGAGATTTCCACTGAATCTCTTCTTGGAAAGCTTAAGTCCTATGAAGAACTAATAAAGATAAGAGAAGCTGCAGAGCAGAAGACTCCTTTAGCAACAAGAAAGGAGGAAAACATAGCATTCAAGGCATCTGAAGAATTAGAAGCTCCAACAGCTAGTGAAGAACTTCTGAGTCTCTTAGCCAAGAGATTTTACAAAATGGCAAAGAAGGATTTCAGAAGAAAGTCATCTAGGCAAGATGACAAGCCAATGTATGACAAGATCCCAAATAAAGAAGTTGTTTACTTTGGTTGCAGGAAGCCAGGACACTTTATATCAGAGTGTCCAGAGAACCAAAAGAAGGAGAGAAGAAGAGAAAAGGAACCCAGGAAGCAACACTACAGTAAACCCTCCTCCAGCAAGCATAAAAGGAAGGGGAAAGGCTTTGTGGCTGAAACATGGAGTGAAACTGAAGATGAATCTTCATCTTCTAACTCCAGTGAAGATGAAGAAGAGGCTAAAGCAAAAGAGATTTGCTTGATGGCCATTGATGCATCAAGCAGCCTATCTGAAGCTAAGCAATCAGACAGTGAAAACCATTTGAATCAGAGGTAGAGCAGGTATTGTCTTCCTTTGATTTCAATTCATAAAATTTTAGAACTGAATTTAAATCTTTATGCATTGATTTAATTAATTCTGAAAAAGAGATTAAACATCCTAGAGAAAAATTGACTGATCAAGAAAACTTGCTTTCTAAAAATATCAAATTAAAAGATGAATTAACCCTAGCTAATGAACATATCATCACATTAAAAACTGAATTGGCTGAGGCAAGGCAACTTGAAGAATCCCTAAATGGGAGAAGTATCAAGCTGATGGACATCACAAGTACAATGAATGCCAGGCTTAATGGCAACCTGGGCTTAGGTGCTTCATCAAGTCAACCCCCACTGATTCAGAAGAATATTTTAACAACTCCAATAAAATTTATTTCAGAAAAGGACAAGAAAAAGATAGATAATAATAATGTTAAACAATCAGAATTAAAATAAAAGAATAAGAAAAAGAGAAAGAATAAGAAAGATCTTAACCATAACAATGTTCAGCATGTTTCATCGAACTCAGATCGACGAAATATGTACAGTTCGTCGAACTCAAGTCGACGAACTCAGAACACAAACTTTTATTACAATTATTCTTTGAACTGCGATCGACGAAACCAGTATGGTTCGTCGACCCGAGGTCGAGAATATTGGGGCCCAGAGAATGAATTCTTTCATTCTCTGAGTGGAGTTCGACAAACTCATCCCCATTCGTCGAACTCAGATCGACGAACTTACCAGAATTCGTCAAACGCAGTTCATTATAACAAAAACCTTAATTCCTATAGAACATTTAATCAACCAGGACAATATGTTAATCCATTCACCCAGTGGATAATTCCACCTAGAAGATTTCACCCCTTAGGTTATAAAAATCAACCAGAATACTCATACATTTCCAACTTTAATTATGTAAATAAACAAGGATCCAATGTAATCTGGGTCAAGAATAACTAATCTGTTTTATTGCAGTTGAAAGACTATCCCACCATAGAGCAACAGTAGTATCTAGAGAGTGGCTGTTCAATGCATATGACTGAAAATAAGGACAACTTAATCAGCTATAATTCAAAGTTAGGACCCAAAGTAATATTTGGTGATTCCAATTGTAGTCAGACTGAAGGATATGGAAAAGGTCAAAATTAGAGCAGTCACCTTCAGGAAGGTTGCTTATGTAAGTGGATTGAAGTACAACCTTATATCCATAAGTGAGTTATGTGATGAAAGGTTTCAGGTATCATTTAATAAAACCTCCTGTATTATTACCTCTGTAGACAACCAAGTAGTATTAATTGGTACTAGAGTAGGAAATATCTATGTAGTTAATTTTAAGTCAGCTAAAACTGAAATATGCCAGTTTAACCAAACTAGTAATAATAATGATCTTTGGCATATGAGATTAGGACATGTAAACCTGAAAAACATTGCTAAGCTCTCTAGGGACAACCTTGTTAGAGGATTGTCTTCTTGCCCCTGAAAGAAGGAAAGTCTTTGCAAGACTTGTCAATTAAGCAAGCAAACTAAAAATAGTTTTAAGTCACTTAATAAGAGTGATTCACCTAGGATTCTGTATTTACTCCATATGGATCTCTTTGGATCCATTACTGTATAGAGCCTAGGAGGGAACTCGTATACCTTAGTAATCGTTGATGACTTCTCAAGGTTCACTTGAGTGTTTTTCTTGAGAAATAAGTCAAATAACGTCAAGGTTCTTACAGATTTTCTTAAGAGCATAAGGATTGAGTACTCTACTCCAGTTGTATTGATCAGAAGTGATCATGGTACTGAGTTTGAGTCTTTTTCCATGCAAGAATTCTGTGAGAAGGAAGGCATCAGATATTGTTTCTCTGCTCCTAGAACTCCTCAATAAAATGGGATAGCTGAAAGGAAAAATAGAACACGGATTGAAGTTGCAGGCACATTACTTGCAGATGCTCACTTGCCCCTATCTTTTTGGGCAGAGGCTGTGAGCACAACAAACTATGTATTGAATAGAAGTTTGATACACAAACTTAAGGGCAAGACCCCCTATGAACTACTCAAAGGGAAGAAACCTAAAGTAGATTATTTTAGAGACTTTGGTTGCATTTGTTACATTCATAACAACAATAAGAAACACATTAGAAAGTTTGAAGCCAAGGCTGAAATAGGAATTTTTCTTGGATATTCCCAAGTAAGCAAGGCTTATAGGGTATACAATAAATCATCTATAAAAATGGAAGAGTCTATTCATATCTCTTTTGATGAGACTAACATGTTTTACAAGGAGAAGATTCCTTCTACCAGTGAGACTTTGCAGGAACCACATCTGTGTGAGAAGTTAGATGAATTGACCCTCACCAATGAGGCTGTTACACAACTTTCTCCACATGTTGCTGAAGATAGTGAAGATGATGACACCGAACATAGTGAAGAGCCAACAACCGCTATAATTTCACAAGAGGAATTAATTCTCCAAGCTATTGCTCAACCAACTCCTCCTACTGAATTAGTCACACTTAGAGATCACCCTGTATCTCAAGTGATTGGAGACATATCAGTGGGTGTGCAGATAAGGCATTAACTCCACCAGGACATGATGTATACCTGCTTCATATCTCAAACTGAGACCCAATCCATTAAAGATGCTGAGCAAGATCCACACTGGATCATTACAATGCAAGAGGAGCTCAACCAATTTGAGAGATATACAGTTTAAGATTTAGTTCCAAAACCCAAATACTACCCAGTCTTTGGAACTAAATGGCTATTTAGAAACAAACTAGATGCTCAAGGTCTTATCATAAGGAACAAGATAAGATTAATTGCTCAAAGATATAGACAAGAGGAAGACATAGATTATGATCAAACATTTGCCCGTGTTGCAAAAAATAGAAGCAATAAGGATATTTCTAGCTTATGTAGCCTACAAGAAGTTCACAGTATACCAAATGGATGTCAAAAGTGCATTCCTAAATGGTGAACTCAAAGAAAAGGTCTATGTGGAACAACCGCCAAGTTTTATTTCTCATACTCATCCCTCTTATGTTTCCAGATTGCATAAGACTCTCTATGGTCTAAAGCAAGCTCCAAGAGCTTGGTATGAAACCTTAGCTAGCTTTCTCTTAGAACATAACTTTTCTAGATGCATAGTAGATATGACTTTATTTATCAAGTATCATCATGATAAAATTTTGTTAGTACAAATATATGTAGATGACATTATATTTGTTTCTACAGATTTCAAACTATGTAAAAGGTTCTCCAACCTTATGCATTCTAAGTTTGAAATGAGTAGCATGGGTGAGCTCTCCTACTTTGTTGGTCTCCAAGTGAAGCAGTCCCCTGATGGAATCTTCATATCCCAATTCAAGTATTCTAAGGAGCTGATAAAAAGGTTTGGGATGACTGATGCTTCAGCTAAGAAAACACCTATGGCTACAAATGCTGTGATTGATTCTGATGAACATGGGAAACCTATAGATCAGAAATTATATAGGGTCATTGTTGGGTCCCTATTATATCTTACAGCAAGTAGACCAGACATTATGTTTGTTACATGTCTTTGTGCTAGGTTATAGGTGAACCCTAAAGAATCTCACCTTATTTTCTTAAAAAGAATTTTGAGATATATACAGAGTTGCCCATATTTAGCACTCTGGTATCCAACTGAGTCAGGATTTGAGTTGACTGGATACTCAGATGCTGAATTTGCTGGATATAGAGTGGACAGAAAGAGCATATTATGGACATGTCAGTTCCTTGGTGATAGACTAGTGCCTTAGTTTTGCAAGAAACAAACATTTGTGTCTACCTCAACAGCAGAAGCTGAGCATATATCAGCTGACAGTTGTTGTTCATAAATGCTGTGGATTCAGAACCAACTCCTAGATTATGATGTCAACTTAAATAATTAAACCCTACTTTATGATAATACCAGTGCAATTTCTATTGCACAAAATTCAGTGCATCATAGTAGAACTAAATATATAGATGTAAGACATCATTTCATTAAATAGTGTGTTGACAAAAAGAAAATTTATCTCACCTTTATCTCTACTGATTTGCAAAAGGCAGATATCTTCACCAAACCCTTGGATGAGAAGAAACATTTGTTCTTTATGAATTAGCTAGGTATGATATATGGAGATGCATCAATTTAACTTTCTGTCTGTGGTCGAAGAATTTGCCACAGTTCGTCGAACGGAGATCGACGAACTGAGAAAAGTTCTTGAGAAATTCGTTGACCTGAGATCGACGAACTCTCTGTGTGTGAAGTTCTATTCGTCGAACGGAGATCGACGATATTGCTTCAGAAAAATTTTCGTCGACCTGAGAACGACAAAAACTTTTCCCTTCTTCAGACTGAGATTGACGAACTTTTTGTCAATAGAATATTTCGTCGAACTCAGATCGAAGAATTTTGTTTATTTCGAAGGACGGAGTCTGCCGCTTCATATTCTGAAAACCATATAACTAGGTTTTCTTCGAGCTCCATCCCGCGCTTTCTGTTCCCCTTGCACTTGATCTTTCTATTTCCTTTTGCAGGCGATCAATGACGATTCTGGCGAGCTCTCTTGCAGCAATAAAATTCGATATGGGATTCGATATAGACTTCGAATCATTCCAACATTCTGATTAAATCTTCCTGGATATACTGAAACTATTTGAGGAACAATAGCTGAAGAACTTCATGACAACCAGAATGAAGATAGCTGCTACTGAAATCAGAGAATGGGTGTTCACCTCCTCTACTCTAGACGCCGACACAATGATAGGCACAATATCTGGTAACCAAGTTTCTTTAACCCCAGCAATCTTAACTGAAATGTTTGGTCTAATAAATGGTGAAGAAGATATAGAGATTAATAGTTCTGAGTTTTAGAACATGCTGAATAAAAATGGTCATATTGGAGAGAACCCTAATAAGTTATTAAAGAAAAATTTGTCTTCTAAATACAAATTCTTAGCCGATGTGGTGGGCACGGTATTGCTAGGAAAACATACTGCTCATGATTATATTACCAAGCAACAATTTCTGGTAATGTGTGCAATAATGAATAAGAAACCCGTGAATTGGGCAAGAATTCTGTTTGACTTGATCTAGAAGAAGAATAATAAGAAAGAAGTTTGTTTTGGAAGAGTTCTTGGGATTTTCCTACAGGAAAAAGCTGCTGAATCCCTGGTCTCCCAGACCATATTCATTAATGCTTCCAAAAGGCTAACATGTGCCTTGTTTGGAAGGTGGGAGAGGACAATCTCAAAGCCATCCAAGGCTTCAACCTCTTCCAGAGGTTCTGAGGATACAAGAGCTGTAACAGCTGATCCCCCACCCCCAGAAGTTGTCCCGTCCATCAGAATTCCATCCATCCCAATTCCAACACCTCCATCTCAACAACCTACACCTCCACAAATTTCAATTCCTTCATCAACCCTCCAACAACCATCCTCATCTCCAGCTCATTCTCCATCTCCACCAATTCAATCTCCTGAACATCAACCAACACCACTTCAATCTCCAGAGCATACCACACCACCCCAATCCCCACTTCCTCATCATCTAGCAGACATCCCCCTCAATAACCTCTCATCCGTTCCATCTTTTGATCTGCTACCATCTCCCTTCAATACTCCATCACCTCATGATGAGCCCATGACAGACACCACTACTTTCCCTTCATCATCCATCCTCTATCCTTCTATATCAACTAAGACACCATATGAGTTTATGCTAATGGATTCCACTACCCTTCCCTCCCTTCTGGAACTCATTTATCCCATTCTCTCAAAGCTTATAATAGAGGCCATTAAACCTCTTGTTGATTCTATTTCATCCCTATCTGCCAACATTTCTGTTGCCCCCACTGTCCCTTCTTCTGGGGGCTTGACTTCAGGGCCCTCTGAAACTAGGCAGGGGGAGATATCCAGTGAAGAAGCTCCAGTCTCCTCTCCTCTAGTAGTAGCAGAAGCAACATCAATTTTACAGTTATATGATCTAGCAGATGCAGATACAGATGTATATACGATTACAGAAGTTGAGACAGTAGTTGCTTTTGATATGTCTTATACAGATGAGCTAGTTAACTTTCCAGAAATTTTGACTGTTGGTAATTGCCTTGTCAATCCCACAGTAGATCTACTCAATTTGTTAAATTCTTTTGATACAACTTATTTGAATTATCTTCCAGAAGTCTGTCCAGAGCAATCTATGCCTATAGTTTGCTATACTTCACCAATAAGCCCTGAAGTTGTTAATCAACTAAAGACAAGTTTTTGCAGCCCCAGTAATTTTAGAAGAACATGTGACTGAGAATGTTCTTGAACAAGTCTCTACTCCAGAGCAAAAAGCTCTTTCCCCTCCTACTTATAAAATGGATGACAGTCCTTTACCAAACCTGGATGACATCATCCTTGCAGATATAAAAGAAGAAAATAAGACTATTTCTGAAAGTGTTGCTGAACAAGAAGCTTCAAAATCTCAAGTGCTACCTCAGGCTGAAAAGCAAATCTCAAAGGAAGCTTGAAGGAAATTAATGCTATGTATGACAACCCTCCAGGGACCTCTGATGAAGATAATGATGATGAAGACTCTGATGAATCTGATGATTCTAAAGCCCAGAAGAAGATTGCTAAGAAAAGGAAAATTGTTCCAAAGGCTACTCCCAAGCCAAATCTTACACATGACACTCCTTATTATATTATACAAAAGATTAATCCTTACCCTGAAATGCATTCATGGATGTGGTTATCTAAGAATGAGCAAAAAGAAAGGAAGAAGAGAAGAATGTACAAGTCTCCTGCTAAGTACTTTAGGAAAGACCCTCCTCCTCCTCCTCCATCAGCTGGGGCCTCTGGAAGTGTGACTCATGGATCGACACCTATTACCAAGACCTATAAGAGACACTCCAAGCCAAGACCACAAGGCAGCAGTCAGCAGCAATCCTCTCAGAGCAAGCCTCCTCCTGCTATAGATAAGAAAAGTAATTCAGCTTCTCCTGACTATTCAAAGAAGGACTCTAGTTCTAAAAGGCCAGAATCTCCACCTATCCCTTTTGTAGATCCAGGACAGGAAACAACTGCAAAAATGGCCATGTTTCAAGAGCTGGTTGGACTTTCTATGATCAACTAAGCTAAAGTAGAAGGAAAAGATCCCTCACAGTACTCTACAATGTCATCTTATAGAAAAGAAGAGTTCAAGAGGTATGCAAAAGCTAATAAATTTTTCAATGTAGATGACTATATGAATTTTCATCCTGAAGCAGTAGTACCAAGGGCCACCTTATGCACTATAATTGGAGCATCAGACATGACAATGTCAAAAAGAGAAGCCGCAAATCCAAATAAAGAGATTATATTCAGATAGCCCTCTGATAAATCTGACAAAGTTGAGAAAGAGAAGCCAAAGAAGAACAAATAACTGTTGTGTTTAGTTTTTTTTTATTTTCTGAACTATATTTGTTAATCATGAGCATCTGTGTACATATCTACTGGATATTTTATTTTCTGCCGGATATATTTTATTCTACTTGTGATTGTTTTCTTTTGCTTGTATTAGTGACCTCACCTAAATAGGAGGAGATTGTTGGATCCCTAGTTTGGATTTGGGCTAGGTTCACTAATTAGGATGAGTTTAACCCACATTGTATAGCCAGGGTCAAGTCTATAAGTCCTAGAGTTTAGGCTAGTCATTAGGTTCAACCTTCATGGACCAGCCAGCAGAGGACCTCAGTAGACTCAGACTTAGAAGAATTCAGAGTTCAAAATTATCAGTTCGAAATTCTTCGAACTCAGCCCGACGATCGTCGATCGCAGATCGACGAACTCAGAGTTATTTCTCCGAGTTGAGCTTGACGATATTCGAGCTCAGGTCAACGATCTCTTCATTCAGACAGATTCTCTGCTCGACGAAATCTGGAGTTCAACTTCAACATATTCTTTCCAGTTTATTTTCTCTGAACTCAGTTCGACGAAGACAGATCCTTTGTTTGACGAACTTAGAGCGCAAATTTGGCAGGTTATTTCCAGAATGCAGTTTACTGAGCTTAGGTCGACGAACAGGAATTATCAGCTTGACGAACTTGGAACTCCAGTCGACGAATTCTATTTAGAGCTTGATGAATTCTGTCCCGAGACAGACTTAGAAGTTTTCCTTATTTCTGTCCTTACTTATTAAATTATTTAGCAGTAATTCTCCGAGTAATTAATGCTTATATTCTCCTGAATATAACTATTATTGACATCATTAATTATGGTCTTTATCAGGGTTAATTACTTGCTTATTTTAATAGGACAGTTGGGGAAACTCATTAAAGATTATTTTCCAGCCGTTTCATTCTCCAGAATCAGCCAACAATTAATACTTGGAATTCAAAATTCAAGAGGAGAATTTGACAGCAGAATATATAAGAGAATTTTCCTTCAGACAACAGAGATAGACAACGACATAAAAGTGATATACAAAAAAGAGATACAGATACATAAATAAGAATATCTGCTTCTTCTCAATGCTGAAAACATTCTGTTTTCCCCTTATTCTCTCTGAAGACTGAAGAAGAATAACCATCAATATCAAAAATCTTCTTCTACTCCTACTCAAGGAATATTCAAGGACAACAACTTTAAATCACTCAGAAAATTCCTGGATCTCTTCAAGACAAGGCTAAAGACCTACACCCTGAGTAAGACTCCAAGCTTTCTGAACCATTCATTATTTCAGAAGGAGCTTTGACAACAGAAATCCACAAGTCTTCTATGTTGTATAGAGAAAAGAGAAGACACCATCAACTCTCTCAACCTCCTGTAAAAGGGTTTATTAACTCCCTTCAAAAGTTTATTATTGGTTTTTGGGCACCTGAATAAAATCCTAAAGGGTTGTGAGATCTCCCTATAAATAGATCTTGTGATGACAGTCACCTGATCAAAAACCTGATAGTGGATTCCTACCAGGGTAGCAGAAGAGTGGATGTACCCAGTTTGAGGAACCACTATAAAATTCTTGTGTTGTCTGTGTGTGATCATTTAATTTTGTTCTTGTTGTGCTGTGATAGTGTAGTGTAGCTTATGTTGCATTCCTTTTAATACTACTATATTATCACTTAATTTACTCTGCTAAATTCTAAAAAAGCCAAAAGTTTTAGATTACTCTATTCACCCCCCCCTCTAGAGTAATCAGATCTATCCCCTATATTTCATATTGATTTTTCAATGTTGAATAAAGCTTGCCTGAAGGATTGCTACCCCTTGCCTAAAATCAACATGTTAGGTTATTCAACGTTCAGGTTTCCTGTGATGAGTTTCTTTAATGCTTTTTTAGGGTATCACCAGATCCGGATGTATCCCCCCGACTGCTGCAATGTCTCCTTCATCACCAGCGACCGCTACTACAACTAAAAGATGATGCCTTATGGTATTAAGAATGCATGGACGATCTACCAAATAATGATGGATCAAGTCTTCAAGGAGCAAACATGGTAGAATCTAGGAGTGTACGTGGATGACCTCTTAGTTAAGAGCAGGAGCATCACAGAGCACACTTAGGATATGGTGGAGACCTTCGTAACTCTACGAAAGTACAAGATGTGACTCAACCCGACAAAGTGCGTCTTCAGAGCGGGAAGGAGAAAGTTTTTAGGTCACCTCCTCACTCCGAGGGGTGTGGAGCCTAACCCCGACAAAGTAAAGGTCATTCTGGAGATGGCGTCCCCGAAGAATTCTAGAGAAGTCCAGAGGCTGGTGGGTCTCAGCCATTTCCTTTCCAAGACAGGAGAGAAATGCTCTCCATTTTTCAAAACTCTCCGAGGTAAACAGAAGTTCGTGTGGACCGCATAGTGTGAGGAGCCTTTTGGAAAGCTCAAGCAACAACTAATTCAAGATCCTCCACTCTAAGGCCGACAAGAAGGCGAAGATATCCTCCTTTACTTATGAGTTGGAGCGGAGACAGTCAGCTATGTGTTTGTTAGAGAGGAAGGGAATAAATATTTCCACATCTACTCTGTGAGTAGGGTGTTGCGGCAGACAGAGATGAGGTATCCTATTTTGAAGAAACTAGCTTTTGCCTTAGTGACTTCGATGCGAAGGCTCCACCCATACTTTCAAGCTCACTCCATCAAGGTTGTCTTTGATCATCCACTACGAAGTATCTTGGATGGAGTGGAGCACTCGGGAAGGTTGGCAAAATGGGTTGTAGAGCTCAGTGAGTTCGATATCTCTTTCTCACCAAGGGTGGCGATCAAGGCCCAAGCAGTGACAGACTTCTCGGTTGACTTCTTGGCTGAGGTAGGAGGATGCGAAGGCTCTTCCAGCCCAATCTCGCGAAAGATGTTTGTGGATGGAGCTTCGGGCAATAATTCAGTGGGAGTAGGCGTCGTGCTAGTGAGCCATCAGGGAACTAGAGTCGAGCAAGCAGTCGAGATCCTCTTCCTTGTCACAAACAACCTGGCGGAGTACGAGGCCATGGTAGCAGGTTTGCGTCTCGCAAAGGAGTTAGAAATCTAGGATCTTAAGGCCTTCATCGACTCGATGGTGGTTGCTTTACAACTCAGGGGAGAGTTCAAGGTGCACGCATCCTGCATAGGTATTTGCCAAATATAAAAGTCTTGGTGGGAGGTTTCCAACCTTTCTTCATCGAGAATATGCCGAGAGAGGAGAACTCAGAGGCAGACTACCTATCCAAGTACAACCCAAGGGCCGGTGGGATGGTGACATAGTTGTTTCGATCATCCATCGATAAAGGTGAGATGATCGAGATCGAGAAGGCCATTCCCCCAAGCCATCGGTCAGAGGAAGTTTATTCTCATCATGATCGACTACTTATTCAAGTGGATCGAGGCAAAAGCTCTTGCCAAGACCACGTCTCAAATCGTGAAGAACTTCATCTGACGATAGATCTCCTGCAGGTTCGGGATCCCTCTCGCCATCATCACCGATAGACTTGCAATTTGCCACCATAGAGCTGGAAGACTTCTGCAAGCAGCTAGGGATGGATCTTCGATTCGCCTCTATATACCACCCTCGGAGCAACAGACATGTGGAGGCAGCCAACAAGCTGATCATCCTCCTCCTGAAGAAGAAGGTCGCTAACCTGAAGGGAACTGGGCGGAGCAACTCATATCAGTCCTATGGGCTCTAATAACAACTCCTAACTCAGCCATGAGTGAAACACCTTTCGAGTCGTCCCAAGAGTCTGAGGCTCTCATCCTAGTGAAATTCGAAGTTTGGAGCTTAAGAGTTGTGGCGGTAGGAGAAGGCAGTGAAGAATGGCGCCTGGATAATTAATATGCTCAGAGGCTTTCTCTGGACTACATCGAGGAGCTTCGAGACCTATAATACGTCCACCAAGAGGAGGTCAAAAGGCATATGGCAAAGCACTTCGACAAAAACGTTCGCCTCAAGCAATTCCTTGCAGGAGACCTCGTCATGAAGAAAGTGGACGCGATAGGAAGGGCAGCTGTCGTTGGCAAGATAAATCCAAATTTGGAGGGACCCTTCATCGTCCAAGAGGCTCAAGCCACTGGATGCTATCACTTACAAAACACAAAGGAGAGCTGTTGGGAAGCACCTGGAGCGGGGACGACCTAAAAAGGTTCTATCCCTAGCGGTAACATGTAATGATCGATTATCTATAAAGTTATTTCTACTTTTTAAATAAAAGTCATCATCCCCTGAAACATGGGTCGATGAGAGTAGTCTTCTTTGTTCGAATTGCCTCAAGTTAGCTAGAAGCAACGAAGTCAACCTCCGCGATCAGTTTGGGAAACTTGCCTCAGCCCTTATTGTAACACCCCGAGTTTTCCGTATCCTGAAGTTGGATTCTGTGAGATACCGCCCGGCGGTAGGTTTAATGCCGGCGGTTGTGTTCCAGAATTGTTGGTTAAGCTCTCAGTGAGTTACCGCGTCGGCGGTAGGATGATACCACACAGCGATAGCACGGTAGATAAATTGCCAAAACTCTCTGTAAGCTACCGCCCGACGTCAACCTTAACGTTGACGGTAGTGGATCTGATTCAATTGGAGTTTCTCTCTGTGAGGTACCATGCGACGATAGCGATACCACAAAGTGGTAGTGTTAGTTCGTTGAGTGCGGCGCATTGATGCGACACATCGTCTACCACGCGGAGGTAAGCTGATACCTTACGGCGGTAGCAGGACAGTTACAGCGTGCCTACATGTTGGCCCGTGATTGGAGGTTTCGGGCAGTGGGCTTGCAGAACAAGCCGACATTTGAGGTACCGCACGACGGTAGCTAGTTACCGTGTGGCGGTAGCTCGGTTTAAGGCTAGGGAAGTTACGTTTCCATTCATTTCTTTCTCTCGTGTCTTCCTCCTTCTGATCAGTAGCGTGAGAGGAGAGCAGAGGAGAGTTAGAGGAAGGAGATCTCATCGCCGTTGGAGTTTCGGAGCTTCGAGTCGCAAGCCGAGTTCGAATCCGCGGAGGCAAATCCATTTCGGTCGTTTTCATCCGACTAAATTCTCTCCCATGGCACTGAAATGAATGTCATGGGTAACAATCCTTATTCTTAGACATGTGAAGTTCATTGTTTTGGCATGTGAGGGTAGACGCTCCACAAGCATGTGGAAGCAGTTCTCCCGAATGGTAGAGCGATTATATCCCCCATTGTCTTTGCATTTATAATACAGAATCAAAATGCGGAATAGATATGTTGTGTGAAGCCCATCCAGACAGGTTGGTCTGGATTGATGATGATTGTTTGTATGCTGGAGAAGACTCTGTGGTAAGCGTGTAGATTTCAGAGTCACGAGTATGCAGGTTGTTGCAGAGAGAGTACTATAGTGGGCCTCCAAGAAAACACCCGTTTGGAGGGGAAGAATCTATAGTCTGTCCCCTACCGCGCGGCGGTAGTGCTACCACCGACGGTAGCTCACAGTAAGCGATGTTTTGGGGGCCATTGTGATTGTGAGCCCTGTCTCGTGTAGACTAAGGGACAAATATGTTCAACTGAGAGCCCAAAGGTGCCCAACTTAGGCAGCTATGAGTGCCAGCCTTAGAACATAACAGAGTTATGTATTGTTGCGAACGGGAAAGGGGAGGCTGACCTGCGTCGTGGATTGTTGCGCCCGGTGATTTGAGCAACGAGAAAGAGCTGAACTATACCCAACCTTATGGCGTTCGGTTTGGAGTGGGCCAGTGGCTTGAATCTCGGCATGACTTTGTCGTAGCATAGGGTGAGTCTTTTGCTTCAGCCCAAAAAGACTAGAGAATGCTCAAATTATGATAACCGTCGCTGAGAACGGAGGTAGGACCCTGGGTATTTCTGGTACACCGATAGTGTGCCCTGAGTGCACGAGGCATATGGCTGGTAGTACCAACATCCATGGTGAATGGTACTTAAGTTGCACGTTCTGTTTGCCATTATATATATGCTAAATACCTGCAGGGAAGGAGCACTGCCACCCTGAGTGAGGAGTGGGGTTGTTATAATTTGGTCAGCTAATGCGACCGTTGCTTTGTTTGCCACCACTGGGGTGGAATGGTTTCGTGCAGGTAAAGCTGAATCGAGCAGGAAATAGCAGGTTGCAGCCCATGGTACCTAAGTCGGCCCTCGAAGGCCAAAGCACAATGTATTTACTTTTACTATTTCATTTGCGGTCGGCCTGCGTGCCGAAGTATGTAAAACCCTTTTATTTGAGAAAATATTTGTAAGACCTTAAGACCAGAACTATTTGTGTATTTATCTTATCATTCCAGTTTGGTTTAGTGGACATCCGTTCGTTTTGAAAGAATATGTGTCTAATCACCTAGATGGGGGGTGAATAGGTGTAATTTTTTTTTACTTTAAAGGCAGACAAACTGTTCACTAATTTAAGCAGTACATGCAAAGTCTACAGCTATCAGCACAGCAATCACAGTAACAATCATACACAAAGTGCTCACAGTATTTATAGTGGTTCCCCAAGGTCTGGGTACATCCACTTTCCCCCTTCGCCTATCTAACAGTGTACTAGATTCGGCCTAACTTCTGCACTTCTCCTCAGATTCTCAGATCTTATATCTCAGAACCCCAATCAGGTTCCTACAACTCAGAGTGTCCCCACTCCTACAACTCAGGCACAAAGCCCTACCACTCAGTCTTCAACAAGACCTACACTCAGGCTAAATAGCCCTACCTCAGCCTTCAACAAGGCCTACACTCAGAGAATAGATTCTCCTACACTCAGGCTCAAAAGCCCTACCTCAGCCTTTATAAATTTAGGCTTACAACTCAGATCCCTTAGGATCCTACAAAAAGATAATAAAATGTTTTTAGATCACCACTCTGTTTGAGAGAATGAAGAGGGCAACCTTCTTGTTCTGTTCTTGATAGAACAGATTTCTGAGATCAACTTTGTCTTTGCTTTCTTCAAGGCTTCTTGAGTCTGAACTCAGTAAAAGTTGATCTTTTTGAAGTAGACCGGCTGACAACTTCCTTCTTAAGATGAAGATTTAAATCTGGATCCTCCTTTGCAGTCTGGTTCAGTACCTGCTCCTTAAGAGATTTGATTGAACAAGTCTCTTTCTTGAATTCAATTACTGGAGTTCTCTCTCTCCAAGTAAATCTGAAATTTCTTCAAAATACTGATTTACAATTTTCTCTGGATCTGTATTCTGCAACGATTGATCTTCTGATCTCTCTCTATTATTGTTAATAATTCTCTTTTTTTTGATTCCTCTGTTGAAGGAGAAAGGCCTTTATATAGTCTACCTCCAGGGTAACAGGCTGATCTAGTTTCTAACAACCTTCTAACAGCTTTGACAGTTGGAGTTGATCGGTTGAAATGGCAGCTGTCAAGTCATTCAGTCACTTCTTGAAATCACAGTCTCTGTCTGAAAGTGTCGAGACTGATCTTCATTATGTGTCGACATAAACAGATCAAGTGTCGACACAAGTGGACTAAGTGTCGACACATGCCTTGGTGGTGTCGACACAACTCCTACTATTGTTGTAATAGCTTCTCGACACTGCTTCTGTTGAATGTGTCGACACTGATTGAGTGTGTCGACAGAAGTACTTCTTCTTTAAAACTTAGTTAAATTCTGCTGAGTGTCGACACATTTCCTTTGTGTCGACACAACTTCTTTTGTTGTTGATACTTGCTGAGTGTCGACACATCTCCTTTGTGTCGACACAAGTTCTTCTTTACTTTAACTATGTTGAAACTTGCTGTGTGTCGACAAAAGTCCTGTGTGTCGACACAGTTGATGTCGACAATGCCTTCAGTGTGTTGACACAACATCCTGGTGTCGACACATTTGATGTCGACTAAGCTTCTCTAGGTGTCGACACTGTCTTTAAGTGTCGACACTATTTATGTCAACTATTCTTCATAGTGTGTCGACACAGCCTGTATGTGTCGACACCTTTCTTCTGGTGTCGACTCTGCCTTTCCTGGTGTCGACACAAATACTCCAAGTGTCGACACAACGTTTCTCCAGTGTCGACACAGGCCTTCATAAGTGTCGACACTGCTTCTCTAGGTGTCGACACATGAACTTAGAATTTTTCCTGCAATCCTGCAGTTACTTAACATGCACATATAAACTCAAAACACATCAAATATATCTTGATGTATATCATTAAGTAGGGTGAGGCTTCTTCAAATCTGGTACATATTTTCCAATATACCCAACAATCTCCCCCTATTTGGAGAAGTTATAACCCTTAGTCAATGATATACACCATACATAACAAAAACACAATATGATGTATAACAACATTATATGACATGGTAAATACTTAAACAAAACTTGTATAAATAATCTACATAGAATAACAATGTAACAGATTGAACATTAAACATTGTTTTGTTACAACTTCCAATAGTTTCATGAACAAAAGTTTATATAGTTGTTTTAATACTTAAAGATTACAAAATGTAAACTTAAGAAAATTCTATTCTATGGCTGCTCTGGCTCCTTGATGACAATGCCCTTGCCAGATTGAATCTTGGCTTGAACTGGTGCATCAGTGTCACCAACAGGCTTCTTGCCCTTAAGATATTTCTTTTTCTGTTCTTCAGCCCTTATCTTCTGTCTTTCAAAATAATGATATGGCTTAGGGAAATACTTGCTAGGCTCCTGTGCATTAGGAGGTAGCTTCCCAAGTTTAGCCTTTCTTCTATACTGCACTATGTCTTCTTGCCTAGCTTCATGTTTTCTCCACTCTTGCTCAGAATACCATTTGTTCCTGTCTAGGATATTATCCTTTGCAGCCTTCCAAGCAGTCAGTATAATGTTTCTAGAAGTTGGGCTCCACTGCTCAAAATCTGGCCTTAACTCAGCCTGTTCTCTGAACCTCTTCTTGGACAAAAGGGTTTCTTGCTCTTTTAATACTGCCTCTAGCACAGGCTGGTCTACTTTTTCAATGATAATATTTTTATTTCCCTCTGGAGGGCTATACATAGATTGTACCTCCTGATGTATCATTTCAAAATCTGCTGGAGGATAAATTACTTGAGCCACTTCAGCTTGCTCACCTCCAAAAAAAGCAGGATTGATACCAGATTCAGCAACATTATCATCATCACACAAGGGTGGATATCCAAGGGTGGCTCTGATACTGTTAGAAATCCATTTAGCATGGTCAGAGCCTGCTTTGACTAACACCCTATCCCCCTTTATGACTTCTCTTTCTATATGATCCCTAAGATCATCCTTCTGAAACCTGATTTGTTCAGCCAGATAATTAACTCCATCTTTATAAAACCCCCTCAACTTTAGCAGCAGTCCAGAAATAACCTGTTGAGAATCTGTAATAGCAGTTTTTACAGCATTTATGCCTGCCTGGAAATCCTTATCAAACTGTTCTTTATCAAACTCTGGTTTGGCTGTAGAATTATCAGCAGTTGGGGCATTTGCAATTTTCGTTATTTCAGTAACAATGGCATTATGTGAGGCAGTGAGATTATCACTCATCCTTAGCTGATTTTCCAGGACATATACTTGTTTTACTGCCATATCATCCACCTGTATCTTTATCTTCTCCTGATGAGTAGCAAGGTACACCACTACATTTCCTCCTTTATGAAAGCAGTCAGTCATTTCCTTTTTATTTTGATTCACTTCAAATCATATAGATTTTATGTCTTGAGCCAGATCAAATTGAACTGATTTATGTCCTTCATCCATATATTTCTCTAGAGCCTTCCTTTGCTCATCCATTTTGATCTGCAAATCCACCAATAAAGAGCTATAATCAGCTGTTGGGGCAGGCTGTGGAGCAGTTGTTTGCAGTGCCTTCTTGTAGCTCTGGCTTCTCCTTTTGAAGACCTGTAGCTTCCTTTTCTTGGCTCTAGCAACCTCTTCATCCTCAGAAGTAGAAGTACTGGCAATGTCTACCCTTTCTTTAGGACTAGAAGGCAATTCCTTCTCAGTCCTTGGTAGTTCCACCTGAATCCTTTGCTCCTCAGTTTCAGTTCTAGTAGTCTCCTCCTGTGACCTTACATGCTCCCCCTCAAGGTTAACTGACTCCCCCTCAAAAGCTGCTTTCTCTCCCTCAAAATTAGTCTGTAATAAATCAGGGAACAGCTCTTCTAGAGTAAACTCCTATTGAGTAGGGATAGGAGACTCGCTTATCTCAGGAACAGTAGCAGCAACTGATGTGTCTTCCATGACAACATCTTGTGGTTGACTATGTAACTGAGCTTGCTGATCAACATCAATTAAAGACTCAGTAAATACTTCATCCTCAATATGAAAAATTGATTGATTGACTTCATGTATTACCTCAAGGATTGTCTCAGTAGTCATTTCACTGTCTAGGTGAGTTGGCTCTTCTACATGTTGAGGCTCCCCCTGGAGTGGATCCAGGTGAATGGGGCTAGCAGATGGTTGCTCCCCCTACCTCTGTGCATCTTCATTCCTTACTGGTGACCTTCCAGTAACATCAGCTTCTTCCTCATTTGAACTGAAAACTACATGTTCCTCTAAACTACTGGAGGATTCAGCAGCCACTATGGCTTTCTTCTTCTTCTTCTGTTGAGGAACTTCCTTTTCTGGAGTAGGCATGTCCTTGTTTAACACCCTATCCCACCTTGAGATAATTCTGACATCCATTCTCCTCATGTGATTGATCTTAGACCCTTCAGCTTGGTTCATGACTTCCGGAATACTTCAGCTAAGTACATGCTCATAATCCTACCCAAATTGGGCTTCTTCAGACTTTCTTTAATCTTCTCAAACATTACTGCTGACCAGTCAGTTTGGAGCTTGAAAATGATTCTAGTCATTAAACTGAACATGTGAGCTGATATTCTATCATGCCCACCTGGCTTGCTCAAAATCACCTTTCCTACTATTTCAGACAAGAACTTGCCTTGCATGTTCATGCCTTTCCTATTAAAAACTGATCCAATTTTCATGTTTGAATCAAGTCCACACCATTTCAGTACCTCCCTTGTCTTTGATGCAGGTACATCTTCCTTAACTTTAGTTCTTGGTAGATGTAAAACTTTCCTCAGACTTTTCTGGGTGACTTTTACCTTGACTCCATGAACTTTGGATTTCAAAGGCATGTTGTACGAGTTCATAACCTTCATTGATGTTCTCTTCTAGCTTGGGCGCCATTAGGGTTTTGAGAGATCTTGAATTTAGAGGAGAGAGATGTCGACACACAAGTTTGGTCTCGAAACTATGGAGAGTGTGTCAACAAACAAGGTTGAAAGCCTATTTATACCTTTCTAAAATCGAAGATGAAAAGACGCGGCAGAATACTCAAAATGTGTCGACACTGTTGAAAAGTGTCGACACTTACTTCTAATGTCTCGACAACTATGTGTCGACACAAATATAATTCATAGAATATATGTGTCGACACTTAGACATCTCAGCTCGACGATTAGTCGAAACTCTACTCGACGAAATTTGTATTGAACCTATGTGTCGACACCACTTTTGGATATGTCGACACCTACTCTGGATGTGTCGACACAATTTCTCTGAAGTGTCTACACAGACTCCTTAGATGTGTCGACACCATTTCTCTGGAATATCGACACCACTTCTATGTGTCGACACGGACAACTCCTTGTGTCGACACTATTTTACTTAGCCAATTTTAAGAAACTATTCTAAGTTTAACATTCCTAATTCAATTTTAAACTTATTGAATTTGGTTTCATCTAGGGGCTTAGTAAACATATCAGCAATCTGATTATCTATTTTAACATATTCTAGTGAAATGTCTTCCTTCTCTACATGTTCTCTAAGAAAATGGTATTTAATTTCTATGTGCTTAGTTCTACTATGTGAGACAGGATTACTGCAATAGAAATATCACTTGTAGAATCACAAAGCAAATGTGTTCTACTTACTTGAATACCTTAGTCTACTAGTTGATGTTGCATCCATAATAGTTGTGCACAGCAGCTTCCTACAGCAACATATTCTGACTCAGCTGTGGAGATTGCCACACTGGTCTGCTTTTTACTGCTCCAAGACACTAGCCTTCCTTCTAGAAATTGACAGGTTCCTGTAGTACTTTTTCTATCTTCCTTACAACCTGCAAAATCTGCATCTGAATATCCTGTTAGTAGAAAATCTCTATTCCTAGGGTACCAAAGGCCTAGATAAGGTGTGCCCTTAAGATATCTCAAAATCCTTTTGACCACAGTCAGATGAGATTCTTTAGGGCATGCTTGGTACCTAGCACAGAAACATGTTGCATACATGATATCTGGTCTACTAGCAGTCAGATATAATAGGGAGCCAACTATCCCTCTATATAAAGTTTCATCTACAGGTTTCCCTGCATCATCTTTGCTTAGAGATACACTTGACCCCATAGGAGTTCTCATGGTAGTGGATGATTCCATACCATACTTCTTTATTAACTCTAGGGTGAACTTAGACTGGCATATGGACAATCCATCATCAGTATGTCTTACTTGGAGGCCCAAGAAGAACTTAAGTTCCCCTATACTGCTCATTTTAAATTTTCCTTGCATAAGTTTTGCAAACTTTCTCTAAAAAATACTTTTAGTAGACCCAAATATTATGTCATCAACATATATTTGGACTAGTATAATCTTTCCTTTAGATTCCCTAAGGAATAGAGTTTTGTCTATTTTCCCCCTTGAGAATTTGTTCTCAATGAGGAAACTAGACAGGGTTTCATACCAAGCCCTTGGGGCTTGTTTCAACCCATACAATGCTTTCCTAAGTCTATAAACATAGTCAGGTTTGAGAGGATCAACAAAACTTGAAGGCTGCTCTACATAGACTTCTTCCTTTAGATTTCCATTTAGGAAAGCTGACTTAACATCCATTTGAAATACCTTGAACCCTTGATATGTTGCATAAGCAAGGAACATTCTGATAGCCTCCAGTCTTGCTACTAGAGCAAAGGTTTGATCAAAATCAATACCTTCTTCCTGCCTATATCCCTTTGCAACAAGTTTAGCTTTATTCTTTATGATGATTCCATTCTCATCCAATTTGTTCCTAAAGATCCAATTTGTTCCAATGATATTGTGGTCTTTGGGTTTAGGAACAAGCTTCCAGACCTTGCACCTCCTGAACTTATTCAGCTCCTCTTGCATGACATCAATCCAATGAGGGTCTAGAACTGCTTCTTCAAATTTCTTTGGTTCCACTTGTGATAGGAAGCAGGAGTAAAGAACAATGCTCAGATTCCTGCTTCTTGTTTGCACTCCTTGTCTTGGATCACCAATTATCTGATTTGCTGGATGATCCTTTAAGTGTCTATTAGCTGGAGGTAATCTATCTTCATGTTGAACACCTCCAGCATCTTCATTTAGCTGCATCTCTTGGTCTTCTTCAACATCTAGAGAGTCTTATACTCCCCTTGGACAGCAGCCACCATTTTCCACTTGCTGAGTTGCAGTAGAACCTTCTGTAATGATAAGTTTGTCCATCCTCTCATCTATACCTGTAGAACTGGAAACACTACTTGACAATTCACTGTTAATGAGCCTTGTTTCATCAAAGACTACATGTGCAGACTCTTCTACAACTTGAGTAACCAAGTTGTAGACCATATAAGCCTTACTATTATTGTTGTACCCAACAAAGATCCCCTCTTGGGATTTGGCAGCAAACTTGGTTCGATAAGACTTTCCATTGTTAAGTATATAGCACTTGCAACCAAAGATCCTGAAATAGGATAAATTTGGTTTTCTGCCCTTCACAATCTCATATGTAGTCTTTTTGTAGCTCTTGGTGATAGTAGCCCTATTGATCACATGACATGCAGTATTTACTGCCTCAGCCCAAAAATACTCTGGGAGAGATGTGTCACTCAATAGAGTTCTACCAGCCTCTATCAATATTCTATTCTTCCTTTCAGCAATACCATTTTGCTGTGGTGTTCTAGGTGAGGAAAATTCCTGAAAAAATCCCAAATTCTTCACATAGTCTTGTCATACTTTCAGACTGAAATTCAGTACCATAGTCACTTCTGATTTTGACCATTGTACTGTCCAACTCATTCTGAATTTTTTTAACAAAACTATATAAGATACTTGGGGTTTCAGATTTTTGTCTTAGGAAGAACACCCAGGAATATCTTGAATAGTCATCTACTACCACAAATGTGTAGACCTTCCTACCTAAACTGTGAACTGGCATAGGACCAAAAAGATCCATATGCAAGAGGTATAGACACCTCACAGAATCCTTGTTTTCAAGGCTATGAAAGGTGGATTTGGTCTGCTTGCCTTTTTGACAAGCTGAGCATATCTCATCCTTAATACATTTAACTTGAGGACCATTCCTCACTAACTCTTTGCTAAAGAGTTGGCCAATAGTCTTGTAATTTAGATGGGCTAGCCTCTTGTGCCATTTGACATAATAAGAGACTTTCTCATCAACTACAAGACAAATATGAGAAACATTGTTCTCACACACAAAGTCAAGACAGTAAACATTCCTTTTTCTATAACCTGTCAAAATGATCTTTTGATCACTTGACCTTTTGATATGACAACCATTTTTGACAAATGAGATGTCATATCCTAAATCACTCAGCTGACTTATGCTAATGAGGTTGTGTTTCAAACCCTTTACATAAGCCACTTGAGTGATTGTAATCTGATTACTAGAAATGTTACCAAATCCCTTGATGATTTCTTTTTCTGAACCACCAAAGATTACTTTAGGGCCATCCATGATAGGTGTGTAGTCCTTCAGCAACCCCCTTGTTCCAATCATGTGCCTGGAACATCCACAGTCTAAGTACTATATAGGGGCATGACCACTTGGACTTACCTGCAAAACATATTACTTAACCTTAGAACCCAAATAACTCTTGGGTCCTTGGTGCAAGTTAGTCTGACCTTTAACAAAACTACATGTACCTCTTCTAGCAGGCAGTTTGCTACTCTCCTTGACACTAGAATTGTGCCAACAATCTAAGGCAAAGTGGCCTACCTTGCCACAGCACCAGCACTCAAACTTGTTGTACCTTTGTTTAGGTACAACCCTGGCTGAATTATTTACAGCAGGCTTCTTGTTTTGTGCTGAGGCTTTGCCTTTAGATTTGGACCTTGCAGTCCACGCAGTTTTCTTAAACCCCAATCTAGTCTTACCCTTTTGAGGTACAAACTCATCTATCAAGGGTAAAACAGATTTAGGTTTAGAAAAACTAGCTACTATCTCTCTCTCTTTCTGAAGTCTGACCTCCAGATTTCTAATCTGATCATTCTTGAATGTTATAGTACCCATCTGAATAACAGTAATGTTTTTCAGTCTGACTATCTCATTCAATTTCTGATCTAACAACTTCTCTGAATCTATTGCAGTCAACTTAAGATCTGCAATCTCCTTAGCCTGAGATTTGGCCAAGTTTTTGCTCTTCTTAAGTGCCTGCAGCAAGACTCTATATTCATCAATTAACTGATGAATATCTCCTTCAGATTCAGACTCAACCACATAACTTGATGCAGATGTATCTGACTTTGACTCAGTACTATAAATTGAACTAGAAGAACAACTTTGTACCTTACTTGGTCCAGGCTGATCCTGGCTCTTGTCTCCTTCAGATGTAGCAATCAGTCCCTTGCACTGATGGTCTTCATACTCATAAATTGAGTTCATTAGCTGCATGAACTCATCTTCTTCCTCTTCAGCAAATAATCCAATATATGCTTCAGCTTCTGATTCTGTATCTGAAGATGACTGGTCTGTCAGACTCTTGTCTTTCTTAGCAACAAAGGACTTTTCCTTTTTGCACTTAACCCGAGTCTTCTTTTTGTCAGCTGACTCCTTCCTCTTTTCAGGACAGTCAGCCACTACATGTCCCTGTCTATTGCAGCAATAGCACACAATCTTTGAAGATGTAGCTTTGCTTGGCTTGGATCTACTTCTGTCATTCCTGGATGACTTTCTCTTCTGATAGTAGTCATCTTTTGGCTGAGAAGTGGAAGGCTTAGACCGTCACTGTCTCTTCTTTAGAAATTTCTGAAAGTGCCTAGTAAAAGCAGCAAAGTCTTCATCACTTTCACTGCTAGCTGAACTCTTGCTATCTGAATTATCTGTGACAGCCTCATCAATTATTTTAGGTGAAGATGGAGACTTGCTTCTATACTTCTTAGTGACTTCAGTCTTAAAGGCCACAGACTTTTCCTTGTGCTCCACTCTAGAACTCTTCTCTTCCTTCTTTCTAGCCATTAACTGCATCTCATAAGATAGCAATTTTCCAAACAAAGTTGGAGGTGGTATATCAGTAAGTTTGGCCACTTCCCTAATGACACAAATATTGGTGTCCCAGTCCTTAGTCAGGGATCTTAAGAACTTGTCATTCAGCTCATAGTTGCTGAAGTCTCTTCCATAGGACATCAACTCATTAACAGTCCTATAGAACTTCTTGTAACATTCTGTAATGCTATCAGACTTTCCTTGTCTGAAGCTTTCATATTACTGATTTAACATTGACTTCCTATCCTGTCTTACTTCCTCTGATCCCTCCATATAAACTATTAATGTGTCCCACATTTCTTTAGAGGTTTTACAATGAATTAAGTTCTGAAATGTTGAATCATCAATGACACTAACAATTATATTCTGGGCTCTCTTGTCCATAGTAGCCAGGATGATTTCATCTTTAGTTATTTCAGAAAAGTCCTTGGGAGTTCTCTGATTTGCATCCAAAATGGATATCTTCATTGACACAAATGGGCATTCTTTGACTGTAATATATATCCTTGGGTCAGAAGCTTCCATAAAGAGTCTAACCTTCTCTTTCCATATGTCAAATATCTCTTTTCTACATATTGGCAATTTCATGAACCCCAGCTCTTTGTGATTCTCACTAGAACCCATTTTCTTGATTCTTGATTGTTTTGAATCTGCCTACAGGATCTTACTCAGACTGTTAAGTCCCTTTTTGAGCAACCTCGCTTTGATACCACTTGAAAGAATATGTGTTTAACCACTTAGAGGGGGGGTGAATATGTGTAATTTTTTTTTTACTTTAAAGGCAGACAAACTGTTCACTAATTTAAGCAGCACATGCAAAGTCTACAGCTATCAGCACAACAATCACAGTAACAATCATACACAGAGTGCTCACAGTGTTTATAGTGGTTCCCCAAGGTCTGGGTACATCCACTTTCCCCCTTCGCCTATCTAGCAGTGTACTAGATTCGGCCTAACTTCTGCACTTCTCCTCAGATCCTCATATCTTACAGCTCAGAACCCCAATCAGGTCCCTACAACTCAAAGTGTCTCCACTCCTACAACTCAGGCACAAAGCCCTACCACTCAGTTTTCAACAAGACCTACACTCAGGCTAAACAGCCCTACCTCAGCCTTCAACAAGGCCTACACTCAGAGAATAGATTCTCCTACACTCAGGCTCAAAAGCCCTACCTCAGCCTTTATAAATTTAGGATTACAACTCAGATCCCTTAGGATCCTACAAAAAGATAATAAAATGTTTTTAGATCACCACTCTGTTTGAGAGAATGATGAGGGCAACCTTCTTGTTCTGTTCTTGATAGAACAGATTTCTGAGATCAACTTTGTCTTTGCTTTCTTCAAGGCTTCTTGAGTCTGAACTCAGTAAAAGTTGATCTTCTTGAAGTAGACCGGTTGGCAACTTCCTTCTTAAGATGAAGATTTAAATCTGGATCCTCCTTTACAGTCTGTTTCAGTACCTGCTCCTTAAGAGATTTGATTGAACAAGTCTCTTTCATGATTTCAATTACTGGAGTTCTCTCTCTCCAAGTAAATATGAAATTTCTTCAAAATACTGATTTACAGTTTTCTCTGAATCTGTATTCTGCAACGATTGATCTTCTGATCTCTCTCTATTGTTGTTAATAATTCTCTTTTTTTTGATTCCTCTGTTGAAGGAGAAAGGCCTTTATATAGTCTACCTCCAGGGTAACCGGCTGATCCGGTTTCTAACAACCTTCAGACAGCTTTGACAGTTGCAGTTGACCGGTTGAAATGGGAGCTGTCAAGTCATCCAGTCAATTCTTGAAATCACTGTCTCTGTCTGAAAGTGTCGAGACTGATCTTCATTATGTGTTGACACAAACAGACCAAGTGTCGACACAAGTGGACTAAGTGTCGACACATGTCTTGGTGGTGTCGACACAACTCCTACTGTTGTTGTAATAGCTTCTCGACACTGCTTCTGTTGAATGTGTCGACACTGATTGAGTGTGTCGACACAAGTACTTCTTCTTTAAAACTTAGTTAAATTCAACTGAGTGTCGACACATTTCCTTTGTGTCGACACAACTTCTTTTGTTGTTGATACTTGCTGAGTGTCGACACATCTCCTTTGTGTCGACACAAGTTATTCTTTACTTTAACTTTGTTGAAACTTGCTACGTGTCGACACAAGTTCTGTATGTCGACACAGTTGATGTCGACAATGTCTTTAGTGTGTTGACACAGCATCCTGGTGTCGACACATTTGATGTCGACTAAGCTTCTCTAGGTGTCGACACTGCCTTTAAGTGTCGACATTATTTATGTCAACTATTCTTCACAGTGTGTCGACACAGCCTGTATGTGTCGACACTTTTCTTCTGGTGTCGACTCTGTCTTTCCTGGTATCGACACAAATACTCCAAGTGTCGACACAACTTTTCTCCAGTGTCGACACAGGCCTTCATAAGTGTCGACACTACTTCTCTAAGTGTTGACACATGGACTTAGAATTTTTCCTGCAATCCTGCAGTTACTTAACCTGCATATATAAACTCAAAACACATCAAATATATCTTGATGTATACCATTGAGTAGGGTGAGACTTCTTCAAATCTAGTACACATTTTCCAATGTACCCAACACGTTTGGGTTCTTAATAAAATTTAAATTATCTTCCGCTAGTATGTGCTCTGAGTTAGGATGTGTGATTGAATTATGATCTCAATATGTAACTCCACTATCTATATGTGGAATATGGCGAGGGGCCCCGACCGGACCTTCTGTTATATTCTACTCGACGGATAGGGGTATTACAATTTGGTATCATACTCTAGTGTTGGTCTTTCTTATTTGAATTCGTGGACGAATTAGTTTAAGCGGTAGTGAGCACGCATTTGTGCGCTACCATTATAACATGACAGAACCCATGAATGTCCACTTAAGAATGGAAAATACACATGATTGTGGAACATGCGTGTTCTTATAAATGCATTTTGGCAATATGTTAGTCGCCTAATTGATTGTTTCACAATTATAGGTGACTAGAAGTGGTGCAGAATAGTCTCAACGTCAGCACTCTGTTGAGAATAATGCGTCAAATGGCGTGCCTGCGACCACTCCTTCTACTGAAACCATAGGATTGGTAGTAGAAGTGGTGTTCTCCATGATAAATGCCCAACCATGGAGGCAAGTGCAGTCTCCTACTCCTAAATTGGTTCAAGTACCGCTTGGCGTAGCCGAACCTATATGGGTGGATCAAGAAGCTGCAGAGCCTTTAGTGCAAAGAAGAGCGACTGAAAAATAACTCAAGCATGTGATGAGCTTTAATCATCCAATGTTTTTTGGGTACTGGAACCCCAACACAAGTTGAAGACTGGCTCTCTCGGGTTAAGAGAGTCATGTCGGTAACGAAGATAGAGGAGTGGCAGAAGGTTACCAAAGCCACTCTCTTCTTAGATTGTGAAGCAAGGTTATGGTGGGATAAACTAGAATTACATCACTTTGTTGGGAGACAACTCACCAATATCTCGATGGATGAATTCTCGAGATTGTTTCTGGCATAATATATCCCGTCAGCATAGAAAATTGCAATGGAGAATCAGTTCCAGAGGTTAACTCAGGGCGAGAGTAGTGTTGACGACTACCTGCATGAGTTCAAGAGATTGGGACGTTACGCGTGTTCTACCTTTACTGATGAGGAGCGCAAAACCAACTGGTTCTACAAAGGACTGCATGACGATCTGAGGCTGTTGCTCTCAAGACCAATGACGCAGGGTTTTCTGACCTTAATCAATATAACCCGATCCCTAGAGTAGGACATGAAGCGCGTACAACGTAAAAATGATTCATCATTAAAAAGATCAGAATTTAAAGTACCAAGCTCTTCAAATATTGGGTACCGAAGGTGGAATAAGAAGAAAGACTGGGTACCAAAGGTGGAACAAGAAGCCCAAATATACTGGACCAACTTCTTCATCTATTACTTATGGGGCATCATCTAGGCGAGGAGGCCCAATTTATTGTTACAATTGCGGCAAGCCAGGACACATTGCCGCGAGTGTTGGAGTGGCAAAACAGAGAAAAAGGCAGGAGCATCTTATGCTGAGAAAGGGAAGATGGTAGAGTCAACCACGTCCCATCATGCTCCATCCCAACCTAGAGTTTACAACCTTGTCTAGCAAGAGGCCATCAAGCAACCTGATGGGGTTACAAGTATGATTTAGACTTTAGCTTTATTGTTTTCCATACCTTATGCCCTATGCATTGGTTGTATGACTGTCTTGTATTAGGCTTTGTCTTAATCTTGGTCTGTCCGATAAGAACATTGTTTGATATAGGAACTTCACACTCCTTTCTGTCTGAGGACTCTGTATCGAGTATCAGAGTACCTTTATCTGTGGCAAAGAATAGATTGGATGTGTTGCTACCTAAAGGATACTCGATGCGCGCGGATAGAGTTTGTTGCGTAAAGGTGCAGATAGGGAGTCAGGAGTTTAACTTAGAAGTGTTTTTACTGCCGATAGTAGAGTTCGATGTAATCTTTAGCATGGATTAGCTCTTAGAGCAACGTGCGTACATCGATTGCAGTCTCAAGATGGTCAAACTGGGGCTGAATACGGGTTGTGAAACTACCTTCTCTTCATGAAGCAAGATGTTGATGTCTGCTCTCTAGGTAGACAAAGCAGTACAGGAAGGTGCAGAGTTATTCTTCACCTTATTAGAGGCTAAGAAGCCCAAGCCTGGTTTGATCAGTATTTTTGTGGTATTAGAGTTTGCTGACATTTTTCCCGAAGAACTCCCCGGAGATCCACCTCAAAGAGATATTGATTTTACCATTGAGCTAGTGTTAGGTGTCAAGCCTGCATCATGCTCTCTGTACCGCCTAGCACCAAGGGAAATGGCAGAATTGAAGGTATAACTTCAAGAACTGCTAGAACAAGGCTATGTGTGTCCAAGTTCATCACCTTAGAGCGCACCAGTCCTTTTCGTGAAGAAAAATGATATTAGTTTGCGGTTGTGTATTGATTATTAGGAATTGAATAAGTTGATAGAGAAGAACAAGTATCCAATTCCGAGAATCGATGACCTGTTCGACCAGCTAGTTGGATTGACCGTATACTCGAAATTTGATCTGAAATCTGGATAATATTAGTTGAGGATCAGGGAAAGTGACATTCCTTAGACCGCGTTCAATACACGTTATGGGAATTATGAATTCACTGTCATGCCTTTTGGGCTGATGAATGCACCATCCGTGTTTATGGACCTGATGAATCAGACGTTCAGAGAGTACTTGGACCAATTTGTGATAGTATTTATTGACGATATCCTAGTGTACTCTCAGTTTGTGGAAGAACATGCAGTTCGTTTATGCATTGTTTTGGAGACCCCGAGGAGTATTCAACTTTACGCCAAGTTCTCCAAGTGTGAGTTTTGGCTATCTTCGATAGCGTTCCTTGGTCATGTTATTAGTGGAGTGGGAATTGCGGTAGATCCGACGAAGATAATTACGATACAGGAGTGGCCTGTGTTGCCTTATGTGGCGGAACTCCAGAGTTTTTTGGGGCTTGCCGGGTACTACAAGCGCTTAGTGGAGAAATTCTCGCGGATAACGTTACCCCTCACTACCTTGATGAGGAAGGATCAAAAGTTTATTTGGTCGTCGACGTGCACTCAAGCTTTTGAAGAGTTGAAAAATCGTTTGACCACGACACCTATTCTGTGCTCGCCATGTGGATCAGAAGGCTATGAGATCTACAGTGACGTCTCAGGGAGCAGCTTAGGTTGCGTTTTACTTCAACATGAGGAGGTGATAGTATATGGCTCGTGCCAATTGAAAGTGCACGAGATGAATTATCCAGTCCATGATTTGGAGTTAGTAGCCGTGATATTCACTTTGAAGCTTTGGAGGCACTACCTGTACGGCGTAAATGTCGATGTTTTTACAGAGCATAAGAGCCTGAAGTATCTGTTAGATCAGAAGAACTTGAATATGCGCCAGCGGAGATGGATGAAGTTCCTTGGGGACTACACCTTCAAGATACATTACGTTCTTAACAAGGGAAATGTTATTGTGGATGCGCTAAGGCACATGATTCCTGTACATGCCAACTGGATACATATGCATGATGAGCGTCGTATTCGAGATTTGGAGGCCTTGGAGGTCTCTTTTGTGGATAGGAGGTCTAGTGCTGAAGCATGTTTTAATTGGACAGCGGTGTAGTATTGTAACGCCCCTGATTTTTCGATATTTATTTTAAATTTTTGTAGTGAGGTAATAATGTTAGGGCGTTACGTTGAGACGTAGTTAACGAGCGTTGTTGTTGAAGTGTGATTTTGCTCATCGGAATTCGAGGTTTTGACTCGGTGGATTTTAGTAGGTTGATGTTGGTTGTAACTTCGGGGAATTTTACCCCGAATTTGGTTTGTTGAATCTTAATTTTGACTTCGTCGTTGGTTTTGTAGCATTGATATTTAGCCTTAGTGCTAATTTCGTAGAAATCCAAGTTGATTTTAGTTTTTAGTCGTTTGGACGTTTAATTATTAATAATATTATTATATTATATATATATAAATACTTATAACTGAAACCCTATTCCCTATCTTCTTCCACAAGATGTCGGACCGAAAGTGCGGAAGAAAGGAGGCAACAGATATCGCGAGGCCTTCAACCGCCGATTGTAGGAGTTCCGTTGCTCGGAATTGCCGTCAGAGGGTAGATCCGGAAAGCTCTCGCCGAGATCTATGCATTGGTGGTAGGTAATTTTGTTTTCTTTAACTTTTGGCATTGGGGTGTGTGGCCCTAAACTTTCGTCTTGTCTAAATCTCTCCAGATTTCATTGTCGCACTTCCTTTTTGGCCGATCTGTGTCGTGGAGTGTTCAGAAGGTTGAGATAAGGAAGTTTAAGGCAAGTGGCGGTTTGCTCCCTGCCCAGCCTCTTACAAATTCCTTATGTATCATTCTCTAAAATTTTTTTGTCGATCTTGTTGTTAGATTTTATACTTTCATGTAATTTATTCTGGCTACTACTAGTTTTACCTCATTCAAATAGCAGTAAATTGTCTTTTCTTCTTGTTGAGTTGCTATGAGGCTCTTTTAACGGTGTTTGGGCTCCTGCCTTATCTACCACTCCATTTCCCTTATTTTCTGGAACTTATTCATGGTCTAGGTCAACTGTTGTTAAAGATTCCTAAGTCCAATAACTTCTATTTAGATGAGAAAGTTTCTGGCAGGAATAGAACTAAGTCTTGCCATCGAGTGCTTTGAGTGTAGCTGTCTTGGCATCGAGTACATTGAGTGGACTTAGCTTGGCGTCACGTGCTTTGAGTGTAGTTACCTTGGCGTCGAGTGCATTGAGTGAATCTGTCATGGTGTCGAGTGTGTTGAGTGGACTCAGCTAGGCATCGAGCGAAGTAAAATTTGTTGAGTTAAGTCTAGGTATTGAGTGAATCTATCATGGCGTCGAGTGCGTTAAGTGGACTCAACTAGGCGTTGAGTGAAGTAAAATTCATTGTGTTAAGTTCAGGCATTGAGTGAATCTGTCATGGCGTTGAGTGCGTCGAGTGGACTCAGCTTGACGTCGAGTGCTTTAAGTGAATATACCTTTGGCGTCGAGTGCGTTGAGTGGACTCAGCTAGGCATCAAGTGCGTTGAGTGAAGCTGCCTTGGCGTCGAGTGCGTTGAGTGGACTCAGTCTTGGCGTCGAGTGCATTGAGTGAACCCAATCTTGGCGTTGAGTGAAGTAGAGAGGCATCGAGTGGCTGTAGTCTTGGTGTCGAGTGATTCTAGTGTTAGTTTCGGGTAATTTTAGGGTGTCCGTCAAGTGACTTTGAGTTCGTCAAGTCATATTAGTCGGGTATACCTTAGTAACTTTTGATTTTTCTTCCCTTTGCATCGTCATGAAAATACGATGCTAAGCCTTGGGTTTCTTTTTGTCTATTGATATAATGTATGATTATTTGTGGCCTTGGTTGGTAGTGGATAAAGGAACACCAACTTCGTGTCGATTTGTGAATCATTACACCTAGTGGATTTTTACTCTCTTCTTATGGACTGTTGGGTTGTGTTGGACAATGTGGACACCACCACAGTGCTTTTTTGAGATGTTTGCTCTGAAGGTTGGTGTTTGACAATGTGGCCCCCAACTTAGTACCATTTTTTTCGGTGTTAATGATTCACGTGTTTTGAGCTGATCGGTCTCTTTTGTTTACACACACACACACAAACACACACACACACACACACACATATGTTCTTATGCATGCACTTGCAAATGTTAATGAAGCATGGCTTCATATCGCACTTGATGCAACTTCTCATACTTAAAATTCTATAAATTCTTCATTTGCTTATTATTTTATGATTTATATGTTGTGGTTTGACAGCTATTCTGTCTTGGGCTGGTAACCCTTTAACTTCTCTTGTTTATTTACCTTTGGTTTTCTTTTGTCACTTATTCATTCTTGCTGAGGAGTTCCTTCTTTTGAATCCTTAGGCTCAGAGCTGTAGCAGGTTGGGTGGCTAGTGTTGGTGGCCTTAGGTTTTCAGCAGTAGTAGTAGTGGTTCTTACCTCCCCTTCGTGAGGTAGTTTTGTTGTTTTGTTTTTTAGTTTAGACATGCATGATGTTTGGTGGTTTCGTGTCAGGTTTTTCACACCCACATGAGATTATTGTAAAATGATAAGTTACATGCTAGCTGCTAAGTCACTTTCTAAATGATTTGTTGGTTTTACTTGCTCTCTAGAAAGGATTTATGGTAGGATTGCATGTGTAACACCTCCATCCATCGCATGAAATATAACAGAGGGTCCGGCTGGGGCCCTATGTCATATCCCACAGACAGTCGACAGAGTTACATGTTCATATCAAAGACTAAACAAATCCTAACTCAGAGCATTCTAGCATAAGCTTCAGGGGTTAAATTTTGAACTCAAGTAATACAAATGTTCACTAATAAAAATCATATAGGAATATTTACAAAAATACACAAAAGTTAAAACGGCCTTAAGGCTTACAACAGTCTCCTCTTTCATAAGTATTTTCATACATCGGCACGTAGGCCGACCACAGATGAAAACACTAAAACTCTTTGCTTGGCCTTTGAGAGCCAGCACACCAACAAGGGCAGCAACCCGCTATTTCCCCTCTCCAGCACCTGCACAGAGATATTCCACTAGATGGTGGCAAACAAGGCAACAGTCAGATTTCAGTTGTCTAATTTATAACGACCCTACCCCATACCTGGGGCAGCGGTATTCCTTCCCTGCAGGCATATCATTAACATAACAGATATATCACAATAAGGTACACTCAAACACCATTCAATATATCACAAATGAGTGCGTCAGCGGCCAAACGTTCAGTGCACTCAGGGCACATTCTCGGTGTACCGGATTACCATGGTCCGACCACCGTTTAGAGGTCTGAGACTTGACGGTCAATTTTGAGCATTTCTAATCTTTCTGACTCCAGGCCTAAGACTCTCATTATGCACTCCAACGACGCTAATTACTTTAGGCACTCTAGTCGGACGAGCATAATGCGGTTACAATTCAGTTATTTCTCATTGCTCAAATCATCAGGTCAACGCCGACGGTCACAAAAATCATGGAGAATGAAAAGACGTGGGTCAGCCTCCCCCTTCCCGTTCGACTCACTGGCCTTATTGCTGGGCACAACGGGCTCTCAGTATCACTTGCCGTTCACATGTCCCCCGGACCTGAGCCTACAATGTTCAATCATGACACACATGTCCAATAGATGGGCTCTCCAGGCTCATAGCTTCTCATGCTACACACCTTGACTCACAGACACAAGATTCATAATAACAAAAGCTATTGGAAGCTATCGCTAACGATAGTCACTATTGTCTTGTGTTAATGAGAGAACTCTCTTCTATCTCCAAACTCAGCCACAACTGAAACATCTTTCCAGCCAAAACCCTGCAGCATCATGCAGTGCCAGAAAACTAGTGTTTCATAGAAATCACAGCTCACCAAGAGCTATCGTCAATGATACTCGTTATCGCCCGACAATATCCAACAGTTATGCAAACTGTGGTATTATCTGGGTATTTTCCTGGAGCACACCTCCAGTACTTCCTGCTACTCTCATTTCACAGGTACAACTCACAGACCCTGTAATCTACTCGTTTATACTCAGAGTCTTCTCCAGCATGCAAAATAAAATATTACCAATCCATATCAACCTGTTCGGATGAGCTTCACACAACATGACTATTCTGTACTGCGATTTTTGGATTCTATATGCAAAATCACCATGAGATATCATGTATCAACCCATCAGAATCTCCTCGATTCTCCACCTTTTGGTGGTGGATTCCATGCATATGCAAAAGGAGGATTTCACTTGTCCAAGAAGGAAGATTTTTACCCTCAGAACTCATTTCGGAGCTATTAGCATGCTTTCTATCCAGCTGGAAAGGAGCGACACTCTTTCCTCTGCATGTATCTTGCCTTAATTTTCGATTCCAACTCTTAGATATCCTTCACCAAGCCTTGCTAAGCTCAGCCTCAGCCTTCTTCTTCCTTAGCTCTTTTCTCTCAAGAGCTTGGATGAAAAGAAGGAGAGAGAGAGTGAGAAGAAGAGAAATGACTTCTCTCCTCTCCACTCCTCTGCTTAATTAATCTCGAGATTAATCCCAGCCACATGATCATTTCATCTAGAGAAAGCAATGACCATGATTTTAGATGACAAGTCAAACTTAACGCTATCGCGTGGCGATATCCGCTATCGCTGGGCGATATCGTCGGTAGCCGCTTTGACCCCAGTCAACCACCACTCTTCCTCCGCCGTTCGGCCATCCGACACATGTCCAGCCATACGTGGTAGTATCGCCCAACGATACCCACTATCGCCACTCTGATAGCCCACTCAATGCTTCAACGAGTGCATTGAGAGCATCAAGTGCATTGAGTCTACTCAATGCTTCGTTGAGTGTTATCGTTATCGTCAGTGATACCCACTATCACCCGGCGATAGCCACTTTTAAGTTCTGTTTTTAAGTCCTTACAGAAATTTCATCCCGAAATTTTTTTTCATCTGTAGAAAAGCAGTACAAAATTATTACAACTCTACTTTTACAAAAACAACTTGGGAAACTCATCTTGCATGGTTTGCTCACTCTCCCATGTCAATTATTTACGTCCATAATTGTCCCAACGGACTTTAACCATCCTGATTTTCTTGTTTCGTAGCTTCCTGACCTCTATATCCTCGATCTAAATGGGTCTAACCTTCGTCTTTAGTCCACCATCGACTGGTACTTGATCATCAGCCACTAGTTGCGTCTGCTCTTTTAAGGCTTTCCACAACACTGATATGTGAAACACATCGTGCAAACCACTTAGATCCGTCAAAAGAGCTAATCGATAGGCAGCTTCTCCAATCTACTCAACCACTTCAAACGGACCAAGATACCGCAGACTCAACTTTTTCAAGCGATGAATCCTGGACACGCCTTTGAATGACTTTATCTTTAGATATACCCAATCTCCCACCGCAAACTCCACGTTTCAGTGCTTGGCATTGTAGTACTTTGCTTTCCTATCCTGGGAAACCAATAGCCGCTCTTGAATTAAGCGTATAGTAGAATTTGCATCTTCGACCTCTTTATGCTTAAATAATTTCGATTCGCCAGTTTCCTCCTAAAGGAGTATGACACTTCCTACCGTATAAAGCTTCGAAGGGCGTCATCTGAATGCTTTCTTGATACCTATTATTATAGGCAAACTCAATCATATAGATATGGTCCTCCCACCTCTTCCCGAAATCCAAGGCGCACATCCGGAGCATATCCTTTATTGTTCCGTTGGTCCTCTCGGTCTGACCATCCGTATGTGGATGAAAGATCATACTGAACTGCAGTTTCGTACCCAATAATTGGTGGATTAGTCTCCAATCATTTGAAGTAAAGTGCCCGTCTCGGTCACTGACGATGTTATAAGGCACACCGTGCAATCGTACTATATTGTGCACGTACAACTTAGCCAGCTAAGATCTAACTCTCGGCCTTTATAAACTAGGCTTACATCACAGATCTTGAACAGATCCTGCAGAATTTTAATAGAAATATTGATTTGACTCAATAGAAATTAATCTGTGAGTCAATTACTTTATGAGCTGAGTGAATCTCAGCTCTATCTTCTTTAAAACAACAAAATTGATGTTCTTCAAGAATCTGTTGCTTGTGCTGGAAGCAATCTCAGGATCTTGATTATGAAAGGGGGGAGATCAAGAATGATGGTCTCCAATTAGCTAATCTAAATTTGCAGAAATTAGATTGCTCTACCACTCTTTCTGTCCTGAGAAAACCTAGAACAGTAAACTTCTTCAATGATCTAGAGGTTGATCTTCAGATTTGGCTCAGATTGGATCTTGAAGCAACTTCGGCTAGGGCTTGTCTTCACTAATTCTTCTTCCTCAGAGAAATCCTCTGATTCAATCGTTGTAGATGTTGATTGCAGCAGCTAACTCAGAGAACCTTCAAATTTGTTGAATTGATGATCTTGTCTCTACAATAATGGCGGGGGAAGAAGACGAAGTCCCGCTCCTCCATTTCGAAATGAACTGATCTCTCAGAAAGTTAATTTGATCCAGATCTCATCCACTATTTATAATCTTGTCATCCAGCAAGATGATTGACACGTGTCACTGCCTAATTGGCTGATTATATCCTTAGTTTCACATAATGAGACACACAACCACGTTAGTAATGGATTACAGCTGTTCCTTAGTCATTTTCAACTTTGTCGACTTTTTGTTGACTTTGCTGACATCAGTCATTCTGGACTTAGAAAATTTCAGACAACTACCCAGGCATTGAGTGGGTTGAGTAAACATGCATTACTCAACGAATCTAGACTTAGAAAATTTTCAGCTCTGCTAAGCATTAAGTGAGTAAGCTCCACTCAATGCTTTTTAACTTAGTCAACTTCTCAGCTTGTCCAAGAGTTGAGAGCGTTGAGTGTATAAGCTTCACTTAACGCCTTTTGCCTTAACTTGATCTTTAGCCGTTTCTGCATCCTTGGCGTTGAGAGAGTTGAGTGAACTGGCTTCACTCAACGATACTGGACTTAGAAAAATTTTGCTCTGCATGAAGACGTTGAGTGTGTTGACTACACTCAACAATTCTGGACTTAGAAAAATTCTGCTCTGCATGAAGTCGTTGAGTGTGTTGACTACACTCAATGATTCTGGACTTAGAAAAATTTTGTTCTACATGAAGGTGCTGAGTGTATTGACTACACTCAATGATTTTGGACTTAGAAAAATTTTGCTCTGCATGAAGGAGTTGAGTGTGTTGACTACACTTAACGCTTTATCCCTTTGGCGTTGAGTGAGCTGACTTCACTCAACGCTATTATACTTAGGCAGAATTTTATGTCTTTTTTCTAAGGCTTTGACTAAATGACATTGAGTGATCAGGCTTCACTCAATGCTTCTGGACTTAATCAATTTTCTGTGACAGATTTGCTTTGGCTTTGGCAGAACTAGCAAGACTCAATGCTTTTGGTTATATGGCGTATATGACGTTGAGTGAGTTGACTTCACTCAACGCCTATAGACTTAGCCACTTTTCTGCCTTGCCAAACCTTAGAGCTTTGACTGCCTGCCTTCTCTCAGCACTGTTAGTTGTATGACGTTGAGTGAATTGGCTTCACTCAATGCTTGTGGACTTAGTCATTTTTCTACACTGCAACTTGCTGGGCTTTGACTGTCCTGACTTCACTCAACGCTATTAGTTGTATGACGTTGAATGAATAGACTTCTAGTTCATTTGGCATTGAGTGGGCTTGCTTCACTCAATGCCTGTGGACTTAGACAATTTCCTACCTTTCCAGTCAGCTTCTTTGAGTCCACCTGTCAATGTCACTTAGACCACTTGTCCAATAAATATGACATAGACTAACCTACATGCATGAACTTAAACATACATCAAATACAACTATGTATATACCATTGACTTGTTTGACTTCTTATAAATCTAGGATATTGGGATCAATGGACCCAACATCGGTGCAATGTAATGAATGTGATATGATGACTCACCCATGCTTACTCACACACTCTTAATTGCTTTGTCGATATAGACCTTTAGTTCCCACTTTTTGAGGGTAGATACCACTCAAACATCACTCGTCGTAGCCAAACAGTGACAGTGGAGCGGACTTCTCAACTACTAGGCGGGCATATACATTACTAAGCCTAGGTCTCTGTACGCTTCAATACTAACAAAACCAAATAGCGGAGCCCCTGCGTACTACGACACAGAAGGGGTCTTGGGAAGTAAACACCAAGAGCCCAACCCAACTGGCCTAAAAAACACGAAAGGGGTCTTTCAGAAGTATGCACCAAAGGGCCCAACCCAACTGACCTGAGTCTATCTGCCAGCTTCCGTCAGTGTGATGAGCGGTAAGCAAATATACTCTCCACAAATAATCCTCTCATCAGGATCACAATGCACCGAGTATCAACATACAAACCATGTAATTTTCATGTATTAACTGTTAGGATATGTACAACCCCATATTCGCTGAGTCAGATCAGGAGGCGCAATGATCACAGTTGAGCTAGCCAAAGGAGTTCCCGCCCAAAAGGAGGTCTCACCCAAGATGGCGGGAACGTTCGCGTCAAGTCGTCGAATGGAGATCAACGGGCCGAGATCGTCAAGCGCGGCCAGCGCGGGAGCGCTTACGCTAGCGCCAAGTTTCAATCTTAAAGGGGCTCTCGCCTGTCAGCCGGCGAGACCGTTCGCGCCGTCTCTGGGTAAGAGGCCCTCGGTTCAGAGCTCTCGCCGAGTGGGGCCCAAGGCCTAGGGTTAAATGACCAGATTGCCCTCAGGTAAATTTACCCCATGTGCCCTCAGAAAAACAGCGGGATTCGGCTATTGGCAGACCAACTAGGGGCTTTTCAGTAATTTCAGGTCAGCACGATGCTATAAATAGACCCATAATGACTCTTTAGAAGGCAAGCTGTCATTATCTCTCAAATTCCAGTGCTTTCTGAGGAGCTCCTAGCCCAGCTTTGGCTTTGGAGGGGAAGCTCTCAGAGATCTTCCGGGTGTGAGGTGGGACCTCCCTACTGAGGCTTTGGGTCAGTCTTAGGTTCTTTGAATCCAGTCGAGGGTTGAGGCTTGAGAGAAGTAGGTTTTGGCTGCACTCCCTTTTCTTTGAACTTCGGTTGAGGTCATATTCGGCTTCAACAGTTCTGGTGCGGTGAGCGTGGAGGGCAGCCGATACAAGAAAGCCTTGAGTTTTGTCCCATGGCTGGAGGTGAGGGTGAAGGGTCAGGTTCTGGAGGATCCCCCACCCGGGGAGCGGAAGCGACGAAGAGGATGCTGGATGAATTCAGGTGAGAGGTCCTGCAGACGATCAGTTTGGCCTTCTCGGCCAGAGGCGAGTGGGCCACCCCTCAGGTCCCGATAGAAGAGGTCCCGCTCTTGGGCGAGAACACCCCAGGACAGCGCCCAGGAAATGAGGTCCCGGGGGAGGCGGGCGAGAGAGATGTGGTGGCATGGGAACTCTTCCCGGGCCAGAGCCAGCGCCCGGGCAAGGAGGCGCTGACGGATCAGGGCGAGAAGGAAGCGGCAGTGCGAGAGCTCTTCCTGGGGCACGGTCTCGCGGATCGGGCTAGTCAGCAGAGGCCGCGGGACGTATCCTCTCGCCAGGTAGGAGGCGAGAGCCCGTTCAGCGAGCTCATCATCTCAGCTCCGGTACTGGAGGGGTTCCGGGAGCCTGACATGTCCTACTACTCAGGGAAAGATGACCCGGTACAACACGTACAGTGGTTTGAGGACGTCGTATCGATAAGGCAGATGATGGATGCCTTCAAGTGCCGGATATTTGCCATCACGTTGAAGGAGAAGGCTCGGGACTGGTTCCACCAGTTGCCAGCAAGATCAATCTACTATTTTGAGGATCTGCGGAGAAGTTTCCTGTTGAGGTTCTCAACCTCGAAGAAGCGGAAGAAGGAAGCGGAGTGCCTGTTTGCGGTGAGGCAGAAGCCGGATGAGACACTGGGTCACTATGTCAACCGGTTTCAGGAAGAGATCCTCCTGGTCCAGGAGGTCGCAGGGTACGCACTGATGCTAGCCTTCACCCTGGGGCTGGGACCGGACTTCTTTAGCATGGAATTGAAGAGAGTGCCTCCCCTCTCCTTTGAGGAGCTCATGGAGAGGGAGGCAAAGGAGATTGACTTCGAGAGAGCAAACCCAGCATTCGCCAGGAAGTTGGCCAGGCTGGCGGAGGACGACGTGAAGGAACCAGCAGCAGGAAGACAAAAGGAGCCAAGGGAACAGAGGGAGCAGAGAGAAGAAAGGAGAAGGGAAGAGCCCCGGAGGTTTGGGTAGCAGCAGGGTTGGGGGGCCCGGGAGCCGAACAACCGGTTAGGTTAGAGGCCCCAGGAGGGTCGCCCCCAGGGCTAAGGAGGAGGCTACCAGGGGAGAGATAACCTACGGGAGCCCCGGAGGTTCGACCAACCGGCATGGAGGCAGGAGCCGAGGGGTCGTGCCCCACCACCGCAAGAGGAAATGGAAGTGGGAAGAGGAAGAGGAGCGGGGAGAGGAGCTCGAGGAGGAGGGAGAAGAGGGAGAGAAGGAAGAAGAGGCAGGGAGGCGTTGCTTTTTTGTGACTTCCACCATGAGGAAGGTCGCGCGACGGCCACCTGCCCGTAGTTCTTAGAGATAAGGGAAGCAAGAGGAGCAGGGAGGCAGGATCCACCGGTGAGGATAGTAGAGGTGCAGCAGGGCGAGGTGGAAGATAGGTGCGAAGATCGGGTAGATGTAGGGACCCGAGGAGGAATCAGGGTGATTCACGGAGGAGTGGGGATTGAGGAACCCGCAAGGGGAGCCTGCAAACCATGTACCGAAGGGGGGTCGCCTCTACCTCCCAGGTTCCCCCACCAGAAGAAAAAATCACTTTCTCGTCATCGGACATGCCAGACTATGAGGATCCATTCTGTGATGCCCTGGTGATCCAGACGGCGGTGGAAAATTATACGGTCTCGAGGATACTAGTGGATAATGGGAGCTCGGTGAATGTCGTCTTCAAGAAAGCCTTTGATGAGATGAGGGTTGAAGGGAAGTGGATCCTGGCCTCGGATGGACCGTTGTTTGGGTTCTCCGGAGAGAGGAAGGAAGTGGAAGGGGGAGTAGGGCTGCACGTGAAGTTGGGGGGCGTGTCGCGGAACTGCAGGTTCGTGATCGTGGATGCCCCAAGCAGCTATAATGCCATCTTTGGGCGCCCCCTCATCAGCGCCTTTCGCTGCGTCCCCTCCTCGTTCCATCAATGCCTCAAGTTCAATAATGGGGGGTGCAGGTCAGGGTAAGAGGGGACCCGAAGGTGGCAAGACAATGCTACGTTACAGCGGTCAACACCATTTCGTGGATGGTAGAAGCGGAGTTGGAGATAAAGATGACTGTACTAGAGGAGGTTGGTGAGGAAAGGGAAATGTGCCTAGAGGAGGCAAGAGAGATAGTTGAAGAGGAAGTCGGAGAAGAGGAGACTGAGAAGCAGCAAGGAGATGTGCAGGTGGTCCGGGGGGACGAGGAGCAGGAGAGCCCAGAAGGGGCGTTGGAAGTAGGAGAACAAGCAGCAGGAGGAGTTGAGGGAGAGACCCTGAGGGGCGTGGGAGCCGAGCAGCAGCAGGAGGGGCTAGTAGAAGCGATGGGGATTGAGGAGGAGGTAGAAAGGGGAGAGCTGGAGCTGGAGGAAGAGGCAAGGGTCAGTTGGGAGCAGTCGCGGCTGGAGCCGGCCGAAGAAGTGGTGGAGATGGAGGTCTTCACCAGTGCAGGGCAAGTACAAAGGGTGCGGGTCAGCGGGGGCTTGAGTCCCGAGGCTCGGGAGTGAGTGCTGGCTTGCATTCAAAGCAACGTCGACATCTTCGCCTGGAGCACGGCGGATATGCCGGGCATCGACGCAGACGTGGCCTGCCATCGCCTGAACTTGGACCCCCGCACTCGCCCCATACGCTAGAAGATGAGAGACATCACCACCAAGCTGGAGGAGCCCATTCGTGAGGAGGTCAGGAAGCTCTTGGAGGCCGACTTCATCTCGGAGATCCAGTATCCGGGCTGGATCTCGAATGTGGTAATGGTTAAAAAAGGAGGTGGTAATTGGAGAATGTGTATTGACTTTTCTTTGTTAAATAAATCATGCCCTAAGGATTGCTACCCCATGCCTCGGATCGACGTGCTGGTTGATTCAGCCATCGGTTTTTCTATCATGAGCTTTTTAGATGCTTTTTCAGGTTATCACCAGATTCGGATGCACCCTCCTGATACCAAGGATGTTTCCTTCATCATAAGAGAGGGATGCTTCAGTTACAAAATGATGCCCTTTGGGTTGAAGAACGCAGGGGCTACCTACCAACGCATGATGGATCAGGTCTTCCGGGATCAGAGAGGGAGAAATTTTGAGGTCTACATCGACGACCTAATGATCAAAAGCAAGTGCATGGATTCGCACCTACAAGATCTGGAAGAGACATTCGCCACCTTAAGGAGGTTCAAGATGAGGCTGAACCCCTTGAAGTGTGTCTTCGGGGCCAGCCGCGGGAAGTTCCTCGGGCATCTCCTGACTCCGGCAGGGGTGGAGCCCAACCCGGACAAGGTAAAGGCCATCCTGGATTTGGAATCACCTTGCGACGCCAAGGAGGTCCAACACTTGACAGTCAAACTAGCTGGGCTGAGCAGGTTCCTCTCCAGGGCAGGAGACAAGTGTTCTTCATTCTTTAAGATGCTGCGAGGGAATCAAAGGTTTGAGTGGACCACCGAGTGCGAAGAGGCCTTCCAAGGGCTAAAAAGACAACTCTCTCAGGCTCCTCTGCTTCAGAGCCCAAAAGAAGGAGAGGACCTGACCTTGTACCTCGGTGTAGGAGCGGAGGCGGTGAGCTCCGTCCTAGTGAGGGAAGAAGGGAAGAAGCAGCTGCCCATCTACTACGTCAGCCGGATATTGAGGAAGGCAGAGCTCCGCTATCCCATCCTCGAAAAGCTCGCCTACGCCTTGGTCATCTCTGCAAGGAAACTCCGGCCGTACTTTCAAGCACATTCGATTAGGGTGGTGACCGACCACCCTCTTCGCAAGATCTTCGAAGGAGTGGAGCACTCGGGGAGACTTGCTAAGTGGTCTATTAAGCTAAGCGAGTTCGACATCTCTTTTGTCCCAAGACTCTCCATCAAGGTGCAGGCAGTGGAGGACTTCCTAGCAGACTATATTGTTGAAGTCGAGGAGGGAGAGCAGCAACCTCGAGAGGCATGGAAGTTGATGGTTGATGGGGCCTCGGGAAAGCACTCCCTCGGGGCAGGAGTGGTATTGACAAGTCCTCAGGGGGTAACCATAGAGCAAGCAGTCATTTTGCATTTCCACGTGACCAACAATCAAGCGGAGTATGAGGCCATGATCGCCGGTCTTCGCTTGGTAAAGGAGCTGGAGATTCAAGATGTGGAAGCTTTCACTGATTCAAAGGTAGTAGCATCGCAGATTAGGGGAGAGTTTGAAGCTCGGGAGCCTACCCTCATCAAATACCTCTCCAAGGTAAGGGCAATCATCGGAGGGTTCCGATCATTCTCAATCCAACATGTTCCAAGGGAAGAAAGTATAGCTGCCGATCGATTAGCCAAGTTTGGACCTCGGGGAGGAGGGACCTTGACGGAGCTATTTCGACCGGCTATCGAGGAAGGAGAGTTGATGGTGGTAGATCGGCGACCCTCGTGGGTGGATCCATTTGTGACCTTCCTAACCACCGGTGAACTTCCTGAGGGGACCAAGGACGGGAGAAGCTTCAAGTGCAAAGCAGCTCACTACCTAATGATGGAGGGGGGCCTGCATTGTAAGATGTTGTCAGGGCTCCTAGCTAGATGTGTGACCGAAGAAGAGATCCCGAAGATCTTGGGGGAGGTGCACTTGGGCGAGTGCGGCAGTCACTCTGGAGGAAGGACGTTGGAAGCAAGGGTGGTCAAGCAGGGGTACTTCTGGCCCACCCTAAGGAAGGATGCCACGGAGTTTGCAAGGAGGTGTCAAAAATGCCAGCTCTGTGCCCCCTTCAACTCTTGGCAGCTCAAAGGCTCCGAAGTATCACGGCGCCGTGGCCGTTCTCCATCTGGGGAATGAATTTAGTTGGGCCCTTTCCTCCGGCTAGTGGGCAGAGGAGATTCCTCTTGGTCATGGTCGATTATTTCTCGAAGTGGCTGGAGGTTAAAGCCTTGGCCAAGGTCACCTCACAGGTCATAAGGATCTTCGTCTGGGGGGAGATCATTTGCAGACACGGGTTGCCCCAAGCAATAGTGACAGATAACGACCCCCAGTTTGTCAGTGAGGAGTTCATCAGCTTCTGCGCCCAACTAGGGATAGATCTCCAGTTTGCCTCTGTCCACCACCCCCGGAGTAACGGCCAGGTGGAAGCGGCGAACAAAATCATTGTGAATCTACTAAAGAAAAAGGTGGAGAACTTAAAGGGGAATTGGGTGGAGCAGCTCCCCTCGGTCCTGTGGGCCCTGCGAACGACCCCGAACACGGCCACCGGTGAGACCCCCTTCAATCTCTCTCATGGGTGTGAGGTCGTCCTACCAGTGGAGTTCGAGGTTCGGTCCCCGCGAGTCACAGCCGCGGGCGAAGGAGACGAGACTTGGAGGTTGGAGAATGAGGAGGGGCAACGCCTCTCGCTAGATATGGTGGAAGAGCTGTGATACGTGGCAGCTATCAGGCAAGAAGAGATCAAGCGACGAATGGCCAAGTATTTTGATAAGCATGTCAGGGTCAAGCAGTTTACTGAAGGGGATCTGGTGCTGAGAAAGGTTGACGCGACAGGAAGGTCAGCTCCCGTGGGCAAGCTCAACCCGAACTGGGAAGGACCGTACATAGTGAAGGAAGTCCTCAGAACGGGAGGATACTACCTCCAGGACGTGGAGGGGAGGGCCCTAAGCCACACCTGGAGCGGTGATGACCTAAAACGCTTCTACCCATGAAGGGGGGAGGATGTAACAATGTATCTCAAAAATAAACTTATTAAACTACATTGATTGATTTTCACTTAACTATTGCCAAATTTTTCATAATATAACGTAATTATGTGTTTTGTAACACCCCGAGCTCGGCTCGGCCCCAGGTAGACCCGCTGCGCAGGATCTCATCTAGTTGGTAGGTCCGAAGGCTCGCCTGTGGGGGATAGGTTTGGTTGGTTTGAGATCTTCATCGGCACCCCGAGCTCGGCTCGGCCCCAGGTAGACCCGCTGCGCAGGCTCTCATCTAGCTGGAAGGTCCGAAGGCTCGCCTGTGGGGGATAGGTTTGGTTGGTTTGAGATCTTCCTTAGCTCGGCCCTAGGTAGACCCGATGCGCAGGCTCTCATCTAGCTGGCAGGTCCGAAGGCTCGCCTGTGGGGGATAGGTTTGGTTGGTTTGAGATCTTCATCGGCACACCGAGCTCGGCTCGGCCCCAGGTAGACCCGCTGCGTAGGCGCTGGCAGGTCCGAAGGCTCGCCTGTGGGGGATAGGTTTGGTTGGTTTGAGATCTTCATCGGCACCCCGAGCTCGGCTCGGCCCCCGGTAGACCCGCTGCGCAGGCTCTCATCTAGCTGGCAGGTCCGAAGGCTCACCTGTGGGGGATAGGTTTGGTTGGTTTGAGATCTTTATCGGCACCCCGAGCTCGGCTCGGCCCCAGGTAGACCCGCTGCGCAGGCTCTTATCTAGCTGGCAGGTCTGAAGGCTCGCCTGTGGGGGATAGGTTTGGTTGGTCTGAGATCTTCATCGGCACTTAGAGCTCGGCTCGGCCCCAGGTAGACCCGCTGCGCAGGCTCTCATATAGCTAGTAGGTCCGAAGGCTCGCCTGTGGGGGATAGGTTTGGTTGGTTTGAGATCTTCATCGGCACCCGAGCTCGGCTCGGCCCCAGGTAGACCTGCTGCGCAGGCTCTCATCTAGCTGGCAGGTCCGAAGGCACGCCTGTGGGGGATAGGTTTGGTTGGTTTGAGATCTTCATCGGCACCCCGAGCTCGGCTCGGCCCCAGGTAGACCCGCTGCGCAGGCTCTCATCTAGCTGGCAGGTCTGAAGGCTCGCCCGTGGGGGATATGTTTGGTTGGTTTGAGATCTTCATCAGCACCCCGAGCTCGGCTCGGCCCCAGGTAGACCCGCTGCGCAGGCTCTCATCTAGCTGGCAGGTCCGAAGGCTCGCCTGTGGGGGATAGGTTTGGTTGGTTTGAGATCTTCATCGGCACCCCGAGCTCGGCTCGGCCCCAGGTAGACCCGCTGCGCAGGCTCTCATCTAGCTGGCAGGTCCGAAGGCTCGCCTATGGGGGATAGGTTTGGTTGGTTTGAGATCTTCATCGGCACCTCGAGCTCGGCTCGACCCCAGGTAGACCCGCTGCGCAGGCTCTCATCTAGCTGGCAGGTCCGAAGGCTCACCTGTGGGGGATATGTTTGGTTGGTTTGAGATCTTCATCGACACCCCGAGCTCGGCTCGGCCCCAGGTAGACCCACTGCGCAGGCTCTCATCTAGCTGGCAGGTCCGAAGGCTCGCCTGTGGGGGATATGTTTGGTTGGTTTGAGATCTTCATCGGCACCCCGAGCTCGGCTCGGCCCCAGGTAGAACCACTGCGCAGGCTCTCATCTAGCTGGCAGGTCTGAAGGCTCGCATGTGGGGGATATGTTTGGTTGGTTTGAGATCTTCATCGGCACCCCGAGCTCGGCTCGGCCTCAGGTAGACCCGCTGCGCAGGCTCTTATCCAGCTGGCAGGTCCGAAGGCTCGCATGTGGGGGATAGGTTTGGTTGGTTTGAGATCTTCATCGGCAACCCGAGCTCGGCTCGGCCCCAGGTAGACCCGCTGCGCAGGCTCTCATCTAGCTGGCAGGTCCGAAGGCTCGCCTATGGGGGGTAGGTTTGGTTTGAGCAAGGCAGGAAACACGCCCGAGACACGAAATAGAAAGAGGTAAAGGTGGGAAAGGTCTCGGCCGGAATAGATCTCGGCGGGGAAATCCCCGTCAAAGAGGTCTCGCAGAGGGGGGGGGGGCTTTCACCGAGAAGGCTCCTATTAATATTCTCGAACAAACAGGCGGAAGCATTATGCGACAGGCCTGAATGGATTCGCGCAGGCTAAAGGGGGACGGTTCCGTCTTAAGGGTTCATGAGCCACGCTTCCGGCTGGCAGTTTGCAGCAGGTTCCCGCCGATCCGTCACTAAGGAAGACTATCCTAGGGGGGCCAAGGGCCTCGGCGGAAGCATAAGTAGGAAACACTCAGCCACAACAATTACATCAAGCACATTCACAATAACAAGAGACATTTACAATGGAACGTTTGCGATATATATTACACAAGTACAAGTTCAGAGCGTCTCGCTCTTTACACTAAGACAAAAAGAAGAAAAAGGGGCCCCTCAAGGAGACAAGCTATACCCCTCAGAGCTCCCGCCTGAGCTACCACTGGAGCTTTCGCCAGAGCTCTCCCCGTAGGTCTCGCCACCCGCTGCAGGGGATTTCGGGACTTCCGAGGGTGGGGTATCAGGGGCACCCGGGGGCTTTGGAATAGGCTCGAAGAGCCAGGGAACGAGTCGTCGTGCGGTGATGTTTTTGCCCCTCCCATCCCAGCAGTCGACATCTCGCAGCGTCTCCAGCGTCAACCTGACTATAGCCTGTGCGTTGGCCTGGAGAAGCTTGTCGATGTCATAAACCGAGTAGTAGCGGCTCTTCAGTCTTTCATCCAGCGGGGGGGGCCGCATTCGCCTCCAGGCGCACAATCTGCTCCCTCAGGAGGACGTTGTCATATCGCGCTTGGGATAGCTCCTCGCGAAGCGTGGATTGGGCGGAATCCTGAACAGCGAGAGGTTAGCATAAAAGAGAAGAGTTAAAGTAGCGAGAGCAAGCATTGTAAAAGATCTCGCTTACCCCTTCCGCCTGGCGCGAAGATAACAGCTGCTGGGCCTCGGCTAGCTCCTTTGCCAAAGTGGCCGCCTGAGCCACCGCATCATCCCTAGCCTTGAACATATCCTAGAAATTGCGGTCTATTGTGATGCTCCGGCGAGCACACATGTGCGCAAGCTCCAGCCCGCGCATCAGGGCGCGAGTAGAATCATAAGCCAGCAGCCTGGTCGACATCCTGTCGTAGACACTGGCATCCTCCCGGCTGTATAGGCAGTAACCTAAGGCGAAAGCCTCACTGGTAACCTCGTCTCGCTCTGCCCAGCTAGACAAGAGGGACGAGATCGAGACCTTGTTGGCGTCGGGATCCCACTGTAGCAGCGGCTTGTTCTCCACGTCCAGGCACCTCATGCCGAGACCAAAATTGCGGTGGCCCCACGGCACCTCTCCGGATAGAGGCTGGCCGGAGGTCTCGGCGGCGGCTCCCTCCCCCTCTGCAACACCAGGGGCCTGAGGGTTCTCTGCAGGAGCCTCAGCGCCGCCCCTAGTGGCTGCGATCTCGCTGACAGCTTGCAAGATCTCCTCAAAGGAGCGGCCTGCAGGGAGAGGTTGGGAGGGCGACACCATAACGGCCTTGCCCTTCTCAGTATCAGTTGTCTTGGGTCTCTTGATCGGTTGAGGCGCAGGGGCGCCGGGCTTTCGCTTCCCGGCACCAAGTGAAGGAGGCGGGGCCGGCTCTTTCCGGCAAGCTTGTGCAGCGGCCTTTGCGAGAGCCAGAGGGTCTTTTGGAGGTTGGCTCCCGCCAGCGCGAGCCTCGTCAAAGGGTTAGCGTAAGGGGATCTCGCGCTCTCCTGTGAAAGTGGCAATACTAAGTTCAAACCTTGAAAAGGATATGGATTAGCAAGATAAAGGCGAGACCTTACCTTCGCCTGGGAGCACGGGGAGGAGTGAATCAACGTCTCGCCGCAGAAAGAGGACGTCGAAGTCCTTGGTTCCAAAGAACTCAAGGAGGGCGCTCTCGCGTGAGCCCAAGGACGGGGGCTTGTAGGCGGCATCCTCGTATTGGATAGGAGCGAGAGGCACGTTCCCGAAGTCGCCGGAAACAAAGATGAACCTCTCGCCCCAGTGATGGTGCTTATTGGCGAAACCGATAGTCTTGAGCAGTTGTCCTGAGAAGAAGAACACCCCTCCTTTGGCGCGGAAAGTGAACAGCTTGCGGAAAATTGGCAGGCTGAACTCGATCCTCTCGGATCGCATGTAGCATATGAAAGCCACGAGAATTGCAACCGAATTTGGATTCAGCTGTGCGGGAACCACCCCGTAATACCGGAGGTCCTGGTGCATCTCGGGCCACAGCGGGAGGCGCAAGCCCACCTCGAAGTGCTCGATGGGGTTGCCCGGGTTCCGTGCGGTGAAGCTGGCGGGAACGTATTGAGTCTTGATTAGGTTGAACTTGTCCACGGTGAGGGTGCAGGATGGAAAAAGGTGCTTCTGAAAAGCTTCCGCACAGTTGGATCGTCCCTCACCTCCGCCCGGCATCATAATGAAGGGTTTGAAGGCGAGAGCTTCAAGAAGAAGGCGAGAGCTAGAACCGTACAAGAACAGAAGGAGAAGGCGGAGACGAGTGAGAGCTTTTGAGAGACCGCGAAAGCGACAGAAGAGGAGAGAGATTGGGATCAGAGAAATGAATGTGGTAGGTGAGCTTCCCTATTTATAGAAAACCGTGCTCATGATGACTGTTTTCAAAAAAGGCGGCGGGGGTATAGCTGGCACGTCCAAGGACAGCGGCGCTTCGTTTTCCCGCCCGAGTTCAATAGTGACTGATTGACCGAATGATAAGCGCAAGCGTTGCGACATGATAGGCGACAAGCAAGATAAGCAGAAACAAGGCTGCTCTCTCCAACCAGGAGCCCAGGACGATAACATATACGCGCATACAATAGTAATATTAATGACAAAAGCAGATTTATTACTCTCGCTGAGCGAGAACTGGATGAAAAGTAAGCAATAATAGCAGGGTTATTAGCTACAGTAAATAAGGGTACATCTGAGAAGGGGAAGGCCTGGGGAAGAGAAGGGGAGGTCTTGCGATTCAATAAGGCTCCCACCGCCATTTCCCTTGCTCCCACCGCCATTTCCCTTGCTCCCGCAGCTTGGTCCGGGGTGGTGCCTGCGGGTTGAAGTAGGACGACAGAACAGTGCATCCTAGGTTGACCCGGCGAGACAGATCCCGAATCCGCTCGATGCACCTTTCGGGTGAGGATCCGGTGGTAGACCCCCCCGGCCGGTCCATCTCGCTGATAAGATAGTCCCGCTCCAGAGTCTCTAGCCTCTTTTCCACTGATTGGCGAAACTCTTTCGCCGCGGGGTCGCGGACCCGTTCTCGCCGGATGAGCTTCGATAGGACGGCGACAACCTTCTTCCCCCGTCTTTTGGCGCTCCCGACACCGGTCAGAATCTCCTCCATGTCGTCAGATGAAGGGAAATGGGAACTCTCGCCGTCTTCCCCCTCTTTTTCTTCTTCTTCTTCTTCTTCTTCTTCTTCCTCTACCTCGGCTCCAGGCCGCGAGCCCATGTCCCCTGGCAAAAGAATTCCTGTTATAGCGAGAGCTAGAGGATTGCTGTGATAAAATTTCCACATACCTGCAGCATGACGAGGCCCCCCGGTCGACGGCAGGCGAGAAGGCCCAGCCCCCCCCCCTCAGCTCCAAAAAGTAGGTGGATCGGCTTTCCTTTTCCGGGGGGGGGGGGGGGGGGGGGGTAAATTTTGCGAATGGTAATCCCGGCTTGGTCGGGAGCGGGGGAGGGGGTCTCCTCTCGCGCAGGATGGCTGGCATCTAGCGAAGGCGCGGAAGATTCGGCAGTATTTCCTCCCGCCGGTAGGGAGGAATCAACCGCAAGGGCAGGCTGATTCGCGGCCCTCACTACGCTCTCCCGGGTGGCGAGACCCGGCGGTGCGAAAACTGGCGCTGCGAGAAGACAGTTCAGCATTCAAAGTTTTGAGTTAAGGGCGAGAGGGGAACAGTTACCTGCAGTGTTCAGGTCAGGTGGAGGAGCCACCTCCGAAACCCGTGGTTGATCCTCGAGGTGGCGAGAGTATGGCTCCAAGGATTCGCGCGGGGACGTGACAGCGTTGGGAACCGTTTCCTGCGAGAGATATTGCGTCAGCTACTGAACGGTTGGCGTTTTCAATAATTGACAAGTCAAACATACCTTCCGCGACGAGGGATCGTCCGCACGGCTTGGGGTTGGGGTGGGCGGGCTCCTGTTCTCGTGGGGCAGGTCCCGCTGAACCACCTTCGCCCTCTTCTTTTTCTTCTTGATTAGAGGAGGCTCAGCGGACGACGACCGTCTCGCTAGCCATGGGGCAACCAGGGCGCTGTTAGCCTTGGCTCGCGTCTGTGCCGCGTTGATGCGGTCTTGCAGATCCTACGGAAGCGGTTTGTCGGCGCGCTTGGAAGGCATCGCGAGAGGAAGCGAGAGCTCAGGCGAAGAATGACGACTCAAGGGAGGTGTTATGATCGTCTATTGGCACACGTATTTATAGACACGGTACGGCCCTCCAAACGATTCCCTGATGGTGACACGTGCTCAGCGAATATTTCTGGGTGGGACGTGTCTTTTCGAGCGCAGAGCTAGCTCAAAAAGAGCGGGGATAATGTTGTAACACCTCCCCTGTAGTGGACGTATAATATGGGTCCGGCCGGGGCCCCACAACATACGAACGCCACAGCTTTAGTATTATAAGTTGATATAGCTATCCAAACTCAAAACACTTGCACAACACAGCGGAAAACCAAGCACAACTAGAAGTTATCGACTAACCAAAAGAGTACAACTAAGGCCTTAAGGCCTACCACAAATGTCCAAAAGTAAAAAGTACAATCAAACATGAATGTGCTCAGCACTCCTAGTCTACCTCGGCATGCAAGCCGGACAAAATAGTCTCAAACAACATCATCATAACTGTAGTGCTACTAAAGAGGGAAAAACACTTCATGGACTTAGGCCTTTTTGGCCGGCGTGCTAGCTCCTGCGTGCGATTCTTGCCCTGTAAAAATTATTAGTAACGTGGGTCAGCAAAGGCTGACCTCAAACTGTGTAACAACACATCTCCTCTCGGCCGCCCCTAACGGACCCCGGGGAACCCTCCAACCTGCAAGTCAGCACTTCATATGCAAATAAACATCTATAAATAGAAAAGCATTAAAACAGGCTTGGATGTCTCAATCATCAAACATGTTCTCTATTGGTTGAGCATATAAAGAAAAGGGCCTACTATGCAACATGAATGCAACACCCGGGCTTCACCCAAGGTACCCTACAGCGTATGCATCTAGCACAACACCACATCATTTGGGTACTCACATTTCCCCAATTGGCATAAAGCCGCAAACATTGAGGGAGACACAACTCCCTCACACGGCGCACAGGCCGCCACATGGAATTCTTGCCAAGGCCCCACCCGCTCGTGGGCTTAGCCCCGGGCTTGCCTGCAAGCTCTGACGTCTCATGTCAGGATTCCAACAACCATAGACTGACCGATTCTAAGAAGCCTTGCTGGACCCCACCCGCTCATGGCCTCTTTGCCCGGGCTTGCCCCAAGCTTGGCATTCTCGTCAGTCTCACAGAAGGGGACTAGTCTCGCCGGGACACTCTCCACACATGACGCACATGTCACGGGATAGCCAGCCGACCACGGAGACATAGCCACGCCTTGGCACAACACAACCAAGACTAAACACATCGCAATCCCTCTTTGTACCGCAGCGTTCCCGCGCACCAAGGAAAACATCTCCAACTCGTGCGGAGCTAACCTTGTCTACCAAGGAAACCATCTCCATTCTCATACGGAGCTAACCTTGTCCCTCAAGGAAACCATCTACCGCCACGAGGAGCTAACCTTGTCCGGGTTCGACTACAAGTACCCTTTTCTAGCAAACGGGACAATCACCACCACAACACAAACGACATCTTGCCGCAACGGAAATCTCTACGAATTCCTAAGTTCGTATGCAACATCACCGAGTCGGACTAACGGTCGCGACTACGGCTTCACCCACCATGCCTAATCCACTAGGGAAGCGGATCTCTAATGCAAAATATGCCGGGGACGGACTAAATCAACCCGGAGGTTCCTCTTGAACCTTGGCAAACCAAAGCCCCTCTCATTTGAGAGTTTGGTGCCCAAAAATCTAGAAGAAAACGATGCTAAAAACGTGCATCCTAAAGACCGAGAGGAGAGATGTCGTTACCTTACGACTCCTCTTTCTTGCCATGGCAAAAATAGCCGGATGGAAATCTTCGCAGTGGTCTAAGCTTCACGGATCCGGACTCGGCTCGCGATTTGGAGCACCGAAACCCTTCCTACAGCCCAAGACCTTCTTCTTCTTCCTCCTTGCTCTAGCTTTTCTCAAGATCTTAGAAAGAGAAACTTGGAAAACAAAATGAGGGTTTCCAACCCTGAATTCGGTCTTAACTCCCCAGGAGATGGCCTGAACCGTTAGATCCTAAAACTAGAAAAAGAATGGCCGCGATTCGCCTGGAAAATAGAAGACCTGGGCCGAACACGGCCTGGCACACGCCCGTGTCCAGGGCCGTGTGCCTCATTCGCCGTCTCAAATCGACGCGCCTGGAATCAGACACGGGCATTCGACACGCCCGTGTTCAATCCGACATGCCCGTGTCCCCAGTGACACGGCCGTGTGGCCTGCCGTGTGTCTCCAACGACACGGCCCCAACACCAACCCGAGAGGTGACACGGCCTGGGACACGCCCGTGTCCCAAGCCGTGTGCCAAGTCTTGACACCCGTCGACAGGCTTTGTGTCGACACCACAGAAAAAACGTCGAGCGAAGATCGTCGACCAAGCGGGACACGCCCTGTGACACGCCCGTGTCACAGGCCGTGTGCCCCAGTCTCGACACATTGTCGAGCGAAAGTGTCGACACTTGGGCCGAGTGTCGACACGGCCTCGACACGCCCTGCGACACGCCCGTGTCGCAGGCCGTGTGCCCCACTCTCGACACTTTGTCGAGCAAAAGTGTCGACACTTGGGCCGAGTGTCGACACGGCCTCGACACGCCCTGCGACACGCCCATGTCGCAGGCCGTGTGCCCCACTCTCGACACTTTGTCGAGCGAAAGTGTCGACACTTGGGCTGAGTGTCGACACGGCCTCGACACGCCCTGCGACACGCCCGTGTCGCAGGCCGTGTGCCCCACTCTCGACACTTTGTCGAGCGAAAGTGTCGACACTTGGGCCGAGTGTCGACACGGCCTCGACACGCCCTGCGACACGCCCGTGTCGCAGGCCGTGTGCCTCCTGCCAGAAACCCAAAAATTTTCAGAACTGCAGACTGAACCTCTTGCAAAAATCTGGGGTGTTACAACTCTCCCCCACTTAACAGAATTTCGTCCCGAAATTTCAAAACAAAAGAGGTACAAAACTCAAATTGTACCTGACAAAAGTAGCTCTGGATAGTCTTCTAGCATGGCCTGTTCTCGCTCCCACGAGAACTCCTCACGACCGCAGTTGTCCCAACGAACTTTCACAAGTTTAACTTCTTTATTCCGCAACTGCCGAATCTCCGAATCTTCTATAGCGATTGGAAGGACTCGCGTCCTCAAGTCTTCCTCAATCGGCACCGATGCCGGCTCAATCACCACGCTAGCCTTCACCAAGGCCTTCCTCAACACGGAGATGTGGAAGACGTCATGTAATCCACTCAAATCTGCGGACAATGCCAACCGATAGGCTGCTTCTCCTACCCGCTCAACAATTTCAAAAGGCCCCAAAAACCTTGGACTCAACTTCTTGAGTCGGCGAATCCGCGAGACGCCCTTGAACGGCTTGACCTTCAGATAAACCCAATCACCTACTGCAAATTCTAACTTCCGGTGACGAGCATTAAAATATTTTGCTTGTCTGTCTTGCGCCACCTTCATATGCTCTTGGATGGTCCGTACCAACTCACAAGCGTCATCTACCGCATCCTTTCCCAAAAGTTTGGTGTCTCCCGCCTCTGCCCAAGACATTGGCGTTCGACACCGCCTCCCATACAAAGCTTCGTAAGGCGCCATCTTTATGCTTGCTTGAAAACTATTGTTGTACGCAAATTCTACCATGAAGAGGTGATCCTCCCACCTCTTGCCAAAGTCAAGAACGCACATTCTCAACATATCCTCCATAGTACGGTTCGTTCTCTCCGTTTGCCCATCAGTTTGAGGATGAAACGCCGTACTAAACTTTAGCTTCGTGCCCAAGCTCTTCTGAACCAATCTCCAGTCCTTGGACGTAAACCGTCCATCTCGATCACTGACTATGCTCTTAGGAATTCCGTGCAGTCGCACAATGTTGCGAACATACAACTCCACCAGCTTCTCCACGCTGTCCTCTTTCCGATTTGGGATGAAGTGAGCCACTTGGTTAGGCGATCCACGATCACCCAAATAGCATCATTCCCATGCTGCGATCTAGGCAACCCATGCACAAAGTCCATGGAGATGTCCTCAAATTTCCATTCAGGAATTGGAAGGGGCTTCAGGAACCCGCCCGGTTTCTGACATTCGGCCTTCACCAAGGCACATGTTTGGCAACGACTCACATACAAAGCCACATCTCGCTTCAACCCCGGCCACCAAAAGGATTTCTTCATATCCAAGTACATCTTTGTACTGCCCGGGTGAATGGAGTACTTCGAGAAGTGAGCCTCAAACATAAACTCCTCACGGAGATTGCCAAACTGCGGTACCCAAACCCTTCCATCCTTTCTCAAGATTCCCCCGATCATCTCCCACGTGCTGCTCTCGCCCGTTTGAGCCTCCAACACAAAAGGTTGAAACTCCACATCTAATCGAGTCGCTTCCCGAATACGATCGGACAAGTCGTTTTGCACTTCAATCCAGTTCAACCGAGCCACGCTAGACTCGCCTCTCGCAACACATTCCAATCCAAGGGACTCCCATTCCCGTACCAACCGCTCATCATGAGCTTCGATCCAATTTCCTTGCCCCGAGTACTTTCTACTCAACGCATCCGCCACCACATTGGCTTTACCCGGCGTATACTGGATCGCCACTTCGTAGTCTCCAAGAAACTCAACCCATCTGCGTTGCCGCATGTTCAAGTCCTTTTGATCCAAGAGATACTTCAGGCTTTTATGGTCCGTGAAGATCTCCACTCTTGCGCCATACACATAGTGTCGCCAAATTTTCAATGCGAAGATTACCGCCGCCAACTCCAAATCATGGACGGGGTAATTCCTCTCATGAGGTTTCAGCTTGTCTAGACCCAAAAGCTATCACCTTCCCATGTTGCACCAAAACGCAACCCAAACCGCATCCCGATGCGTCACTGAAAATTTGAAATCCATCGGTCTCTTGCGGTAAACTCAGGATCGGAGCCATCATAAGCCTCTCCTTCAGGGCCTCAAATGCTTGACCGCACTCTTGGGTCCACACAAATTTATGGTCTTTGCGAGTGAGAGAGGTGAGGGGTAGAGCTATCTTCGAGAAATTCTCCACGAATCTCCTATAATACCCGGCTAGTCCAAGAAAACTTCGGACTTCCGCCACGGTCCTCAACACCGGCCAATCTCTGATGGCCTCCACTTTCGCTGGATCCACTACCACCCCATCACCGCTAATCACGTGGCCCAAAAATGTCACCTTCTCCAACCAGAACTCGCATTTGGAGAATTTTGCATACAACTCATTCTCCCTCAACACTTGCAAAACCATTCTTAAGTGGGTCTCATGCTCCACTTGCGATTTGGAAAACACCAAAATGTCATCAATGAAAATAACCACAAAAGAATCCAAGTATTCCCGGAATACCCGATTCATAAGGTCCATGAACACCGATGGTGCGTTCGTCAACCCGAACGGCATCACCGTAAACTCAAAGTGTCCATACCTTGTACCAAAGGCAGTTTGGGTATGTCCTCATCTCGAATTCGTAGTTGATAGTATCCCGACTTCAAGTCCAACTTCGAATATACCACTGACCCCACCAATTGGTCAAACAAATCGTCTATCCGAGGGATCAGATACTTATTCTTGACGGTCAACTTATTGAGCTCTCGGTAGTCTATGCACAGGCGCATGCTACCGTCCTTCTTCTTTACGAACAACACCGGTGCGCTCCACGGTGAGGAACTGGGCCTAATGTACCCCTGCTCCAACAGTTCCTGCAACTGTACCTTAAGTTCCGCCAACTCCTTTGGTGCCATCCTAAAGGGAGGACGCGACACCGGTCTAGCCTCCGGCACTAGCTCGATCGAAAAGTCGATCTCCCACCGAGGAGGCGCTCCAGGAAGTTCATCCGGAAACACATCCTTGAACTCTGCAACCACAGGCACTTCCTCAAAAGACAGTTGTGAGAGACGAACCTCCAATAACGCTACAAGCGCTACACCACCCTGGTTAATCGCCCGCACCAGCTGCATGGCCGATATCAGGGAACAGGCCACTCCACCAAGGCCCTCAAACTTGACTTCTATTTGCCCTTTACTCCTTAAGGTCACCACCTTAGAAAGGCAATCAATACTGGCGCGCTGCTCTGCAAGCCAGTCCATGCCCAAAATGACATCGAACTCTACTAAAGGTAACACTGCTGCTTCCAGAGCGAAGACAACTCCGTCAAGCTCCCAACAAATGCGCCCTTTAGCCCCGGTGGTTATAGATGACCCATTGGGCATGCGCACTTTCAGCTCTGCTCCCGACGAGAAAGACTCAACTCCTATTCTCCGGATGCCGCAAGAAAGGAGTGCGATGCTCCCGTATCAAACAATACCCTAGCGGGGTATCCGGAAACTAACACGAAGCCTACAACATAGACATTACACAAAAGTCTAAAAGGATGAAGCACAAAATTTGAACTTAAATTCTCTTCATACCTGTCACCACATCAGTTTGACGGATCGCTTCTTGCTGTCCAAGGTTGTAAGCCCTTGGTTGCACCGGTTGGAACCGAGAAGCGCTCGACTCCGCCATCTTTCCTTTCTCTGCAGCACTGGGGCCCGAGCGCACAGACTACTCCTGCTTTGACTCTTGCCCCGCTCCCCCTTGCTGACAAGCACGGGCTATGTGCCCAACCTTCCCGCAGTTGTAGCACGTCGGCGGTCCCCTAGAGTGGGAACCCCCAGGCGTCCAGTTGCTCCTCTCACTAGATCTGGAAGTGTAAGGCTTCTTCCTCCACCTACTCCCATCAGACTTACTATGAGATTGGGAAGGCTTCCCTTCCCCTTGCTTGGGAGTAAAACCCTTACGGCGTTGGGTTCGCTCCAAATCATTCTCCAAACTCCTGGCGGCTTCAACTAGCTCATTAAATCCCGCCCTCTTCATGGAGATGAGGGGTTGTCTCAGATTCTCCCTCAACCCTTGGTAGAAGAGGTTATCCCTCTCTACATCATCCGCCATTGTCGTTCCCGCATAACGACCCAAACGGGTGAACTCTTGCACGTACTCATCCACTGTCTTGTCTCGCTGCATTAGATGCAGAAACTGCCTCTGCAGGGCCAACCGAGTTGAAACTGGGATATACCTCTTAAGAAAAGCGTCCCCGAACTCTTCCACTGACGGGGTGCGTCCCGGAAACTGGCGGCCGCTATGGCTCACCCACCACAACTTGGCGTCTCCTTCCAACATGAACGCCGCATACTCAGCTTTCTTTTCCTCTGGCGTCTCTGCCGCCCTTAACAGTTCTTGAATGCGAACCCACCAGTCCTCCGCATCCGTTGGCGTTCCAACACCCTTGAAAGACGGGGGATGGAAACTCAGGAAATACTTCATGTGTCGGTCTCCATGTCCGACAACTACCCTCTCCGCCAAAGGCTCCACTCGCCTGGCTTCTGCTCCTGGCACGGCCGTTGCCGTATCTGGTGTGGCAGGGGCTGCCACCTGAGCCGCTGCTGCAGCTTGAGCTGCCACCATCGCTTCTGCAAGCATGCGGCAGAAGTCGGCCGGGTCTACACCCGTGCCCAAAAGACTTGGAGCAGTAGCACTGCTCGCCGAGAGATCATCCCTTGCTCTTGAAGTGCCTGCCTCGTTGCTTGCACTCTTCAGGAAGACAAGAAATAAGGAATTAGTCTCCAATCTCAAGACTAAAACATAAGGACACTCATGGTCCCGCGTTACTCTTATGTGGATAACTTCTCTACGCACTGACCTTGAATCTAACCTCGCTTTGATACCAAATTGTAACACCTCCCCTGTAGTGGACGTATAATATGGGTCCGGCCGGGGCCCCACAACATACGAACGCCACAGCTTTAGTATTATAAGTTGATATAGCTATCCAAACTCAAAACACTTGCACAACACAGCGGAAAACCAAGCACAACTAGAAGTTATCCACTAACCAAAAGAGTACAACTAAGGCCTTAAGGCCTACCACAAATGTCCAAAAGTAAAAAGTACAATCAAACATGAATGTGCTCAGCACTCCTAGTCTACCTCGGCATGCAAGCCGGACAAAATAGTCTCAAACAACATCATCATAACTGTAGTGCTACAAAAGAGGGAAAACATTTCATGGACTTAGGCCTTTTTGGCCGGCGTGCTAGCTCCTGCGTGCGATCCTTGCCCTGTAAAAATTATTAGTAACGTGGGTCAGCAAAGGCTGACCTCAAACTGTGTAACAACACATCTCCTCCCAGCCGCCCCTAACGGACCCCGGGGAACCCTCCAACCTGCAAGTCAGCACTTCATATGCAAATAAACATCTATAAATAAAAAAGCATTAAAACAGGCTTGGATGTCTCAATCATCAAACATGTTCTCTATTGGTTGAGCATATAAAGAAAAGGGCCTACTATGCAACATGAATGCAACACCCGGGCTTCACCCAAGGTACCCTATAGCGTATGCATCTAGCACAACACCACATCATTTGGGTACTCACATTTCCCCAATTGGCATAAAACAAACATTGAGGGAGACACAACTCCCTCACACGGCGCACAGGCCGCCACATGGAATTCTTGCCAAGGCCCCACCCGCTCGTGGGCTTAGCCCCGGGCTTGCCTGCAAGTTCTGACGTCTCATGTCAGGATTCCAACAACCACAGACTGACCGATTCTAAGAAGCCTTGCTGGACCCCACCCGCTCATGGCCTCTTTGCCCGGGCTTGCCCCAAGCTTGGCATTCTCGTCAGTCTCACAGAAGGGGACTAGTCTCGCCGGGACACTCTCCACACATGACGCACATGTCACGGGATAGCCAGCCGACCACGGAGACATAGCCACGCCTTGGCACAACACAACCAAGACTAAACACATCGCAATCCCTCTTTGTACCGCAGCGTTCCCGCGCACCAAGGAAAACATCTCCAACTCGTGCGGAGCTAACCTTGTCCACCAAGGAAACCATCTCCATTCTCATACGGAGCTAACCTTGTCCCTCAAGGAAACCATCTACCGCCACGAGGAGCTAACCTTGTCCGGGTTCGACTACAAGTACCCTTTTCTAGCAAACGGGACAATCACCACCACAACACAAACGGCATCTTGCCGCAACGGAAATCTCTACGAATTCCTAAGTTCGTATGCAACATCACCGAGTCGGACTAACGGTCGCGACTACGGCTTCACCCACCATGCCTAATCCACTAGCGAAGCGGATCTCTAATGCAAAATATGCCGGGGACGGACTCAATCAACCCGGAGGTTCCTCTTGAACCTTGGCAAACCAAAGCCCCTCTCATTTGAGAGTTTGGTGCCCAAAAATCTAGAAGAAAATGATGCTAAAAACGTGCATCCTAAAGACCGAGAGGAGAGATGTCGTTACCTTCCGACTCCTCTTTCTTGCCATGGCAAAAATAGCCGGATGGAAATCTTCGCAGCGGTCTAAGCTTCACGGATCCGGACTCGGCTCGCGATTTGGAGCACCGAAACCCTTCCTACAGCCCAAGACCTTCTTCTTCTTCCTCCTTGCTCTAGCTTTTCTCAAGATCTTAGAAAGAGAAACTTGGAAAACAAAATGAGGGTTTCCAACCCTGAATTCGGTCTTAACTCCCCAGGAGATGGCCTGAACCGTTAGATCCTAAAACCAGAAAAAGAATGGTCGCGATTCGCCTGGAAAATAGAAGACCTGGGCCGAACACGGACTGGCACACGCCCGTGTCCAGGGCCGTGTGCCTCATTCGCCGTCTCAAATCGACGTGCCTGGAATCAGACATGGGCATTCGACACGCCCGTGTTCAATCCGACACGCCCGTGTCCCCAGTGACATGGCCGTGTGGCCTGCCGTGTGTCTCCAACGACACGGCCCCAACACCAACCCGAGAGGTGACACGGCCTGGGACACGCCCGTGTCCCAAGCCGTGTGCCAAGTCTCGACACCCGTCGACAGGCTTTGTGTCGACACCACAGAAAAACGTCGAGCGAAGATCGTCGACCAAGCGGGACACGCCCTGTGACACGCCCGTGTCACAGGCCGTATGCCCCAGTCTCGACACATTGTCGAGCGAAAGTGTCGACACTTGGGCCGAGTGTCGACACGGCCTCGACACGCCCCGCGACACGCCCGTGTCGCAGGCCGTGTGCCCCACTCTCGACACTTTGTCGAGCGAAAGTGTCGAAACTTGGGCCGAGTGTCGACACGGCCTCGACACGCCCTGCGACACGCCCGTGTCGCAGGCCGTGTGCCCCACTCTCGACACTTTGTCGAGCGAAAGTGTCGACACTTGGGCCGAGTGTCGACACGGCCTCGACACGCCCTGCGACACGCCCGTGTCGCAGGCCGTGTGCCCCACTCTCGACACTTTGTTGAGCGAAAGTGTCGACACTTGGGCCGAGTGTCGACACGGCCTCGACACGCCCTGCGACACGCCCGTGTCGCAGGCCGTGTGCCTCCTGCCAGAAACCCAAAAATTTTCAGAACTGCAGACTGAACCTCTTGCAAAAATCTGGGGTGTTACAAATGTACAACCCCATATTCGCTGAGTCCGATCAGGAGGCGCAATGATCACAGTTGAGCTAGCCAAAGGAGTTCCCGCCCAAAAGGAGGTCTCGCCCAAGATGGCGGGAACATTCGCGTCAAGTCGTCGAATGGAGACCAACGGGCCGAGATCGTCGAGCTCGGCCAACGCGGGAGCGCTTACGCTAGCGCCAAGTTCCAATCTTAAAGGGGCTCTCGCCTGTCAGCCGGCGAGACCGTTCGCGCCGTCTCTGGGTAAGAGGCCCTCGGTTCAGAGCTCTCGCCGAGTGGGGCCCAAGGCCTAGGGTTAAATGACCAGATTGCCCTCAGGTAAATTTACCCCATGTGCCCTCAGAAAAACAGCGGGATTCGGCTATTGGCAGACCAACTAGGGGCTTTTCAGTAATTTCAGGTCAGCACGATGCTATAAATAGACCCATAATGACTCTTTAGAAGGCAAGCTGTCATTATCTCTCAAATTCCAGTGCTTTCTGAGGAGCTCCTAGCCCAGCTTTGGCTTTGGAGGGGAAGCTCTCAGAGATCTTCCGGGTGTGAGGTGGGACCTCCCTGCTGAGGCTTTGGGTCAGTCTTAGGTCCTTTGAATCCAGTCGAGTGTTGAGGCTTGAGAGAAGTAGGTTTTGGCTGCACCCCCTTTTCTTTGAACTCCGGTTGAGGTCATATTTGGCTTCAACAGGATAATTATTATATATGTCCACGTGTGTCAGGACCGACTCGGAATGACCCAATGGGTTACATGTCACTAGGGTGTAACCGCTCTATGCTGGAGATACTATATAAGGTCATTCTACACTTGATGAGCCTTAGTGGACTATCTTGAGCGGAGCCTCAAAATTCTCAAGATAGTGCATTAGGTTTTCGCTCCTCCGCTCCCGATCGAAAAAAAAATTCTCTCGTTCGCAAATTTGTTGCGCCACTCCTGCGTCATTCCTAATACCACCCAAAAATGTTTAACTCGACTAGATTCTGAGGACACCATGTCAGGGGAAAATCGGCATAGTTTGTTGAACTTCACCTCGTACTCGCTAACGGTGAGCTGCCTTTGCTTGAGGTGTAGAAAATCATACATCAAACGGTCCCTCTCGACCGACAGCAGAAACTTCTTCAGTAGCAATTCCTTGAAGGATTCCCATGAATACCCATCCTTAAGGTTCTCCTTTTCTCTCAACCACCAACTCTTTGCAAGTCCCTTGAGCTGATAGGAACTGACCATCACTCTCAGTTCGCTGAAACTCCTGAGTATGAGAACATCTCCTCGATGGCTATAATCCAATCGTCTAAAGCCATAAAATGTGCCATACCATCGTAAGTAGGGGGTCCTAATTGCTGGAAATGTGAGATAAACGTCATCTTTGGTGGCAACAAAACCGGGCCACCAGAGGAGCAGGGGGAATAAGAATAGTTTGACCCACAGCCGGGTCCTACACTCTAAGCGGCTGACTAGAAACAACTGACAAAAAAACCTAGATCTGTGACTGCATCTCCAACATTTGCCTTGACAGAGCCTCATTGCTCTACCACAATCCTTCTATCATGACCTCACTCTAGACACTAGACGATTACCCCTTCGACTTGGGAGTCGACCTCGACCCCCGATGCTTAGGCGGCATTCTAATCAAACAACGAATATTTCATCAAAACCTAGTTTAATCGCTAGAACCAAACAATATAGTTCAGACAATACATAATTAAACACTTGCTCACACAGCTAACTTGCTCCGGGATCTTTATTAATGATGTCATGCCTAAACTTTGGATGATATACTGTCATCCTACTAACTCATGTGCCTAAACCATGAATGCATGAAATCTTATTCTCTTTGCTTTAAAACAATGTGTGTACGTATATCATCATGTAAATCTTTAGCTTGACACGTGTGCTAATACTGTGTCATGCCATGTATGTTGATCGAAGAGAAGATCGATTCTCCTGTTCATCCCATCGACGATTGATTTCCGTCGATCTAGGGCAGCCCACTGTTTTGCCGTTCGTATTGGTTTCTGCTTGCCACCGATCAGAGGAAGTTAAGCGCCTTTGGCTTCCATCGCTGGATGGAGCATCGCCGCTTGAACAGCCCCGCCTTGAGCATCGCTACCTGAACAGCCCTTCCTGGAGCATCGTTGCCTTTCTCTATGCTTTCCAGATCTAGGTATTCTCCAGATCTGACCGGGAAAAGCCTTTCTCAGTTCATCTTCTCCCCCTATTGCAAATCCAGTTTGCAATCTTTGTCAACTGTGGTTTTGGTGAGAAGTTGATCGCAAGGAGAACAAGGATGATCATGAGATCCATTTCGCCTGGATCCATTTCTCCTGAGTACTCTTTTGGTTGGATCATGAGACCCATGTCTGCAGATCCAGATCTTTATTTATCTTATTGATTTGCAGGAGAATCTCTGTATATTCTCTTTAAATTTGAGGGTTGTCCAAGAAATTTTCAGATTTAGTAGAGGAGTACATTGTTGGTTGTCACTCCTTCTGTTCGGTCCTTGGATTTTTTTGCTGCCTTGATCAACATTGGAGTTTTTGGCTGCTCAGATCTGTGTATTCGGCGACTGTATTCAGCTAGACAGGAAGTGCAAATAACTCTTGGATAGGACCCAAAGATTTTCTGACGTCTTCACTCGACTCAGGCGACCTCATTCAAGAATTTTTAATTTCTGTTTAAATCTAGTACGATGTCGAAGAAGAGTGCGCTTGAGACCGTCAAGTTGCAGTCATTTGACACCACTGACTTCCTCAGTTGGAAAATGTATGTCCAACTAGGAATGAAAGAACATGAAATTTTCTACACCATTCTTAGCGACTTTGCCACTATCCGTGAGGATGTGAACGAATATTCGTGGAGTAAAGATGAGAATTTCTGTAAGGATTACCTTCTGAATTCCCTAAATTCTCGCCTTGTCATGACCTACAGAGCATGTAAGATCGCAAAAGTGATTTGAGATAGCTTGAATGCATATTTCCAGTTCCAAAAACAATAACATATGCGTCACGAGATGGAAGAAAAGCAAATTGAAATGGTCGATAATTCGTTTGCGAGTCTAATTTTGAGCAAGATACCTCCTAAGTTGATCAACTTCACGTCTGAAATGAACAGACAGAAGGAGAAGGAGGAAGCCCCACAGAATAATGCAAACATGATGATCGATATCTCCGATTTCAAGTTCTTCGTGGCTATGATTGGGAGTAGTCACTACATTGTATATTCTGAGTGGTGGCTAGACAACGGTGCTACCTGTCATGCCACAAATGACAGAGGTCTTCTTTTAGAGGTCAGAGAAGTTCAAGACAAAGTCGAGAACTGCTATGAAGGAGAGACTGAGGTTACTCATGCTGGGACAGCAGAGCTGGTCCACTCTTCATGCAAAACTCTAAATTTAAAGCACGTTACAGTAGTTCCTAGTTTAACTAAAATTTTAGTTTCGATGAGTTTGGTAGATAAGGCTGACATTTCTTTTATAACTCAAAACGGTAGAATAACCTTAACAGTTAATTCACACTATTTTAGTTGTGTGTATATGATCAATGGTATGTATAGACTTAGCCTAGAAAATGTGTCCATTATTAAAGTGAGTTCAGCTCTTATTGATCCAAAGTTATTACGCAATAGACTTGGACATGTGCACTACAAGAAAATATGAGATCTAGCTAAGAGTGACAACATACCTTTATATCTTTTTATACGATTTGATAGGTGTGAGGTTTGTGCCCAAACTAAGATTACTAGAAATCCTTTCAAGTCAGTATCTAGGAGCACACAACATCTTGAATTGATACATTCCGACCTCTGTGATTTTCGAAGTCATGCCTCTAGAGGGGGAAGAAAGTATCTTATTATCTTCATCGACAATTTTTCCAGATATTGTCATGTCTACCTATTTAAATCAAAAGATGAAGCCTTTGAGATCTTCATGATCTTTAAAACTCGTGTTGAGAACCAGTTAAACTTAAAAATTAAGAGATTTAGAAGTGATCAAGGAGGTGAGTACACTACGACAAGGTTTAAGGGCTTTTGTGTCTCTCAGGGTATAATCCTTGAAACCACAGTCCCTTACTCACCCCAGTCAAATGGTACTGCTGAGCGTAAGAATAGCATTTTAACAAAAATATTGAATTTTATGCTCCTCACAGCTGGCGTGCCTAATTCATTTTGGGGAGAAGCAATCCTAACTGTAATTCACATTCTAAATAGAGTGCCTCACTCAAAGCTCGACTCTACTCCTTATGAGTTGTGGCATGCCATCCTTGTAGATATGACACTCTAAAGACTTGAGGTTGTATTGCTTATGTAAGAATACAAGACCTTAAAAGACTTAAGGTGAGACCTAGAACAATGACCTGTATTTATCTAGGTAGTGCAAAGATAGTGCAGCTGACATATTTCTGGATCTATCTACTAATACAGTGATAGAGTCTAGAGATGTTATTTTCTTTAAACACAAATTTATCAAAGATCATAGCTTGATCGTCTTCGGGTCTACTGATATGATTTCAGAATCTACTGTAGAACCTGAAGCTGGCCCCTCTGACACTGCTCCCCAACCTCTATAGGTAGAACCTGTTCCTCTTAGAGTATCTACAAGAGATAGAATCCCTAAGGACTTTGGTGATAATTTCGTCACATACCACTTAGAGGATGATCCATTCTCCTATCAGGAAGCAATAAGATCTAGAGATGCGTTAATATGGGCAGAAGCCATCGATGATGACATGAACTCGCTGCTACAAAACAACACTTGACATCTAGTTGACTTGCTGAAAAAAGCTAAAGTCCTAGAATGCAAGTGGGTACTAAAGAAGAAATTGCACAGTGATGAGTCTATAGCCAGATATAATGCACGTCTAGTAGCCAAGGGTTATAAACAACAGTGGAGAATTGACTATTTTGACGTCTATTCACCTATATGTCACCTATCAACTATTAGGATTCTTCTTGTTATAGCTTCTATAGAGAACTTTATAGCTCATCAGATGGATTTAAAGATAGTCTTCTTAAATGGAGATCTTAATAAAGAGATCTATATGACACAACCTGAAGGTTATGTATATAAGGATCTAAGAGATAAAGTGTGCAAGCTCAATAAATCAATCTATGTGCTTAAACAAGCACCTAAGATATGACACATTAAATTTGACCAAGTGGTAAAGAGCGTTGGATTTTAGTCTAGTCTCTCAGACAAGTGTCTCTACAACCGCTCAATGTCAAATCAAACAGTCATCATATACCTATATGTGGATGACATGTTTATTATGGGGTCAGACCTTGCCGCACTGAGGGATACTAAATTTGCTCTTGCGAAAGCATTTGACATGAAGGGTCTTGGTCCCATAGATATCCTATTAGGTATGAAAGTTAAAGTAGACAATGGACGTGTCACTCTAGGTCATGATCATTACATTGAGCAGATTCTCACTTCCTGTGATTATAAAGACTGTAGGACTGTTGAAACACCAATCGATCCAAACGTCAAGTTGAGTCCGAATGAAGGGACCGACGTTGATTAAGTAAAGTACTCAAAGATCATTGGAAGTCTCATGTATGCCACAAGTTGTACTAGACCAGACATTGCCTTCTCGGTAAGCATATTGAGTCGCTTTACCAATAGTCCAGGCAAAGAGCATTAGGATGCCTTAGATCGGCTGATTATGTACTTAAAAGGTACTAAAGATCACGCTCTGTGCTACACTGGTTACCCTCCTATGTTGGAAGGATACTCTGATGCCTCATGGTATTCAGAAGTTGGGAACAACAAGTCCATCAGTGGATTTATTTTCAGTTTGGGTGGCGCTGCAGTAACTTGGAAATCCAAAATACAAACTTGTATAGCTTTGCCGTTTATGGAAGCCGAGGTTTTTTCCTTAGCTTCAACTGGAGAAGAGATAGATTGGATTAGAAATTTGATTCTAGACATTCCATTGTATAGACTTCAAGTCAATTCTTTGAGCTTGTATTGTGATAATCAAGCAGCAGTCCAAGTCGTGAAGAATGTCCTTTTTAATACTAAGAGGTGACAAGTACGATTGAGACACGCTCTATTGAATTATCTGAAAGAACAAGACATTATCACTTTGATCGATGTGCGATCGAAGGATAATTTGGTTGATCCACTGACGAAAGGAATGCCTAAAGACCAATTAATCAAAACAGTGGGGGAAAATAGGACTCAAGGCGATTTAAGTTCAGCTTTAGTTCAAGGTTAGATGATTCAGTTCCACCTTAGTCCAAATGTTTTGATTTTTCCACTTTCCTTTGTCAAAGCAAGCGTGTTGTACTCCGCTGATGTTCGGGGTTGCTGAGTACGAATCTAGTGAGTTGTTTCATTCCACATTTGATGTTAACATCTTCATTTAGTTTTGTCTTCCTTATCTAGGAGGAGAGTGTTATTGCACTTTTGATAACATAATCTGACTAGGTTTGGCTCTTCTTGTGTTTATTGGTTCCATTCCACATTTGATGAGTTCCAATTAACTTTAGAAGAACAATAACTGTGACATTCCACATAGGAACACAGATACAACTGCGGTGTCTAGAAGTCCATAACATCGTTTATCGAAAATAAATAATGGATTCTGAGGTAGAACCTATGATAATTTATGTTAGGTGTCCTCCAGTTAATTATAAAGTACTACATTCTTATAAGTAGAATGAGATACATGTACTTTTCAAAAGTTGGAATTCATTCTAAATGACATTCTCTGTTGGAAAATACAGGAGCTGCTGTTGATGGAGGAACTCTTGCAAATTGGGATCCAGAGGAGGATGACCTGCTGGACGATGACTTCTAGAGAGTTTGTTTGGCTTTTTGCTTTTAGTTTAGAGCAATGTTTTAGCTCTCTTTCTTTTTCATCTGTTGTTTGGACTATTTTTTGTTGTTCTTCAGTTAGTCATGAGACACTAGGTATGTGTAACAACCCAATTTTTCAGCAGGCAAAATTTTGGGTGACACGGCCTGGGACACGGGCGTGTCCCAGGGTGTGTCCTGCTCGAGTGCGGAGTCGTGCCGAGATCGACGAAATTCGTTCGACGGAAAGTGTTTTGGTGGTCACGCCCTGGATCACGGGCATGACAGAGGGAGTGTCTCACTTGGGTTCGGCGTCAGGCCGACGAAATGCTGTGTTCGACGAATTGAGCTCGACGATTTAACAAAGGATTCGTGGGCTGGCAAATCGTCGAACGGAAATCGTCGAATGCGCGGAATCGTCGAACGGAGATCGTCGAACGCTGGGCCAATCATCGAGCACTGGGCCAATTCGACGATCGCTGCCCGATCGTCGAACGGAAATCGTCGAACGCGCTATTTGACGATCGCTGGCGTGCTCGACGATCGCTGGTGAGCTCGACGATCGCTGCCTAATCGTCGAACGCAGATCGTCGAGCGCAGATTTGTGTCACGGGCGTGACTTTGGGCATGTCCCGTGGCGGTGACCTGTTTTGGGGGATAAGGCGGGTTGAGCATCGCTTTGAGTACACGGCCTGTGATACGGGCGTGTCACAGGGCGTGTCAGAAGCGAAAATTGGTTTTCCCAATTTTTCGTAGCCGTCCATTTTTTTCTCAACTTGGATCCAAGGGCTGAGGTTCTTTCCTGCCTCCTTAATGCCGAAAACAAAGAACATATTCTCATTTGGTTATTGCCTTCATCTTTCTAAAAGTTTAGAGAGAGAAAGGGAGAGGAAGAAGGAGGAAGAAGAAGAAGAGTTGCTTGCTGCTGGAGCTTGTGAGTGTCAAGCGGTGATCCGAGGCCAGCTTTGCGGAGGAAACGCTGTTGCGATTCTTTCAAGTTACTTTGGCGCTTATGACACCAAAGCGGTCTTCAAGGGTATTGAATTTTCTTCCTAGCCATGTGAAGGCTTCCTTTTGGCATATGTTTAGGATTCCCCCACCAAGAGGTGGCTGATTTTGGGAGTATTTTGGGTGATTCATGGAATCCCCTTTTGTTGGCATATAGATCCGGAATTGGAGTACGGAATAGGCATGTTGTGTGAATCCCATCTGGACAGGTTGGTCTGGATTGGTGATGTTGTATACGAATCGGAGAAGACTCCGTGATAAATGTGTAGTTTAAGGAGTCAACGGGTTATGCCTGTGAAGGGTAGTAGTAGGAAGTACTGGAGTGGTAGTCCAGGAAATATCCGTGTTATGCTTGTGCTTTTGGGTCGTACCTGTGCATGAGTAACAAGAAGTACTGGTGTGACCAGGAAAGGCCCTTCGTGATGCTTGATGTCGTAGGTGGTACCTGTGAAAAGAGTAGCAGTAAGTACTGGTATGCCCAGGAAAGATCTCTGGCATTTGTGATATTGCGGTGTCGTACCTGTGAACGAGTAATAGGAAGTACTGGTGTGCCCAGGAAAGACCCGCTAATATTGTGAGATGAATGAGTGTAATAAAATACCTAGGCTTGAATGCCAAGAACAGGATTGGTGAGACCGACCCGCGCCTTTGATTAAGCCGCGAATACGCCGTACTCGGTGAAGGCAAGACGATTTGAGCAACGGGGGGTGGAGGATCCTACCTGCGTTATGTCTGTCCGACGTGGACCAGAAGGTGCGGTCTGTTGGAGCGCATAGCGAGAGTCTTAGGCCTGCGTGCCATGACATAATGGGGGGCTACAGGCCATCCCGATGTTTTAAGACTAGAACTCCGGCTGCACGCCATGGAGTAAATGCTCAAGAGAGTTGTCGTTGGGTTGTGACCCTGATATGGTGGTGGGCAACTGATTTGCCAGAACACCAAGAATGTGCCTTGAGTGCACAGACTGTTGGGCCGGGTGGCTGACAGTTGTGATGGCATGTGTGCGTGAAAGCACATTATATGAGATATATTGCCATGCTTGTGATATGATATGCCTGCAGGGAAGATTACCGCTGCCCCGAGAAAAGGCATAGGGTCGCTATAATTTGGTCAGCTGAACGCTGACCGTTGCTTCTAGTTGCCACCATTGGGTGGATTGTCCCTGTACAGGTGCTGGAGAGCCAAGAGGGACGCATAAAGGTTGAGGTCCCTGCTTCTACTGCTGCTGCTGCTAGCCCTCGAAGGCTATTTGGAATAATGTTGTGTTTTCTTTTTATGTGACCGGCCTGCGTGCCAATGTTTAGGCCACTGTTTGAAAGCATTGTAAGGCCATAAGGCCAACGATGTTTATATATTGTAAGACATTCCTATTATATATATACAATGTGGAGTTGTTTTATATGTTGGACATTCAAGTGTGGAGTTCAAAGTGTTAGTATAGGCTTCCGCTAGAATGTAATTTGTTAAGGTGCGCTGCGCTACTCTGGTATCATCCCGAACCTTCACCGCCTGTTTTGTGATATATGTTATGGGGGCCCGGCCGGACCTTCTAGTATATACCATATGAACGGATGGGGTTGTTACATTTTTGGTATCAGAGGTCTCGGTCTTTTCCTCTCGAAGTCATGGTCGACTTCTTTTGTGGGGTGGCGAGCACGTGTCTGTGCAAACCAAGTTGTACGATTGAACTCCTGAATGTCCATGATAGGAATGCAAATTTATGTGTTTGAGGAACCTGCGTGTTCCTATTTTGTGTTATTTGCTTGTGTAAGGCCGCTAATGTGTGTGTCTTGTCCACCTTTAGGTGACACGGAGTGGAGCTGGGCAGTCAGAGCACCAGCATTCTGATGAAAGTACGGCACCAGCCGCGGTGCCTACACCTCCACCGTCTGCGGAACATGTGCGTTTAGTTGTTGAGGCTTTGTTTGCCATGATCCGAGGCCAGCCACTTAGGCAGGAACAACCGGCTGTGAGACTAGAACAGGTGGCGACAAGGCCTGAACCTGTAGTGGATGTGGCTCCTCAAGCGGCTGAGAAGCAGTTAACGCGGTTTATGAGTTTCCATCCACCTACGTTTTCGGGAGCGGGAACTCCTACGCAGGCTGAGTATTGGCTATCACACGTCAAGCGAATCATGATGATGATTGGATCGGAGGAACATCAAAAAGTCACCTTAGCTACCTTCCTTCTTGAAGGAGAGGCTAGATTGTGGTGGGACGAGATGGAGCTACATCACTTGGCGAGTCGTCCCTTAACACAAGTATCGATGGAAGAATTCTCCCGACTCTTCCTAGCGAAGCACCTCCCGACGGCTCAACAGATAGCCATGGAAAATAAATTCCAAAGGCTAACGCAAGGTGATGGCAGTGTTGACGCGTACCTGCATGAGTTTACACGCTTGGGGCGGTATGCAGGTTCTATTTTTGTTGATGAGCAGAGAAAGACAAATAGGTTTTATGAAGGACTGCCGGACGAGCTGAGGTTCCTGGTTTCTAGTTCTGTGAACCAAGGCTTCCAGGCGTTGGTCGACACTGCAAGCGCGCTGGAAAAAGATATGAAGAGGGTGCAGGGGAAGAGGGCTTTGGCTATGACGCAACTGGAGCGGAAGGTGACCCGACCTGGGAAACCGTATTATAAGAAGAAATGGGGCAAGAAGTCCAAGACAAGTGGACAAGCTCCTTCATCAGTTGCATCGGGAGCAACGTCGGGGGATACCTCAAGGCCAGATACTCGTACATGCTTTAATTGTGGCCGGGTGGGGCATATATCTCGAGAGTGTCGGGTGCCGCCGAAGAATGAAAAGAAGGCGGGAGCGTCGTATGTGGAGAAGGGCAAGGTAGTAGTGGACTCCTCTGCCTCGCAGGCGCAGCCCCGGGTCTACAATCTTGTCCTGCAGGAGGCCATCAAGCAGAGTGACGTCGTCATAGGTATGAGTTTAGTTTGGCATATTATATTATATTGCTTGTATGCTTTGCTTAGTGCCTATGTGTTTACGGTTTGTGTGTGTGTGACATGATTGGCACAGGTTTTATGATGATTCGGAACACGCTGGCGCGAGCACTGTTTGATACGGGTGCATCACATTCTTTTCTGTCTAGCGAGTTCATAGCGCGGCTTGGGATGCCTAGTCGTGCAAAGACAGATAGCGTCAGAGTGGTGTTGTCGAATGGCTATTGGATGCTTGCGGATCAAGCTTGCGATGTGGCGGTCCAAATAGGAAGTCGGGATTTCAGTTTGACTGCATCTGTATTACCGATATCAGAATTCAACGTGATTTTTGGTATGGATTGGCTTGCGGAGCAGCATGCCTTAATTGATTGTCAGTCCAAAGAGATCAGGTTGGGCCAGAATACCGAACATGAGACAAAGTTCGCGGGTATGCGAGGAGTGGGCGGGACGTTGATGTCTGCACTCCAAGTAGTCAAGGCTGTTCGGAAGGGTGCAGAGTGTTACTTCGCACTGATTCAGGCTGTTGAGCCTAAGGCCAGTGTGTGCGAGGTTCCGATTGTGTCGGAATTTACATATGTGTTTCCCAAGGATCTCCCTGGGCTACCACCCCAGCAGGAGATTGATTTCACGATCGAGTTGGTGCTAGGTGCGAAACCTGTGGCCCGCTCACCATATCACGTCGCGCCAAAGGAGATGGCTGATTTGAAGGTCCAACTACAAGAATTGCTGGAGCAAGGTTATATACGCCCAAGCATGTCACCTTGGAGCGCGTCTGTGCTTTTTGTGAAGAAGAAAGACGGTGGTTTGCGGTTATGTATTGACTACCGTGAACTGAATAAGCTGACCGAGAAGAATAAATATCTGATACCCCGAATTGATGAATTATTCGATCAGCTGGTGGGCTCGACCGTCTATTCGAAGTTGGAATTGAAGTCTGGTTATTACCAGTTGAGAATTCGGGAAAGTGACATTCCCAAAACCGCATTTGGAACGCGTTACGGGCACTATGAGTTCACAGTCATGCCATTTGGACTGTGCAATGAGCCCTCGGTGTTTATGGATTTGATGCACCGCACGTTCCGAGAGTACCTGAATCTATTTGTGATTGTGCTCATTGATGACATCCTGGTGTACTCGAAGTCGAAAGCTGAACATGAAACACATTTGCGGTTGGTGTTGAACACATTGAGGCAAAATCAGCTCTATGCCAAGTTCTCGAAGTGCGAGTTTTGGTTATCGTCAGTGGCTTTTCTGGGCCATGTAGTGAGTGGAGCGGACATTGCAGTGGATCCAGCGAAGATAAGGGTCATACAAGAGTGTCCCGTGTTGTCTTCAGTGGCCGAGGTCAGGAGTTTCCTTGTACTAGCGGGTTACTATCAAAGATTTGTTGAGAATTTCTCGCGGATCGCTTTGCCATTAACCATGCTGATGAGAAAAGATCAGAAGTTCGTTTGGATGCCAGAGTGTACACGAGCTTTTGAAGAGCTGAAGGTTCGGTTAACCACGGCACCAGTTGTAACACCCCAGTTTTGGAGAGAGGGGTCGTTTTATGTTTCTGGACTTTCTTTTTGGTTTCTGGCAGGGGGCACACGGCCCGGGATACGCCCGTGTCCCGGGCCGTGTCAAGCCGTGTAGACGTCTTGGCCACGTGGTCGATACTTTGCGCTCGACGAAGTGTCGAGTGAGGGCACAAGGCCTGCGACACGGGCGTGTCGCAGGGCGTGTCGAGCCCGTGTCGACACTCGGCCCGGGGTGTCGACATTTTCGCTCGACTTTGTGTCGAGACAAGGCACAGGGCCTAGGACACGGGCATGTCCAAGGCTGTGTGGGTCTGTCGACGATCTTCAGTCGACGATGTTCACTCGACGAGTGTCGAGTGTCGAGTGTCGAGTGTCGAGTGTCGAGTGTCGAGTGTCGAGACTGGGGCACACGGCCTGTGACACGGGCGTGTCACAGGGCGTGTCCCGCTTGGTCGACGATCTTCGCTCGACGTTTTTCCGCGGTGTCGACACAAAGGCTGTCGACGAGTGTCGAGACTTGGCATACGGCTTGGGCCACGGGCATGTCCCAGGCCGTGTCACCTCTCGGGATGCTTTCGGGGCTGTGTCAATGGAGGCACACGGCCGGCCACACGGCCGTGTAATTGGGGACACGGGCATGTCGGATCGAACACGGGCGTGTCAGATGCTCGTGTGCTGTTCCAGGCGCGTCGATTTAAGACGGCGAATAAGGCACACAACCCTGGACACGGGCGTGTGCCAGGCCGTATTCGGCCCAGGTGTTTTATTTTTCAGGCGGATCATGGCCATTTTTTTCCTGATTTTAGGATCTGACGGTTTAGGACTGTTCTTGGGGAGTTAAGTCCGAGAATAGGGTTGGAAACCCTCATTCTTCTTCAAGCTTTTCTCTTACTAATTTCTAGAGAGAAGGGAGAGCAAGGAAGAAGGTGAAGGAGGGTTTGGGCTGTAGGAGAAGCTTCGGTGCTCCAAATCGCGAGCCGAGTCCAGATCCGTGGAGGCTAGATCTTTGCGAAGGTTTTCATCCGGATATTTTGTCATGGCAAGGAAGAGGAGTCGGAAGGTAATGACACTTCTCCTCTCGGTCTTAGGATGCATGTCTTTAGCATCATTTTTCTTTTCTAGTTCTTGGGCACCAAACTCTCAAATGAGAGGGGTTTTGGGTCGCCAAGGTTCAAGAGGAACCTCCGGGTTGATTGAGTCCATCCCCGGCATATTTTGCATTAGAGATCCGCTCCGTTAGTGGATTAGGCATGGTGGGTGAAGCCGTAGTCGCGACCGTTAGTCCGACTCGGTGATGTTGCATACGAACGCTAAGGATTCGTAGAGATTCCGTTGCGGCAAGACGCCGTTCGTGATGTGGTGATGTTTTTACCCCTTTTTCTCGAGTGAGTACGTGTAGTCAGAACCGGGCAAGGTTAGCTCCTCGTGGCGGTAGATGTTTTCCTTGGTGGACAAGGTTAGCTCCGCATGAGTTGGAGATGGTTTCCTTGGTGCGCGGGAACGCTGCAGTACAAATGAGGGACTAGGGTGGAATTGTCTTGGTTTGTGATGCGCCAAGGCGTGGCTATGTCTCCGTGGTCGGCTGGCTATCCCGTGACGTTCACGTCATGTGCGGAGAGTGTCCCGGCGAGACTAGTCCCCTTCTGTGAGACTGACGAGAATGTCAAGCATGGGGGCAAGCCCGGGCAATGAGGCCATGAGCGGGTGGGGTCCAGCAAGGCTTCTTAGAATCGGTCAGTTTTGTGTGGTTGTTGGAACCCTGACATGAGACGTCAGAGCTTGTAGGCAAGCCCGGGTCTAAGACCTTGAGCGGGTGGGGCCTTGACAAGAGTTCCATGAGGCGACCTGTGAGCCGTTGGGGGGAATGGTGTCACCTCCTTTGTTTGCGGCTTTATGCCAATGGGGAATCGATGAGTACTGTTGGGTATTGTACTCACGATTACCTAGATTTGAGGAAGCCACCTGTCAAGCTAAGATGAACTCACAATGTATTTGATAAAATCCTTCTAGTTGTGCTTGCAGTTTTTCCACGCTAAGTGCACACCAATGTCAGGGTGCAGTAGGTCAATATACACGGGTCTGCACGACGTAATCCCTCGTTGAGCAGATCAGTGTGTTGGCCTACGTGTACTCTCTCTATTGGAGTGCACTTATTTTCAAGCACAGGGCTGTAAACATGCAGGAGCAGATAAGGAGCAAGGATGGGTCAAGGAGCAGCTCCTGGGTGGAAGACGAAAATTCGTCCAAGGCAAATTCGACGAGAATCACTAGTGATTCTCGCCGAATCGTCGAGAATCATTAGTGATTCTCGCCGACTCCTTCTGGCCACCTCTAAATGGTGCCAAGTAAGATTCGGCGAGAATCACTAGTGATTCTCGCCGAACCAGTGGCCAAGGAGCTCATGTATACCAAGTGAAATTCGTTGAGAATCAATAAGTGATTCGGCGAGAATCACTGACGATTCTCGACGAATCGTCGAGAATCACTTGGTGATTCTCGCCGATTCGTCGAGAATCGTATGCGATTCTCGCCGATTTTTCCTTGGCATTTTCTCTGGAATTTCCTGAACCGGATTCTGCCTTCAGACTAGCTTGAACCGGACTTAGGGATTTCAAGTGTGGGTCCCACAAACGGTCATATTGGAAAGCATCTACAATATATATACTCTAGTATTTTGAACAGTAAAAACGACGGAGAAAAGAAACAGAAACCGAGCCGCAACGAAACCCTAAAACCGCGACTCCTCTCCGCCGCCGCCGTCGCGCTCGGGAACGTAGGTCGCCGTCAACAATCGAGATTCCTTCGTGATCTCCGGCGACAGACGCTTAGCAAAGCTTGTGTCTCACGTGTCTATCCAGAGATTTCTTGTCTCTCGATTTGTTGACCGGGAAAAACTCCTCCGTCCGAATCGATCGAGACGACCGATCCTAGAGTGACCGTTGGTAGACCTAGTTTGCTTCGCTACGAAGTTTGGATCTCCAAGTTCAGCAGCCGCTCTTCATCATAGCCGCCGATCCCGAAGCTAGCCGCCGCTCGTATGCCGCCGCCGGTTCCGGGGAGATCCTCTCCAAGTGAGACCAAGGTCGTAGACTCTTCATCGACTTCAAGAACACATCGTCGAACAAAGAGGAACACCGTAGTCTCCAAAAGAAGTTTGTATCACGTTTACACTCTATATTTAATTGTGTTGTAAGGGAACTTTTGTTCCGTGTTGTAAGGGTTGGGTGCAACCCGTTTTGTGGGAGTGTTGACTCTCACGTGTGGAAGGGCTCCTTCCGTTAGTGAAGGGATTGGATTTCAATCCCGTTGGAGAAGTGACCGAGTCGTCCCTTGTTGGGGAGATAGGTCGAAGGGGGAAAGTGGATGTACCCAAGTCGGGGAACCACTATAAATTTGCTGTGTATTCTGTGTGCTGTGCTTGTTGTTTTTATTGTGCAGGTACATCCGTAAATTCCGCAAAAGAACCACACATCACCTATTCCCCCCCCCCCCATAGGTGCACATAGCTGACACTAGGTGGACTTTCAAGTGGTATCAGAGCGAGGTTACTCATCAAAAAGGTTAACACCTTGAGTAGAATCCTGCCACCAGTGTCAGAAGCATGGATCTGGATTATGAGATTCCGCCACTCAAACTCCCCGCATGCACAAAGGATTATTATCCCATCTGGAGAATGAGAGTATCCTTTCACCTTGATGCCATCGATCCTCGAGCATCCATCATCCTGGAAGAGGGTCCGTTTATCCCCACGAAGACCTCCGACTCTGGGATCCTAGTGCCCATGGACGTTGCTGAGATGTCTGAGACGGAACTATCTCTATTTCACTTGGACGAGAGGATTCGACAAATTATCATGGATGTCTGGTCCGGAGCCTCTCGCTCTAGATTGGAAAAATGTCGAACGGCTAAATCTCTGTGGATGATGATCTCAGAGCTGATGGGGGGGTCAGAGAAAGCTGAAATATGCTGCCAATCAGAGGATGAAGCGTATGTGGGGGTCATCACTTCTGAAGATGAATGCAAGGATCCCTCGGATTGCATCAGAGCTCCCGTGTCCGTGTCAGAGACTGACGAGACCAATGAGGAAAGCAGCTCTGACGAGGACGAAACAATGGTCACTGATTCTAATGACAATAACTCAGCTGAGCAGGTAACATCTTTACCCTGCTCCATATCTTTTGACTTTTCTAAAGACAGAAACTGCTCTCCTCCAGAAAATACTGATTCCCTGAAGAGAGCACTTCAGGAAAGCAATCTACTTGCTGAGGAGCAAGCTCGAGAGATTGCTCGACTGAAGATCTTGTTGGTTCTCCAATTGGCATCCAACAAGGTCAAGGACTCTAAGATCTCAGCTCTAGAGAATAGTCTAGATAATGAGAAACGTATAGTATCAAACTTTTCCAAAGTTGATGCTATAAAGAGAAAGCAAGAAACCGGGTGGATCTCCCGGATTATTCAGGGATGGAGAAATGGGGAAACAGTATTCCGACCCCCCACTCCAAGCAGGAAGTCAACTCATCATGCCTTCAGGTATGACCACAGGAATAATCGTGGTCACTGCAAGGGTGATCTGTCCCCATGTGGAGACACCCGGAGTGCAAGGGCCGACATGGGCACCCACGAGAGAATACCTAAGGCTCATTCTGAGCCCTTTGTATTCACGGCCACTGCCACAACAAAGTGTGGATCTGCATGTCCCAGTTCACAGGAGACTTCTCACCATTCGAGGACACGGGATAAGGAGGATAGAAGTCATGATGTCAGGCTTCATGGGGCCTCAGCAAGGGAGATGCCTGAAAGAATGGCACCACCTTCTCGGCCTCATAACGCTCACATCATGCATTCGTTCCACCCTTCCTCGTGTCACGATGGAAGAGGAATTTGTGTGACAAGAACATGCCCTATCCCGTTTAGACCTAGGACCGTGACTACGTCAGTCACTAGATCAGGTCGAAAACGGCGATACAACATTCACCCTTGTTGGTGCTGCGGCAAAGTGGGGCACTTTGCCATTGACTGTTGGCACAACCCCTCTGTGCCTACAGCAAGGGCTTATCCACATTCTAGGGACAGAGGTAGTCTTCCAGACAGGTTTTCGGAAGGAAGGCAGTTGCGTGCATATGCTAATAGAAACCTAGGACCCAATATGATTTGGGTTCCTAAGGTAAAGTAATTCTGTCTTGCAGGGCAGTCCAGGTCCCCGTGAATACGAAGGGGACTGGACAGTAGGTGGCTCAAGGCTAACGTGGAACAAGCGTTTGCAATAACGGATGTGCTACCTGTTTGAGCATATTCACCTTGAGCCTCTAATGTGTTCTACCTGTGGAACTAAAACGATAACTCTCAAAATCCCAGGTAATTTTGATCAGTTCAAGGACTTGTGTCATGATGCATCCTCATTCAAAATAAATATATATATTTCTATCCTTGTGTATACGTATACTCATGATTATCACGTATGTGTGCACCTTTATGGAGAGATTAACTCGAGGCATGCAAACCTTTACACATCAATAAAAGGTTAACAAAGATATGTCATTGTAAATTTCGACAAATCACAATTGACATCAAGAAGCGTCTGGAGAAGTCTCGCTAAAATCCAAATAGATTGTCGTTACAATAAACATGTACTTATTAATCTTATATTAACTTGACATCGGAAAATCTCAAAAATATTGCAAGCTTCTTCACGAATTAACCAAATCTCCTGAATCCGAATTAACCAAATCAATAGTATCAGAAACTTTTCAATTTCCAGTCAAGAGACCCTTCAATTTCGAATTAGATAAATAGTATCAGAGACCGAATCAACCAAATCTCCTGAATCCCGCCGACCCTTCGCATTCTTCACGAAAGGTTGACAAATCTCGCCGAATCACTTAAATCCCGCAAAACCCTTCGCCTTCCTCATGACTCCCGCCTCACTTCGCAGCAAGTTTCCCGAAACCCGCAGGAGCTCTCCCTCCGACAATTCGCCGATTCTCCGCAACCCGCAGGAGTTCTTCCGCCGATTCGCCGAAACCCGTAGCTCGTGAAGTCTCCCCCTAAGCTCCCGCAAGGGTCTCGCAACGTTCTCGTCGAAAGGCTCCCGACGACTCCCGCCGAAGCCCGCACCGTCGATCTCCCCAAGTCTCGATTTTGCTCCGCTCAAACTACCTCACTGACTCCACCTCTAGGTATCCCCTCACCCGAAGCATCCACTTATGAAGGTTCTTCTTGAAAGTTCATTAACATTTTGAGTAGGGCTTCTCTCTAGATCTACAATGGCCCCAAGGACGACTGCAGGATTGGTCTCTGGCTGCGAGCTGGTTCGCACTGGATTTTCTCATGCCTCGGACGAATTCCGGAATATCATTCTAATGCTGGAAGAGGCTGGGCTAACCTTCGTCTTGGAGCACCCTTGTAAAGTCCTGGACAAAGAAGTGCTGGAGTTCTTCTCTACCGCAAGACTCCGAGATAGAGACTCCATAATCAAGAGCAAGGTGGCTGGGACAAAAGTAAAGATGTCTGCCAGTAAGCTAACTCGCTACCTGCAGCTTTCAAGTTCGGAGCAGGAGGACTATCTGGAGGATGAGGACAAAGCCAAAACTCTCTTATTCTGCGGTCTTCCAAGAGGAACTCGATCAATAAAAAGAAAAGAGATGAATGAAGAAGGGAAGCTCCTATCTGACGTTATTGGAAAAGTGCTCATCTGCAAGCCGGGCTCCCATGATCATATCTCCGGAGATATGTTCAAAATCCTCATCGCTGTGGTCTGCCGCAAGAGGTTCAACTGGGGAGAGTTGCTGTTCCAAAAGATCAAGGACACTCTTGGCACTCCGAGTTTCGGCCGCATCATAAGTCTATATCCCAACCAGCTCAACGGAGACAAGTTCGACATGAGCAAAGGCGTCCCTCTCCACTACTTGAAAAGGATGGATGCAAGTGTGTTTGATCGATGGGAGCGGCGCATCGGGCAGCCTGCTGTGGAAGAGCACGAGGAAGTATTTCCAGCAGTCTCCCCCGGTGAAATTCCTGATACTGTGACCGCAGGAATCGAGGGGGAGACTCTACCCCCTCATACGGATGGAATATCTGAAATCGCCCAGGTGGCCAGGGATGCTGTGGCCGATATTCAAGAAGAATGTGACCGTGTGCTGGAGACTGCTGACCAAGAAGTGGAAGAACCTGCTGATATTGATGAATTCTTGGATGAGGATGGAGAGGACGATGTAAATGAGGGTCATGAAGTGTTGGAGTCTCCAGATACTGTTGAACCTCCTTCTGATAAGTCTGCACCAGTGGAGGGGGAGTTAAATAAATCTACAGAGGCCGCCCACACTCCTCCTGTAGAGACTGTGATGGTATCCAGCTCCACAGATGCATCTGCAGAAATGCAAGGCCCACAAGTGCCTCCGACCATCCCGTTACGAGATGAGCTGGCCACTCACACTATCAATGTCATTCAAGGAATAGTGAACGAGCTTAAAGGCTCTTTTGATACAGCTCAGAAAACACTGCTGAAAAAGATTAAGACTTCTGAAGATCTCATGCTTAAAAATATGGTAGAGATCAACCATAAACTGGATGTGATGGAGAAGAAATTTGACGAAAAGTATACCGCGGCTGGCACAGCTGTCACACTCCTAATGGCCGGTTTGAAAAAGAATACAGATACTCTTGCCGTCGTCAATCAGAACGCTCATGTTGTCGCCAACAACATTCAGAAGTTTGATGGTAATATGGTAACTCTAAACGCAAATCAGCAGACCTTGGTCAATGAATTCACCAGAACCACCAAGCATATTGATGACTCGCTGCACTCATATGCCAATTCCATAGCGGTCGAAGCCAAAAAGGGGGAGAAAGAGTATCTAGCTAAGATGGCCGAGCTTCAAGAAGAACTGAGCACACACTTCGCACAATCAAGCAAATATGTCTATGAGAGCTGTTGGTGGATGCTCCAACAGGTGCTGGGTACGTTAGGCGTCGTTCTGCCTGACAATCCTGCAGGTATTCATGTTCCTGCAGGTATTCCCGAGACATCTACGGCCGCTGAAGGAGTATGTGTTGCTGAGGACTTAAGTACAAGTACTGCAGATGTTCCCACAAATGACGCTGATGCTAGGGCTCTCTCCAAAGCAAAACTGAGGAGCATGTTTGACCAAGAGGCCTTAGCAAAAGCCAGGGGAAAGAGAAAAGTTCAAGAAGGGACATCCAAGGAAACACAGGCTGCAAAGAGAACTCGAATGAATGAGGAGGAGGTACGAAATGAAAGGTGGAGTCCAGTTTCAAGGAACATAATCTTAGACACCTTCTGGCTGCAAGAAAGAGGAGAGATCAATCGAAACGAAGTATATAGCCAGTATGAGTGGGAAACGCACAAAACGTTTGAAGCAAAATGCAACATCTTTTTCAGAAACAACAAGGATCCAGATAAAGTTGCTCCTCCTAGGTACTACCCGAAGCCTAAAGAATACATGAAGAGGCAAAGCAAGAAGTACTTGGCCCAAAATCTTAAGGGTGACGTAGCTAAGGACAAATAGTCAACACTTTATAGCTTGTCACTGTGTCTTAAGAATATTTAATGGTTATTATTGTCATATAAACAATTCTGGATTATATGTGAATATATTTATCTTGGTATATATATATTTGAATTTGTGAATGACTAAAGTCCTGATCTGATTGCATATATTCTCTTATGCTGCATGTTTAATTTCTGAATGATATGATTATTATTTGATTAGTGTTATTCATCTTAGCTATTAGGGTTTTGGCTTCGTCAAATAGGGGGAGATTGTTGGGTATTGTACTCACGATTACCTAGATTTGAGGAAGCCACCTGTCAAGCTAAGATGAATTCACAATGTATTTGATAAAATCCTTCTAATTGTGCTTGCAGTTTTTCCACGCTAAGTGCACACCAATATCAGGGTGCAGTAGGTCAATATACACGGGTCTGCACGACGTAATCCCTCGTTGAGCAGATCAGTGTGTTGGCCTACGTGTACTCTCTCTATTGGAGTGCACTTATTTTCAAGCACAGGGCTGTAAACATGCAGGAGCAGACAAGGAGCAAGGATGGGTCAAGGAGCAGCTCCTGGGTGGAAGACGAAAATTCGTCCAAGGCAAATTCGACGAGAATCACCAAGTGATTCTCGCCGATTCGGCGAGAATCACTCGTGATTCTCGCCGAATCGTCGAGAATCATTAGTGATTCTCGCCGACTCCTTCTGGCCACCTCTAAATGGTGCCAAGTAAGATTCGGCGAGAATCACTAGTGATTCTCGCCGAACCAGTGGCCAAGGAGCTCATGTATACCAAGTGAAATTCGTTGAGAATCAATAAGTGATTCGGCGAGAATCACTGACGATTCTCGACGAATCGTCGAGAATCACTTGGTGATTCTCGCCGATTCGTCGAGAATCGTATGCGATTCTCGCCGATTTTTCCTTGGCATTTTCTCTGGAATTTCCTGAACCGGATTCTGCCTTCAGACTAGCTTGAACCGGACTTAGGGATTTCAAGTGTGGGTCCCACAAACGGTCATATTGGAAAGCATCTACAGTATATATACTCCAGTATTTTGAACAGTAAAAATGACGGAGAAAAGAAACAGAAACCGAGCCGCAACGAAACCCTAAAACCGCGACTCCTCTCCGCCGCCGCCGTCGCGCTCGGGAACGTAGGTCGCCGTCAACAATCGAGATTCCTTCGTGATCTCCGGCGACAGACGCTTAGCAAAGCTTGTGTCTCACGTGTCTATCCAGAGATCTCTTGTCTCTCGATTTGTTGACCGGGAAAAACTCCTCCGTCTGAATCGATCGAGACGACCGATCCTAGAGTGACCGTTGGTAGACCTAGTTTGCTTCGCTACGAAGTTTGGATCTCCAAGTTCAGCAGCCGCTCTTCATCATAGCCGCCGATCCCGAAGCTAGCCGCCGCTCGTGTGCCGCCGCCGGTTCCGGGGAGATCCTCTCCAAGTGAGACCAAGGTCGTAGACTCTTCATCGACTTCAAGAACACGTCGTCGAACAAAGAGGAACACCGTAGTCTCCAAAAGAAGTTTGTATCACGTTTACACTTTATATTTAATTGTGTTGTAAGGGAACTTTTGTTCCGTGTTGTAAGGGTTGGGTGCAACCCGTTTTGTGGGAGTGTTGACTCTCACCTGTGGAAGGGCTCCTTCCGTTAGTGAAGGGATTGGATTTCAATCCCGTTGGAGAAGTGACCGAGTCGTCCCTTGTTGGGGAGATAGGTCGAAGGGGGAAAGTGGATGTACCCAAGTCGGGGAACCACTATAAATTTGTTGTGTATTCTGTGTGCTGTGCTTGTTGTTTTTATTGTGCAGGTACATCCGTAAATTCCGCAGAAGAACCACACGTCACCTATTCCCCCCCCCCCCCATAGGTGCACATAGCTGACACTAGGTGGACTTTCAAGTGGTATCAGAGCGAGGTTACTTATCAAAAAGGTTAACACCTTGAGTAGAATCCTGCCACCAGTGTCAGAAGCATGGATCTGGATTATGAGATTCCGCCACTCAAACTCCCCGCATGCACAAAGGATTATTATCCCATCTGGAGAATGAGAGTATCCTTTCACCTTGATGCCATCGATCCTCGAGCATCCATCATCCTGGAAGAGGGTCCGTTTATCCCCACAAAGACCTCCGACTCTGGGATCCTAGTTCCCATGGACGTTGCTGAGATGTCTGAGACGGAACTATCTCTATTTCACTTGGACGAGAGGATTCGACAAATTATCATGGATGTCTGGTCCGGAGCCTCTCGCTCTAGATTGGAAAAATGTCGAACGGCTAAATCTCTGTGGATGATGATCTCAGAGCTGATGGGGGGGTCAGAGAAAGCTAAAATATGCTGCCAATCAGAGGATGAAGCGTATGTGGGGGTCATCACTTCTGAAGATGAATGCAAGGATCCCTCGGATTGCATCAGAGCTCCCGTGTCCGTGTCAGAGACTGACGAGACCAGTGAGGAAAGCAGCTCTGACGAGGACGAAACAATGGTCACTGATTCTAATGACAATAACTCAGCTGAGCAGGTAACATCTTTACCCTGCTCCATATCTTTTGACTTTTCTAAAGACAGAAACTGCTCTCCTCCAGAAAATACTAATTCCCTGAAGAGAGCACTTCAGGAAAGCAATCTACTTGCTGAGGAGCAAGCTCGAGAGATTGCTCGACTGAAGATCTTGTTGGTTCTCCAATTGGCGTCCAACAAGGTCAAGTACTCTAAGATCTCAGCTCTAGAGAATAGTCTAGATAATGAGAAACGTATAGTATCAAACTTTTCCAAAGTTGATGCTATAAAGAGAAAGCAAGAAACCGGGTGGATCTCCCGGATTATTCAGGGATGGAGAAATGGGGAAACAGTATTCCGAACCCCACTCCAAGCAGGAAGGCAACTCATCATGCCTTCAGGTATGACCACAGGAATAATCGTGGTCACTGCAAGGGTGATCTGTCCCCATGTGGAGACACCCGGAGTGCAAGGGCCGGCATGGGCACCCACGAGAGAATACCTAAGGCTCATTCTGAGCCCTTTGTATTCACGGCCACTGCCACAACAAAGTGTGGATCTGCATGTCCCAGTTCACAGGAGACTTCTCACCATTCGAGGACACGGGATAAGGAGGATAGAAGTCATGATGTCAGGCTTCATGGGGCCTCAGCAAGGGAGATGCCTGAAAGAATGGCACCACCTTCTCGGCCTCATAACGCTCACATCATGCATTCGTTCCACCCTTCCTCGTGTCACGATGGAAGAGGAATTTGTGTGACAAGAACATGCCCTATCCCGTTTAGACCTAGGACCGTGACTACGTCAGTCACTAGATCAGGTCGAAAACGGCGATACAACATTCACCCTTGTTGGTGCTGCGGCAAAGTGGGGCACTTTGCCATTGACTGTTGGCACAACCCCTCTGTGCCCACAGCAAGGGCTTATCCACATTCTAGGGACAGAGGTAGTCTTCCAGACAGGTTTTCGGAAGGAAGACAGTTGCGTGCATATGCTAATAGAAACCTAGGACCCAATATGATTTGGGTTCCTAAGGTAAAGTAATTCTGTCTTGCAGGGCAGTCCAGGTCCCCGTGAATACGAAGGGGACTGGACAGTAGGTGGCTCAAGGCTAACGTGGAACAAGCGTCTGCAATAACGGATGTGCTACCTGTTTGAGCATATTCACCTTGAGCCTCTAATGTGTTCTACCTGTGGAACTAAAACGATAACTCTCAAAATCCCAGGTAATTTTGATCAGTTCAAGGACTTGTGTCATGATGCATCCTCATTCAAAATAAATATATATATTTCTATCCTTGTGTATACGTATACTCATGATTATCACGTATGTGTGCACCTTTATGGAGAGATTAACTCGAGGCATGCAAACCTTTACACATCAATAAAAGGTTAACAAAGATATGTCATTGTAAATTTCGACAAATCACAATTGACATCAAGAAGCGTCTGGAGAAGTCTCGCTAAAATCCAAATAGATTGTCGTTACAATAAACATGTACTTATTAATCTTATATTAACTTGACATCGGAAAATCTCAAAAATATTGCAAGCTTCTTCACGAATTAACCAAATCTCCTGAATCTGAATTAACCAAATCAATAGTATCAGAAACTTTTCAATTTCCAGTCAAGAGACCCTTCAATTTCGAATTAGATAAATAGTATCAGAGACCGAATCAACCAAATCTCCTGAATCCCGCCGACGCTTCGCATTCTTCACGAAAGGTTGACAAATCTCGCCGAATCACTTAAATCCCGCAAAACCCTTCGCCTTCCTCACGACTCCCGCCTCACTTCGCAGCAAGTTTCCCGAAACCCGCAGGAGCTCTCCCTCCGACAATTCGCCGATTCTCCGCAACCCGCAAGAGTTCTTCCGCCGATTCGCCGAAACCCGCAGCTCGTGAAGTCTCCCCCTAAGCTCCCGCAAGGGTCTCGCAACGTTCGCGTCGAAAGGCTCCCGACGACTCCCGCCGAAGCCCGCACCGTCGATCTCCCCAAGTCTCGATTTTGCTCCGCTCAAACTACCTCACCGACTCCACCTCTAGGTATCCCCTCACCCGAAGCATCCACTTATGAAGGTTCTTCTTGAAAGTTCGTTAACATTTTGAGTAGGGCTTCTCTCTAGATCTACAATGGCCCCAAGGACGACTGCAGGATTGGTCTCTGGCTGCGAGCTGGTTCGCACTGGATTTTCTCATGCCTCGGACGAATTCCGGAATATCATTCTAATGCTGGAAGAGGCTGGGCTAACCTTCGTCTTGGAGCACCCTTGCAAAGTCCTGGACAAAGAAGTGCTGGAGTTCTTCTCTACCGCAAGACTCCGAGATAGAGACTCCATAATCAAGAGCAAGGTGGCTGGGACAAAAGTAAAGATGTCTGCCAGTAAGCTAACTCGCTACCTGCAGCTTTCAAGTTCGGAGCAGGAGGACTATCTGGAGGACGAGGACAAAGCCAGAACTCTCTTGTTCTGCGGTCTTCCAAGAGGAACTCGATCAATAAAAAGAAAAGAGATGAATGAAGAAGGGAAGCTCCTATCTGACATTATTGGAAAAGTGCTCATCTGCAAGCCGGGCTCCCATGATCATATCTCCGGAGATATGTTCAAAATCCTCATCGCTGTGGTCTGCCGCAAGAGGTTCAACTGGGGAGAGTTGCTGTTCCAAAAGATCAAGGACACTCTAGGCACTCTGAGTTTCGGCCGCATCATAAGTCTATATCTCAACCAGCTCAACGGAGACAAGTTCGACATGAGCAAAGGCGTCCCTCTCCACTACTTGAAAAGGATGGATGCAAGTGTGTTTGATCGATGGGAGCGGCGCATCGGGCAGCCTGCTGTGGAAGAGCACGAGGAAGTATTTCCAGCAGTCTCCCCCGGTGAAATTCCTGATACTGTGACCGCAGGAATCGAGGGGGAGACTCTACCCCCTCATACGGATGGAATATCTGAAATCGCCCAGGTGGCCAGGGATGCTGTGGCCGATATTCAAGAAGAATGTGACCGTGTGCTGGAGACTGCTGACCAAGAAGTGGAAGAACCTGCTGATATTGATGAATTCTTGGATGAGGACGGAGAGGACGATGTAAATGAGGGCCATGAAGTGTTGGAGTCTCCAGATACTGTTGAACCTCCTTCTGATAAGTCTGCACCAGTGGAGGGGGAGTTAAATAAATCTACAGAGGCCGCCCACACTCCTCCTGTAGAGACTGTGATGGTATCCAGCTCCACAGATGCGTCTGCAGAAATGCAAGGCCCACAAGTGCCTCCGACCATCCCGTTACGAGATGAGCTGGCCACTCACACTATCAATGTCATTCAAGGAATAGTGAACGAGCTTAAAGGCTCTTTTGATACAGCTCAGAAAACACTGCTGAAAAAGATTAAGACTTCTGAAGATCTCATGCTTAAAAATATGGTAGAGATCAACCATAAACTGGATGTGATGGAGAAGAAATTTGACGAAAAGTATACCGCGGCTGGCACAGCTGTCACACTCCTAATGGCCGGTTTGAAAAAGAATACAGATACTCTTGCCGTCGTCAATCAGAACGCTCATGTTGTCGCCAACAACATTCAGAAGTTTGATGGTAATATGGTAACTCTAAACGCAAATCAGCAGACCTTGGTCAATGAATTCACCAGAACCACCAAGCATATTGATGACTCGCTGCACTCATATGCCAATTCCATAGCGGTCGAAGCCAAAAAGGGGGAGAAAGAGTATCTAGCTAAGATGGCCGAGCTTCAAGAAGAACTGAGCACACACTTCGCACAATCAAGCAAATATGTCTATGAGAGCTGCTGGTGGATGCTCCAACAGGCGCTGGGTACGTTAGGCGTCGTTCTGCCTGACAATCCTGCAGGTATTCATGTTCCTGCAGGTATTCCCGAGACATCTACGGCCGCTGAAGGAGTATGTGTTGCTGAGGACTTAAGTACAAGTACTGCAGATGTTCCCACAAATGACGCTGATGCTAGGGCTCTCTCCAAAGCAAAACTGAGGAGCATGTTTGACCAAGAGGCCTTAGCAAAAGCCAGGGGAAAGAGAAAAGTTCAAGAAGGGACATCCAAGGAAACACAGGCTGCAAAGAGAACTCGAATGAATGAGGAGGAGGTACGAAATGAAAGGTGGAGTCCAGTTTCAAGGAACATAATCTTAGACACCATCTGGCTGCAAGAAAGAGGAGAGATCAATCGAAACGAAGTATATAGCCAGTATGAGTGGGAAACGCACAAAACGTTTGAAGCAAAACACAACATCTTTTTCAGAAACAACAAGGATCCAGATAAAGTTGCTCCTCCTAGGTACTACCCGAAGCCCAAAGAATACATGAAGAGGCAAAGCAAGAAGTACTTGGCCCAAAATCTTAAGGGTGACGTAGCTAAGGACAAATAGTCAACACTTTATAGCTTGTCACTGTGTCTTAAGAACATTTAATGGTTATTATTGTCATATAAACAATTCTGGATTATATGTGAATATATTTATCTTGGTATATATATATTTGAATTTGTGAATGACTCAAGTCCTGATCTGATTGCATATATTCTCTTATGCTGCATGTTTAATTTCTGAATGCTATGATTATTATTTGATTAGTGTTATTCATCTTAGCTAGTAGGGTTTTGGCTTCGTCAAATAGGGGGAGATTGTTGGGTATTGTACTCACGATTACCTAGATTTGAGGAAGCCACCTGTCAAGCTAAGATGAATTCACAATGTATTTGATAAAATCCTTCTAGTTGTGCTTGCAGTTTTTCCACGCTAAGTGCACACCAATGTCAGGGTGCAGTAGGTCAATATACACGGTTCTGCACGACGTAATCCCTCATTGAGCAGATCAGTGTGTTGGCCTACGTATACTCTCTCTATTCGAGTGCACTTATTTTCAAGCACAGGGCTGTAAACATGCAGGAGCAGACAAGGAGCAAGGATGAGTCAAGGAGCAGCTCCTGGGTGGAAGACGAAAATTCGTCCAAGGCAAATTCGACGAGAATCACCAAGTGATTCTCGCCGATTCGGCGAGAATCACTAGTGATTCTCGCCGAATCGTCGAGAATCACTAGTGATTCTCGCCGAATCGTCGAGAATCATTAGTGATTCTCGCCGACTCCTTCTGGCCACCTCTAAATGGTGCCAAGTAAGATTCGGCGAGAATCACTAGTGATTCTCGCCGAACCAGTGGCCAAGGAGCTCATGTATACCAAGTGAAATTCGTTGAGAATCAATAAGTGATTCGGCAAGAATCACTGACGATTCTCGACGAATCGTCGAGAATCACTTGGTGATTCTCGCCGATTCGTCGAGAATCGTATGCGATTCTCGCCGATTTTTCCTTGGCATTTTCTCTGGAATTTACTGAACCGGATTCTGCCTTCAGACTAGCTTGAACCGGACTTAGGGATTTCAAGTGTGGGTCCCACAAACGGTCATATTGGAAAGCATCTACAGTATATATACTCCAGTATTTTGAACAGTAAAAACGACGGAGAAAAGAAACAGAAACCGAGCCGCAACGAAACCCTAAAACCGCGACTCCTCTCTGCCGCCGCCGTCGCGCTCGGGAACGTAGGTCGCCGTCAACAATCGAGATTCCTTCGTGATCTCCGGCGACAGACGCTTAGCAAAGCTTGTGTCTCACGTGTCTATCCAGAGATCTCTTGTCTCTCGATTTGTTGACCGGGAAAAACTCCTCCATCCGAATCGATCGAGACGACCGATCCTAGAGTGACCGTTGGTAGACCTAGTTTGCTTCGCTACGAAGTTTGGATCTCCAAGTTCAGCAGCCGCTCTTCATCATAGCCGCCGATCCCGAAGCTAGCCGCCGCTCGTGTGCCGCCGCCGTTTCCGGGGAGATCCTCTCCAAGTGAGACCAAGGTCGTAGACTCTTCATCGACTTCAAGAACACGTCATCGAACAAAGAGGAACACCGTAGTCTCCAAAAGAAGTTTGTATCACGTTTACACTCTATATTTAATTGTGTTGTAAGGGAACTTTTGTTCCGTGTTGTAAGGGTTGGGTGCAACCCGTTTTGTGGGAGTGTTGACTCTCACGTGTGGAAGGGCTCCTTCCGTTAGTGAAGGGATTGGATTTCAATCCCGTTGGAGAAGTGACCGAGTCGTCCCTTGTTGGGGAGATAGGTCGAAGGGGGAAAGTGGATGTACCCAAGTCGGGGAACCACTATAAATTTGCTGTATATTCTGTGTGTTGTGCTTGTTGTTTTTATTGTGCAGGTACATCCGTAAATTCCGCAAAAGAACCACACGTCACCTATTCCCCCCCCCCATAGGTGCACATAGCTGACACTAGGTGGACTTTCAAGTACCCATATGATGTGATGATGTGCTAGATGCATACGAGTTAGGGTGCCTTGGGTGAATCCCGGGTTATTGCATACATGATTGCTTAAGTAGGCCCTTTTTGTTATATTCTAAACCCGTAGAGGACATGTATGATGCGTGTGACATCCAAGCCTATTTTAGTAGTTGCTTTTCTTGCTTATGATTTTTGCATATGAAGTGCTAACTTGCAGGTTGGAGGGGTACCCAGGGGTCCATTAGGGGCTGCCGGGAGGAGATGTGTTGTTACATAGTTTGAGGTCAGCCTTTGCTGACTCACGTTACTAATAAATTTTACAGGGCAAGGATCGCATGCAGGAGTTAGCTCGCCGGCCAGAAAGGCTCAAGCCTCATGAAGTGCTTTTCTTTTTGTAGCTCTATTTATATGATGTTGTATGTTTGAGACTCATATTGTCCGGCTTGCATGCCGAGGTAGACTAGGAGTGCTAAGCACATTCATGACTGTTGTATTATTTGATTTTGGACACATGTTGTAAGGTCATAAGGCCATTTGTTTTACTCTTCTAGTGGTGGATAACTTCTTGTCTTGCTTGTGTTTCCGCTGTGTTGTGCAAAGTGTTTTGAGTGTGGGTAGCTATATCAACTTTTAATACTAAAGCTGTGGCGTCCGTATGTTGTGGGGCCCCGGCCGGACCCATATTATACATTCATTACAAGGGAGGTGTTACAATTTGGTATCAGAGGCAGGTTAGATTCAAGGTCAGTGCGTAGAGAAGTTATCCACATAAGAGTAACGCGGGACCATGAGTGTCCTTATATTTAAGTCTTGAGAGTTGAGACTGATTCCTTGTTTCTTGTTTTCTTGAAGAGTGCAAGCAACGAGGCGGGTACGTCGAGAGCTAGAGAAGAGCTTTCGGCGAGCAGTACTACTGCTCCAGGTCTTTTGGGCACGGGTGTTAACCCGGCCGACTTCTGACGCATGCTTGCGGAAGCGATGGTAGCAGCCCAAGCTGCAGCAGCAGCCCAAGTAGCAACCCCTGCTACCCCAGATACGGCGACGGCCGTGCCAGGAGGAGAAGCCAGGCGAGTGGAGCCTTTGGCGGAGAGGGTAGATGTCGGACATGGAGACCGGCACTAGAAGTATTTCTTGAGCTTCCATCCCCCATCATTCAAGGGAGTTGGTACGCCAACGGATGCGGAGGATTGGTGGGTTCGCATTCAAGAGCTTATGAGGGCGGCAGAGACGCCAGAAGAAAAGAAATCTGAATATGCGGCGTTCATGTTGGAAGGAGACGCCAAGTTGTGGTGGGTGAGCCATAGCGGCCGCCAGTTCCCGGGACGCACCCCGTCAGTGGAGGAGTTTGGGGATGCGTTTCTAAAGAGGTATATTCCAGTTTCTACACGATTGGCCCTTCAGAGGCAGTTTCTGCATTTAATGCAGCGAAACAAGACAGCTGATGAGTATGTGTAGGAGTTCACCCGTTTGGGTCGTTATGCGGGAACGACGATGACAGATGATGTATAAAGGGATAACCTCTTCTACCAGGGGCTGAGGGAGAACCTGAGACAACCCCTCATCTCCATGAAGAGAGCGGGATTCAATGAACTAGTTGAGGCTGCCAGGATTTTGGAAAGTGATTTGGAGCAAACCCAATGCCGTAAGGGTTTTACTCCCAAGCAAGGGGAAGGGAAGCCTTCCTAATCTCATGGAAAGTCTGAAGGGAGTAGGGGGAGGAAGAAGCCTCACACTTCCAGATCCGGTGAGAAGAGCAATTGGACGCCTGGAGGTTCTCACTCTAAGGGACCGCCCACGTGTTACAACTGCGGTAAGGTGGGGCACATAGCTCGTGTTTGTCCCCAAGGAGGAGCGGGGCAAGAGACAAGGCAGGAGCAGACTGTGCGCTCCGGCCCCAGTGTTGCAGAGAAAGGGAAGATGGCGGAGTCGAGCGCTTCTCGATTCCAACCGGTACAACCAAGGGCTTACAACCTTGGACAACAATTGTAACACCTCCCCTGTAATGAACGTATAATATGGGTCCGGCCGGGGCCCCACAACATACGGATGCCACAACTTTAGTATTAAAAGTTGATATAACTACTCACACTCAAAACACTTTGAACAACACAGCGGAAACACAAGCAAGACAAGAAGTTATCCTCCACTAGAAGAGTAAAACAAATGGCCTTATGACCTTACAACATGTGTCCAAAATCAAATAATACAACAGTCATGAATGTGCTTAGCACTCCTAGTCTACCTCGGCATGCAAGCCGAACAACATGAGTCTCAAACATACAACATCATATAAGTAGAGCTACAAAAAGAAAAGCACTTCATGAGGCTTGGGCCTTTCTGGCCGGCGAGCTAACTCCTGCATGCGATCCTTGCCCTGTAAAATTTATTAGTAACGTAGGTCAGCAAAGGCTGACCTCAAACTGTGTAACAACACATCTCCTCCCGGCCGCCCCTAACGGACCCCGGGGTACCCCTCCAACCTGTAAGTTAGCACTTCATATGTATAAATCATAAGCAAGAAAAGCAACTACTAAAACATGCTTGGATGTCACACACATCATACATGTTCTCTATGTGTTGAGAATATAACAAAAAGGGCCTACTTATGCAATTATGTATGCAATAACCCGAGATTCACCCAAGGCACCCTAACTCGTATGCATCTAGCACATCATCACATCATATGGGTACTCATCGATTCCCCATTGGCATAAAGCCGCAAACAAAGGGGGTGACACCATTCCCCCCAACGGCTCACAGGCCGCCTCATTTGAGAGTTTGGTGCCCAAGAACTAGAAAAGAAAAATGATGCTAAATACATGCATCCTAAGACCGAGAGGAGAAGTGTCGTTACCTTCCGACTCCTCTTACCATGGCAAAATATCCGGATGAAAACCTTCGCAAAGATCTAGCCTCCACGGATCTGGACTCGGCTCGCGATTTGGAGCACCGAAGCTTCTCCTACAGCCCAAACCCTCCTTCACCTTCTTCCTTGCTCTCCCTTCTCTCTAGAAATTTGTAAGAGAAAAGCTTGAAGAAGAATGAGGGTTTCCAACCCTATTCTCGGACTTAACTCCCCAAGAACAGTCCTAAACCGTCAGATCCTAAAATCAGGAAAAGAATGGCCACGATCCGCCTGGAAAATAAAACACCTGGGCCGAATACGGCCTGACACACGCCCGTGTCCAGGGTTGTGTGCCTCATTTGCCGTCTCAAATCGACGCGGCTGGAACAGCACACGGGCATCTGACACGCCCGTGTTCGATCCGACACGCCCGTGTCCCCAATGACACGGCCGTGTGGTCGGCCGTGTACCTCCATTGACACGGCCCCGAAAGTATCCCGAGAGGTGACACAGCCTGGGACACGCCCGTGTCCCAAGCCGTGTGCCAAGTCTCGACACTCGTCGACAGCTTTTGTGTCGACACCTCGGAAAAACGTCGAGCGAAGATCGTCGACCAAGCGGGACACGCCCTGTGACACGCCCGTGTCACAGGCCGTGTGCCCCAGTCTCGACACTCGACACTCGACACTCGTCGAGTGAACATCGTCGACTGAAGATCGTCGATAGACCCATACGGCTTTGGACACGCCTGTGTCCTAGGCCGTATGCCTTGTCTCGACACAAGTTGAGCGAAAATGTCGACACCCTGGGCCGAGTGTCGACACGGGCTCGACACGCCCTGCGGCACGCCCGTGTCGCAGGCCGTGTGCCCTCACTCGACACTTCATCGAGCGCAAAGTATCGACCACGCGGCCAAGACGTCGACACGGCTTGACACGGCCTGGGACACGCCCGAGACCGTGTGCCCCCTGTTAGAAACCAAAAAAGAAAGTCCAGAAACGTAAAACGACCCCTCTCTCCAAAACTGGGGTGTTACAGCTCTCCCCCTTAACAGAATTTCGTACCGAAATTACAAAACAGAAGGGACAAAAAACTTAAATTGTACCTGAAATGAAGAGTTCTGGATACTCTTCTCGCATGACATGTTCTCGCTCCCAAGAGAACTCCTCTCGACCGCAGTTGTCCCATCGAACTTTCACGAGTTTAACCTCTTTATTCCGCAACTGCCGATTCTCCGAATCCTCTATAGCAATTGGAAGGACTCGCGTCCTCAAGTTTTCCTCAATCGGCACCGATGCTGGCTCAATCACCACACTAGCCTCCACCAAGGCTTTCCTCAAAACTGAGACGTGGAAGACGTCAAACAATCCACTATGCTCCGCGGACAACGCTAACCGATAGGCTTCTTCTCCCACCCGTTCAACAACTTCAAAAGGTCCCAAAAACCTCGGACTCAACTTTTTGAGCCGGCGAATCCGTGAGACGCCTTTGAACGGTTTGATCTTCAAATAGACTCAATCACATACCGCAAACTCCAACTTCCGGTGACGAGCATTAAAGTATTTTTCTTGCCGGTCCTGCGCCACCTTCATACGCTCTTGAATGGTCCGTACCAACTCACAAGCGTCCACTACCACCTCTTTTCCCAAAATTTTGGTGTCTCCCGCCTCTGCCCAAGACATCGGTGTTCGACACCGTCTCCCATACAAGGCTTCGTATGGCGCCATTTTTATACTCGCTTGGTAACTGTTATTGTACGCGAATTCCACCATGAAGAGGTGATCCTCCCACTTCTTGCCGAAGTCAAGAACACACATTCTCAGCATATCCTCCATAGTACGGTTTGTTCTTTCAGTTTGCCCATCAATTTGAGGATGGAACGTCGTACTGAACTTTAGCTTCGTGCCCAAACTCTTTTGAACTAGTCTTCAGTCCTTGGACGTAAACCGTCCATCTCAATCGCTGACTATACTCTTTGGAATCCCATGCAGTCACACAATGTTGCGAACATACAACTCCACCAGCTTCTCCACGCTGTCCTCTTTCCGATTTGGGATGAAGTGGGCCACCTTGGTTGAGCGGTCCACGATCACCCAAATAGCATCATTACCTTGCTGCGATCTAGGCAAACCATGTACAAAGTCCATGGAGATATCATCAAATTTCCATTCAGGGATTGGAAGGGGCTTCAGGAACCCGTCCGGCTTCTGACATTCGGCATTCACCAAGGCACAAGTTTGGCAACGATTCACGTACAAAGCTACGTCCCGCTTCAGCCCCGGCCACCAAAAGGATTTCTTCATATCCAAGTACATCTTTGTACCGCCCGGGTGAATGGAGTACTTTGTGAAGTGAGCCTCAAACATCAACTCCTCACGGAGTTTGCCGAACTGCGGTATACAAACCCTTCCGTTCTTCCTCAGAATCCCACCAATCATCTCCCAGGTGCTGCTCTCGCCCGCTTGAGCCTCCAACACAAATGGTTGAAACTCCACATCCAACCGAGTCGCTTCCCGAATGCGATCGGTCAAGTCGTTCTGCACTTCGATCCAGTTCAACCGAGTCACGCTGGACTCGCCTCTCCAACACATTCCAAACCAAGGGACTCCCATTCCCGTACCAGCCGCTCATCATGAGCTTCGATCCAATTTCCTTGCCCCGAGTACTTTCTACTCAAGGAATCCGCCACCACATTGGCTTTACCTGGCGTATACTGAATCGCCACTTCGTAGTCTCCAAGAAACTCAACCCACCTGCGTTGCCGCATGTTCAAGTCCTTTTGATCCAAGAGATACTTCAGGCTTTTGTGATCCGTGAAGATCTCCACCTTTGCACCATATACATAATGCCGCCATATTTTCAACGTAAAAATTACCGCCGCCAACTCCAAGTCATGGACGGGGTAATTCCTCTCATGAGACTTCAGTTGTCTAGACCCAAAAGCTATCACCTTGCCATGTTGCACCAAAACGCAACCCAAACCGCATCCCGATGCGTCACTGAAAATCTGAAATCCATCGGTCCCTTGCGGTAGACTTAGGATTGGAGCCATCATCAGTCTCTCTTTCAGTGCTTCAAATGCTTGACTGCACTCTTGAGTCCACACAAACTTATGATCTTTACGAGTGAGTGAGGTGAGGGGTAGAGCTATCCGCGAAAAATTCTCCACGAACCTCCTGTAATACCCGGCTAGTCCAAGAAAACTTCGGACCTCCGCCACGGTCCTCAAAACCGGCCAATCTCTAATGGCTTCCACTTTTGTTGGATCCACTGCCACCCCATCCCCACTAATCACGTGGCCCAAAAATGTCACCTTCTCTAACCAGAACTCGCACTTGGAGAATTTTGCATACAACTGATTCTCCCTCAACACTTGCAAGAGCACTCTCAAGTGGGTCTCATGCTCCACTTCCGATTTGGAATACACCAAGATGTCATCAATGAAGACAACCACAAAAGAATCCAAGTATTCCCGAAATACCCGATTCATAAGATCCATGAACACAGATGGTGCGTTCGTTAGCCCGAACGGCATCACCATAAACTCAAAGTGTCCATACCTTGTACCAAAGTCAGTCTTGGGTATGTCCTCATCCCGAATTCGTAGCTGATAATAGCCTGACTTCAAGTCCAATTTTGAATACACCACTGACCCTACCAACTAGTCGAACAAGTCGTCTATCCGAGGAATCAGATACTTATTCTTGACGGTCAGTTTATTCAGCTCTCGGTAGTCTATGCACAGTCGCATGCTACCGTCTTTCTTCTTTACAAACAACACCGGCGCACTCCACAGCGAAGAACTGGGTCTGATATACCCTTGCTCCAACAGTTCCTGCAACTGCACCTTGAGTTCTTCCAACTCCTTTGGTGTCATCCTAAACGGAGGACGTGACACCGGCCTAGCCTCCGACACTAACTCGATCGAGAAATCGATCTCCCTCCGAGGAGGTGCTCCAGGAAGTTCATCCGGAAACACATCCTTGAACTCTGCCACAACGGGCACTTCCTCAATAGTCAGCTGGGAGGGACAAACCTCCAATAACGCTACAAGCGCTACACCACCCTGGTTAACCACCCGCATCAACTGCATGGACGAAATCAGGGAACATGCCACTCCACAAAGGCCCTCAAATTTGACCTCCGCCTGCCCTTTGCTCTTTATGGTCACTACCTTAGATAGGCAATCAATACTGGCGCGCTGCTCTGCAAGCCAGTCCATGCCCAAAATGACATCGAACTCAACCAATGGTAAAATCGCTGCTACCAAAACGAAGTCAACTCTGTCTAGCTCCCAACAGATGCGCCCTTTCGCCCCAGTGGTCATGGATGACCCATTGGGCATGCACACTTTCAACTCCGCGTCCGCCGAGAAAGACCCAACTCATATTCTCCGGATGAAGCTCTCTGCAAGAAAGGAGTGTGATGCTCCCGTATCGAACAATACCCTAGCGGGGTATCCAGAAACTAACACGAATCCTACAACATAGACATCACACAAAAGTCTAAAAGTATGAAGCACAAAATTTAAACTTAAATTTTCTTCATACCTATCACTACATCGGTCTGGCGGATTGCTTCTTGCTGTCCAAGGTTGTAAGCCCTTGGTTGTACCGGTTGGAACCGAGAAGCGCCCGACTCCGCCATCTTCCCTTTCTCTGCAGTACTGGGGCCCGAACACACAGTTTGCTCCTGCCTTGTCTCTTGCCCCGCTCCTCCTTGGGGACAAACACGAGATATGTGCCCCACCTTACCGCAGTTGTAACACGTGGGCGGTCCCCTAGAGTGAGAACCTCCAGGCATCCAATTGCTCTTCTCACCGGATCTGGAAGTATGAGGCTTCTTCCTCCACCTACTCCCTTCAGACTTTCCATGAGATTGGGAAGGCTTCCCTTCCCCTTGCTTGGGAGTAAAACCCTTACGGCGTTGGGTTCGCTCCAAATCACTTTCCAAAATCCTGGCAGCCTCAACTAGTTCATTGAATCCCGCTCTCTTCATGGAGATGAGGGGTTGTCTCAGGTACTCCCTTAGCCCATGGTAGAAGAGGTTATCCATTTCTACATCATCTGCCATCGTTGTTCCCGCGTAACGACCCAAACGGGTGAACTCATGCACATACTCATCCACTGTCTTGTCTCGCTGCATTAAATGCAGAAACTGCCTCTAAAGGGGCAATCGTGTAGAAACTGGAATATACCTCTTTAGAAACGCATCCCCAAACTCCTCCACTGACGGGGTGCGTCCCGGGAACTGGCGGCCGCTATGGCTCACCCACCACAACTTGGCGTCTCCTTCCAACATGAACGCCGCATATTCAGATTTCTTTTCTTCTGGCGTCTCTGCCGCCCTCATAAGCTCTTGAATGCGAACTCACCAATCCTCAGCATCCGTTGGCGTACCAACTCCCTTGAATGACGGGGGATGGAAGCTCAAGAAATACTTCAAGTGCCGGTCTCCATGTCCGACAACTACCCTCCCCGCCAAAGGCTCCACTCGCCTGGCTTCTCCTCCTAGCACAGCCGTCGCTGTATCTGGTGTAGCAGGGGTTGCTACTTGGGCTGCTGCTGCAGCTTGGGCTGCTACCATCGCTTCCGCAAGCATGCAGCAGAAGTCGGCCGGGTTAACACCCGTGCCCAAAAGACCTGTAGCAGTAGCACTGCTCGCCGAAAGCTCTTCTCTAGCTCTCGACGTACCCGCCTCGTTGCTTGCACTCTTCAAGAAAACAAGAAACAAGGAATCAATCTCAACTCTCAAGACTTAAACATAAGGACACTCATGGTCCCGCGTTACTCTTATATGGATAACTTCTCTACGCACTGACCTTGAATCTAACCTGCCTCTGATACCAAATTGTAACACCTCCCCTGTAATGAACGTATAATATGGGTCCGGTCGGGCCCCACAACATACGGACGCCACAGCTTTAGTATTAAAAGTTGATATAGCTACCCACACTCAAAACACTTTGCACAACACAGCGGAAACACAAGCAAGACAAGAAGTTATCCACCACTAGAAGAGTAAAACAAATGGATTTATGGCCTTACAACATGTGTCCAAAATCAAATAATACAACAGTCATGAATGTGCTTAGCACTCCTAGTCTACCTCGGCATGCAAGCCGGACAACATGAGTCTCAAACATACAACATCATATAAGTAGAGCTATAAAAAGAAAAGCACTTCATGAGGCTTGAGCCTTTCTGGCCGGCGAGCTAACTCCTGCATGCGATCCTTGCCCTGTAAAATTTATTAGTAACGTGGGTCAGCAAAGGCTGACCTCAAACTGTGTAACAACAAATCTCCTCCTGGCCGCCCCTAACGGACCCCGGGGTACCCCTCCAACCTGCAAGTTAGCACTTCATATGCAAAAATCATAAGCAAGAAAAGCAACTACTAAAACAGGCTTGGATGTAACACGCATCATACATGTTCTCTACGGGTTGAGAATATAACAAAAACGGCCTACTTATGCAATCATGTATTCAATAACCCTGGATTCACCCAAGGCACCCTAACTCGTATGCATCTAGCACATCATCACATCATATGGGTACTCATCGATTCCCCATTGGCATAAAGCCACAAACAAAGGGGGTGACACCATTCCTCCCAACGGCTCACAAGCCGCCTCATGGAACTCTTGTCAAGGCCCCACCCGCTCAAGGTCTTAGACCCGGGCTTGCCTACAAGCTCTGACGTCTCATGTCAGGGTTCCAACAACCACACAAAACTGACCGATTCTAAGAAGCCTTGCCGGACCCCACCCGCTCATGGCCTCATTGCCCGGGCTTGCCCCCATGCTTGGCATTCTCATCAGTCTCACAGAAGGGGACTAGTCTCGCCGGGACACTCTCCGCACATGACGTGAACGTCACAGGATAGCCAGCCGACCACGGAGACATAGCCACGCCTTGGCGCATCACAAACCAAGACAATTCCACCCTAGTCTCTCATTTGTACTGCAGCGTTCCCACGCACCAAGGAAACCATCTCCAACTCATGCGGAGCTAACCTTGTCCACCAAGGAAAACATCTACCGCCACGAGGAGCTATCCTTTCCCGGTTCCGACTACACGTACTCACTCGAGAAAAAGGGGGAAAAACATCACCACATCACAAACGGCGTCTTGCCGCAACGGAATCTCTACGAATCCTTAGCATTCGTATGCAACATCACCGAGTCGGACTAACGGTCGCGACTACGGCTTCACCCACCATGCCTAATCCACTAACGGAGCGGATCTCTAATGCAAAATATGCCGGGGACGGACTCAATCAACCTGGAGGTTCCTCTTGAATCTTGGCGACCCAAAACCCCTCTCATTTGAGAGTTTTGTGCCCAAGAACTAGAAAAAAAATGATGCTAAAGACATGCATCCTAAGACCGAGAGGAGAAGTGTCGTTACCTTCCGACTCCTCTTCCTTGCCATGGCAAAATATTCGGATGAAAACCTTCGCAAAGATCTAACCTCCACGGATCTGGACTCAGCTCGCGATTTGGAGCACCGAAGCTTCTCCTACAGCCCAAACCCTCCTTCACCTTCTTCCTTGCTCTCCCTTCTCTCTAGAAATTAGTAAGAGAAAAGCTTGAAGAAGAATGAGGGTTTCCAACCCTATTCTCAGACTTAACTCCCCAAGAACAGTCCTAAACCGTCAGATCCTAAAATCAGGAAAAGAATGGCCACGATCCGCCTGAAAAATAAAACACCTGGGCCGAACATGGCCTGGCACACGCCCGTGTCCAGGGTCGTGTGCCTCATTCTCCGTCTCAAATCGACGCGCCTGGAACAGCACACGGGCATCTAACACGCCCGTGTTCGATCCAACACGCCCGTGTCCCCAATGACACAGCCGTGTGGCCGGTCGTGTGCCTCCATTGACACGGCCCCGAAAGCATCCCGAGAGGTGACACGGCCTGGGACACGCCCGTGTTCCAAGCCGTGTGCCAAGTATCGACACTCGTCGACAGCCTTTGTGTCGACACCGCGGAAAAACGTCGAGCGAAGATCGTCGACCAAGCGGGACACGCCCTGTGACACGCCCGTGTCACAGGCCGTGTGCCCCAGTCTCGACACTCGACACTCGACACTCGTCGAGTGAACATCGTCGACTGAAGATCGTCGACAGACCCACATGGCCTTGGACACGCCCGTGTCCTAGGCCATGTGCCTTGTCTCAACACAAAGTCGAGCGAAAATGTCGACACCCCGGGCCGAGTGTCGACACGGGCTCGACACGCCCTGCGGCACGCCCGTGTCGCAGGCCGTGTGCCCTCACTCGACACTTCGTCGAGCTCAAAGTGTCGACCACGCGGCCAAGACGTCGACATGGCTTGACATGGCCTGGGACACGCCCGTGTCTCGGGCCACACGCCCGTGTCCCGGGCCGTGTGCCCCCTGCCAGAAACCAAAAAGAAAGTCCAGAAACGTAAAACGACCCCTCTCTCCAAAACTGGGGTGTTACACCGGTGTTGTCTTTGCCAAGTGGGACCGATGGATTTGTTATTTATAGTGATGCCTCAGGGAGCGGCTTAGGCTGCGTTCTTCTGCAGAATGGAAAGGTAATTGCTTATGGCTCACGCCAGTTGAAGGTGCACGAGCGAAATTATCCCGTCCATGACTTGGAATTAGCGGCAGTGATTTTTGCACTAAAGTTATGGCGACACTATTTTTATGGAGAGAAGGTAGAGATCTATACAGATCACAAGAGCTTAAAGTACCTATTGAGCAGAAGGACTTGAACATGCGACAGCGAAGGTGATTGGAGTTCCTTGGGGACTACACTTTTGAGATCCATTAAACGCCCGGGAAGGGAAACATCATCGCAGATGCCTTGAGTCGGAGAGCTCCGGCTAGAGCGAATTGGTTACAAAGGCATGATGAACGTCTCATCCAGGAGCTAGAAGCGTTGGAGATTTATTGTGTTGACAAGAATTCTACCGCCAATGCATGTCTGAACTGGACGGAGGTGCAATGTGACCTTGCAGACCGGATTCGACGAGCAACGGGGTTAGATGAAGATCTCTTACGCTATGTTAACGAGGGTCCAGAGGAAAAATTCTCCTGGAATGACGGTCTTTTGCGAAAAGAGGGCCGTTTGTGCGTCCCGAATGTGGGTAAACTGAGGGAAGAACTGATGTATGAAGCACATTATACAAAGTATTCCATTCACCCCGGGAGCACGAAGATGTTCAATGATATGAAAAAGCTCTTCTGGTGGCCAGGGCTTAAGAGAGATGTTGCCTTCTATGTGGCCAAATGCCAAACATGTGTGATGATGAAGGCGAAATGACAAAAGCCGGTTGGTTATTTGAAGTCGCTGCTGATCCCAGAGTGGAAGTTTGATGATATTTCCATGGATTTTGTGCACGGGTTGTCGAGATCTCAGCGAGGAAATGATTCCATTTGGGTGATTGTTGACCGGCTAACTAAAGTGACACATTTTCTCCCGAACAGGCAGGATGATTCGGTCGAAAGTTTGGCAAAATTATATGTTGACCAGATTGTGCGGCTTCACGGTGTTCCTCGGAGCATCGTAAGTGATCGTGATGAGCGGTTTACGTCAAATGACTGGAGGCTAGTTCACCGACTGTTGGGCACGAAGTTGACATTCAGTACGACCTTTCATCCCCAAACGGATGGCCAAACTGAACGGACCAACAGAACGATGGAGGACATGATCCGGATGTGCGCCCTCGACTTCAGAAAGAGATGAGAAGATCATCTCTACATGGTGGAGTTTGATTATAATAAAAGCTACCAGGCGAGCATTGGGATGGCACCGTATGAAGCTCTATATGGAAGGAAGTGACGTACTCCCTTGGCTTGGGTAGAAGCAGGCGAAGCTTGAGTGTATAATCAAAATGAAGTCGATGAAGTAAATTCAACCATTCGTAATATTCAAGAGAAGCTACTCATTGCTCCGGATCATCAAGCAAAGTACTACAACGCCAAGCACCGGAACGTGGAGTACGCAGTTGGCGATTGGGTCTACTTGAAGATCAAGCCCTTCAAAGGCGTCTCCAGGATTCGACGTTTGAAAAAGTTGAGTCAAAGATATTTGGGTCCATTTGAAGTGGTTGAGCGGGTCGGAGAAGCGGCATATCGGCTAGCTCTTTCGGCAGACTTGGGTGGATTACATGATGTGTTTCACATCTCGGTGCTTCGGAAGGCCGTTAAAGATCCAGCTGAAGTGATTGCGGATGATCGTGTGCCGGTGGAGTATGGGCTAACAATGAGAGTTAGACCCATTCAGATCGAGGATCGAGCCGAAAAACAGTTGTGGAATAAGACGATCGGAATGGTTAAAGTCCGGTGGGACAACTGCGGCCGTGAGGAACTTACATGGGAGCGAGAGCAAACCATGCGAGTGGAGTTTCCCAAGCTATTTCTGTAATGGGTGAAGAGTGAACAATATGTTGTTGTAACATGAGAATTGTAATGTTATAACTTTTTGCTTACTGGTTGCCAACCTCTATACTAATTTCGAGGATAAAATTTATTGTAGGAGGGGAGGGTTGTAATAGCCCAATTTTTCAGCAGACAAAATTTTGGGTGACACGGCCTGGGACACGGGCATGTCCCAGGGCGTGTCCTGCTCGAGTGCGGAGTCGTGCCGAGATCGACGAAAGTCGTTCGACGGAAAGTGTTTTGGTGGTCACGCCCTAGATCACGGGCGTGATAGAGGGCGTGTCTCGCTTGGGTTCGGTGTCAGGTCGACGAAATGCTGTGTTCGACGAAATGAGCTCGACGATTTAGCAAAGGCTTCATGGGCTGGCAAATCGTCGAACGGAAATCGTCGAACGCGCGGAATCGTCGAACGGAGATCGTCGAACGCTGGGCCAATCGTCAAGCGCTGGGCCAATTCGATGATCGCTGCCCGATCGTCGAACGAAAATCGTTGAATGCATCGTTTGACAATCGCTGGCGGACTCGACAATAGCTGGTGAGCTCGACGATCGCTGCCTAATCGTCGAACGCAGATCGTCGAGCGCAGATTTGTGTCACGGTCGTGACTTTGGGCGTGTCTCGTGGCGGTGACCTGTTTTGCGGGATAAGGCAGTTTGAGCACCGCTTTGAGTACACGGCCTGTGACACGGGCGTGTCACAGGGCGTGTCGGACGCGAAAATCATTTTTCTCGATTTTTCGTAGCCGTCCATTTTTTTCTCAGCTTGGATCCAAGGGCTGAGGTTCTTTCTTGCTTCCATAAGGCCGAAAACAGAGAACATATTCTCATTTTGTTATTGTCTTCATCTTTCTAAAAGTTTAGAGAGAGAAAGGGAGAGGAAGAAGGAGGAAGAAGAAGAAGAGCTGCTTGCTGCTGGAGCTTGTGAGTGTCAAGCGGTGATCCGAGACCAGCTTTGCGGAGGAAACGCTGTTGCGATTTTTTCAAGTTACCTTGGCGCTTATGGTACCAAAGCGGTCTTCAAGGGTAACGACTTCTCTTCCTAGCCATGTGAAGGCTTCCTTTTGGCATATGTTTAGAATTCCCCCACCAAGAGGTGGCTGATTTTGGGAGTCTTTTGGGTGATTCATGGAAGCCCCTTTTGTTGGCATATAGATCCAGAATTGGAGTACAAAATAAGCATGCTGTGTGAAGCCTATCTGAACAGGTTGGTCTGGATTGGTGATGTTGCATACGAATCGGAGAAGACTCCGTGATAAACATGTAGTTTAAGGAGTCAACGGGTTATGTCTGTGAAGGGTAGTAGCAGGAAGTACTGGAGTGGTAGTCCAGGAAATATCCGTGTTATGCTTGTGCTTTTGGGTCGTACCTGTACATGAGTAATAGGAAGTACTGGTGTGACCAGGAAAGGCCCTTTGTGATGCTTGATGTTGTAGGTGGTACCTGTGAAGAGAGTAGCAGGAAGTACTGATGTGCCCAGGAAAGACCCTTGACATTTGTGATATTGCGGTGTCGTACCTGTGAACGAGTAACAGGAAGTACTGGTGTGCCCAGGAAAGACCCGCTAATGTTATGAGGTGAATGAGTGTAATGAAATACCCAGGCTTGAATGCCAAGAACAGGATTGTTGAGACCGACCCGCGCCTTTGATTAAGCCGCGAGTAAGCCGTACTCGGTGAAGGCTAGGCGATTTGAGCAATGGGGGTGGAGGATCCGACCTGTGTTATGTCTGTCCGATGTGGACCAGAAGGTGCGGTTTGTTGGAGCGCATAACGAGAGTCTTAGATCTGCATGCCATGACACAATGGGGGGCTACGAGCCATCTCGGTGTTTTAAGACTAGATCTCCGGCTGCACGCCATGGAGTAAATGCTCAAGAGAGTTGCCGTTGGGTTGTGACCCTAATACGGTGGTGGGCAACTGATTTGCCAGAACACCAAGAATGTGCCCTGAGTGCACGGACCGTTGGGCCGGGTGGCTGACGGTTGTGATGACATGTGTGCGTGAAAGCACATTATATGAGATATATTGCCATTCTTGTGATATGATATGCCTGCAAGGAAGATTACCGCTACCCCGAGAAAAGGGGTAGAGTCGTTATAATTTGGTCAGCTGAACGCTGACCGTTGCTTCTGTTTGCCACCGTTGGGTGGATTGTCCCTGTACAGGTGCTGGAGAGCCAAGCAGGACGTATAAAGGTTGAGGTCCCTGATGCTGCTGCTGCTAGCCCTCGAAGGCTATTTGGAATAATGTTGCGTTTTCTTTTTATGTGGTCGGCCTGCGCGCCAATGTTTAGGTCACTGTTTGAAAGCCTTGTAAGGCCATAAGGCCAACGATGTTTACATGTTGTAAGACATTCCTATTATATATATAATGTGGAGTTATTTTATATATTGGACATTCAAGTGTGGAGTTCAAAGTGTTAGTATAGGCTTCCGCTAGAATGTAATGTGTTAAGGTGCGCTGCGCTACTCTGGTATCATCCCGTACCTTCACCGCCTGTTTTGTGATATATGCTGTGGGGCCCCGGCCGGACCTTCTAGTATATACCATATGAACGGATGAGGTTGTTACAGTGTGCTGGTACCTGGTTCTCTGATTGTACTTTTGATTATGATGTGTTGCTGCTGTGTTTATGTTTTGTTTTTTATGTGTGCATACTAACTTCTATTTCTTTAAGTACAATTTATTTTGACAGATGTTGTGTACACAGATGTGTATTGAGTCGAATTTTGGTTGAACATTACACACACCACCCATTTTTCGACGTTGGTTTCACCGCACACATAAGAGGAGATTATTAGGATAATTATTATATATGTCTGCGCGTGTCAGGACCGACTCGGAACGACCCAATGAGTTACGTGTCACTAGGGTGTAACGACTTTACGTTGGAGATACTATATAAGACCATTTCATACTTGATGAGCCTTAGTGGACTACCTTGAGCGGAGCCTCAACACTAACATGCTAAGAAGCACCCAAGGACATCCAACCACGTCCTTACACAATACATCGTAGGATACAACATATCCTACAATTACCAATAAGACATCACACATCAGGTGGTGTGTTTCCATAACACCACGCAATAGTGCGAGCTAAACATAAGAATACTATTTCTAAAGATCCTACAAGGCAACCGTGTCTTAACAACATGGTGAGATCATAACCTTACATATGGCTCGCAATCCAACATGTCATTTTCGTCATCTTTTATCTCATAAAATTACTAGGGCATAATTATAATTCTAATAACACAAGTTTCCAAATGTGAGACAATAAATTAATAAGTATTTATTTGAAAGATTATATAATATCCTTATTCACTGAGATTTATACCATAGATCAAGTCTGTCATTTTAAATATTCCCTCAAAGCTTCAGCTCATTTGGACGTCATGATAATCATTTATGACACAAATATTTATAAAACTATATGTCAATGTCTCAGCAAATGCTTATCCTAAAATTATGAAACTCAGTAGGTGTGATAACAATATCATCGAAGACGTGGCTACCAATTTTCATAAGTATCAGATGATTATTTTAAGAGAAATCCAAGAAACATTTAAATCTGTATGTTTAACGACATAGCTTATGGAAACTGGATTTCCCGAAGCTACAGACCATCACAAAAATTGTACAACCACTCATTGGAACGGTCTTTCCGAGGATAAGTATTTGCTGGAAACTTAAGAATCGCTCCGCTCCCCTTCTTGCGTAAATTCTCCATATATTTAGAGATTTTTCCAGCCACAATGCTTCCACTAATGTTCCGTGGACTTAGCCAAATTTCGAGGCCGGAACGCTTCCATCGAGATTCCATGGACTTAGCCAAATTTCCAGGCCGGAACTCTTCCATCGAGGTTTTGTGAACTTAGCCAAATTTTCAAGTCCAGAATGCTTCCATCGAGACTCCGAAGACTTAGTTTCATTCCCTTATTTTTGTACAAATGAAATAGAGAAGCGGCCCGTTGCTCTCCGAGATCAAATCTCAACTCAAGCAAACTCAAAAGAACTAGTGAATTTTGACTCGACACAGTTCTAGTCACGTGATTTTTCACCCTTTCCCGATTTTTCGCGTCAAAAAAAGTCTCTTGTCATCTGTTATTGCTTACTTTGACTGTTTGCGCGTTCGATCTAATTCTGAACTAAGACGATCCAATTTCTCCGAACTGGGGAAAGACCGGGTGACCCGCAACAATGGTAAAACATTCAACAAAATTAAAATTCTATTACAAATATATTGAGAAAGTCATTTTTTCATATCTTTAATTTAATAATTTTATGCAAAAGGACATGCATTTTATCTTATGTCTTTTGTGCTTTTTGAAAGCTTATATATTTGTGTGTTTGTTAAAAAAATTTAATGGACTCCTAGCCATAATATATTTAGCTTCTTTTTATCATTGCATATGATTGTATAGGCTTTTAAAAAAATTATTTTTTTGCACTGCAAATATCATTTTATTGTTCTGTTATTATTTTGCTTATATTCGTACAAGAAAAAGAAAATCAAAGGGAATAATATACTATTTATGAATATAGAAGATATTTTGAAGAGTGATGTTATATGTAGGTTATTTTTGACTAGGTACAGTCCAAGAACAAGTGCAAATCAAATTAAAGAATCATAGAAAGTAAGAGTTAGGAGCATGTATTGTTGGGATTCTATTAGGCATCTACTATTCAACTGTTTTTAAACGTTTTGCAAACTCCATTTCACCCAAACAGTTTTTTAACAAAATTTTATTTTACAGAATCAACACTTTTTCTATCAACAGCTTACCATCAGCAACAGCCCAACCAAACAGAGTCTAAGTCTTGACCTGTATATAACCGTTACGAAATACTACGAACTCCACATAGGTTGGTGTGCATATAGTAATGGTGTATTTTCACTATTTTGTCCAAGCAGTGCTCAACTACTCATCCATCTTTTGGATGACTGTGACCATGATCACTTCTTCCAGCCGCAGAAGCATCTTTACCATTTCAAACGGCTGAACCCTACAAAATTCCGCCAAGGAACTACCAAATTTGAGAGTGGCAGGAGACGAGAAGCCCTAATCCGGCGATGGGGCTCTACTCAACTTTTGAAGAGACGATTAATTCCTATACGGGGCTTTCTCCGGCGGCCTTCTTTACGATTCTCGCGCTAATGGTTGGCTTCTACCGCATCGTCTCCGGATTGTTCGTCTCGCCGGCGGTGGAGGCTGTGGCTGCGGAGTCGAAGAGTTCGGTATCCACAGAGCCGTCGATCCCTCTCGAGCCTGTTCAGATCGGGGAGGTGACGATCGATGAGCTGAAGGCTTACGACGGATCGGATCCCAAGAAGCCCCTTCTGATGGCGATCAAAGGGAATATCTACGATGTTTCCAGATCCAGGTACATTTTTTGGTACCGGATTTTGTGAAGTTTAGGGTCTGTTAGGGTTTTGGAACTAGGGAACTAGAATTCAGTCAATTTCGAAACCCGCTGGAATTGTAATTGTGCTGAATTTCAATTACTATGTTCGGCAAAGTCAAAACCCACGGGGATTGAAATTGGAATTCATTACTACAGGAAAAACAATTCACGGTTTATGTAGAGGCCAAAACCCGAGTGTAATTCTCAAATCAGAAAGTCTCGGAAGGAGGACTTGAGAATACAAAGACGAGACCTACAATATAAATATCCTTTGATCATAATGAATCCATTAGTGGGCGCATGGGGATCTCTCAAGAATCAAGAATAAAGTTTCGCCAAAGTCAGTGCATGTAGGGTAATCCTTAGGCAGTCGGTCAAAGCTAGTCGGTGAAGTAGGGCGATACAACGACTAAGGGCGTCAACGGTCTTGTTATCAACACCAATGTTGTGTTTGAGAACGATTTGGAAATTCTGCAAGTATTTGACCCACTTGACATGTCTATGCCCTAATTTTCGCTGTGAGTCATGATTCCACAGAGCCTCAAGGTCAGAGTATACGACAAACGCCCGCAGAAGGAAATAGTGTCTCCAATATCTTTGTGACTGCATAATCACTTAAAACTCTCTATCATAGTTAGAGTGCTTCTGACGGTCCTCGTGCAACTTCTCATTGAAGCAGGAAACTGAGTGACACTCCTGGCTCAACGCTTTACCAATGACAACGCCAACTCCAAATGGTCGCAGGCCACCTCAAGCATCTTAGAGAAATCAAATAAAATCAGAACGATGGTAGTCAACAATACCTTCTTAACCTCTTCGAAATCCCAAGTGGTAGCTTTCGTCCACTGAAAATCTCCCTTCCACAGGCAGCTTGTGAAGGGAGCCATGATGGCGTTAAAGCCCTGGACAAACCCCCGATAGAAGGTGTCTAGCCTGTGAAAGCTGCTAGCCTCAGTAATAGCGGAGGGAGCATGCCACTCACGAGGGAAACATACTTTTTCTGGCTCAATAAACACGCTGGACACGTACGATAAACCCGAGAAAGTGCACAAAATCAGTCAGGAAGAAGCACTTCTTCGGGTTCACAAATAACTTCTCTTTATTGGGAATCCCAAATAGGAGCCTTAGATGGATCACGTGGTCGACACGATGGTGACTGCAAATCAAAATGTCATCAAATTAGACATCCAAAAATTTACCCGTATAGGGCCGCAAGATCTGGGTCATGACCTGCATGAAAGTGCTCGGGGTGTTGGACAACCCAACAACCACTTATTGAGACCGTTTTTGGTCTTAAACATCGTCTTCCATTCGTCTCCCCTGCGAACCCTAATATAATGGTACCTGGGTTATCAAGGCGCACGATTAGGCGCGCCGGGCGCACTCCGTTGCGCCTCAGGAAGGCCGAGGCGGGCGATGTGCCTAAGGCGCACCTGAGGTGCCCCCGAGGCGGACCAGTCACCTAATTCGCTTAAATTGAGCGAATTGGGCCCCCAGTTCCCTGAAATTGAGCGAATTGGGCGCCCAGTTCGTTGAAGTTGAGCAAATTGGACACGCAGTTCGCTGAAATTGAGCGAATTGGGCGCACAGTTCGCTGAAATTGAGCGAATTGGGCGCCCAGTTCGCTGAAATTGAGCGAATTGGGCGCCCAGTTCGATGAAATTGAGCGAATTGGACGCCCAGTTCGATGAAATTGAGCGAATTAGGCGCAAGTTCAGCTAATTGGGTGTCCAATTCGCTGATTTTCCATTAATTGAGCGCCTAATTCACTAATTTTATTTTTCCCATTTTTGCGCCTCACGTGCCTCAGGCGCGCGCCTGCGCCTAGGTTCCAGGGCCCCTTTGCGTCTCGGTGCGCCTTGTACCTTTAATAACATACGTTGGTACCCTCTGCGAAGATCTATCTTCGAGAATATCTTGGCACCAACCATCATGTCAATTAAGTCATCAAACTGAGGGATACAGAAACGATACTTAACAGTGATTTTATTGATTGCCCTGCTATCGATACACATATGCCAGCTCTCATCCTTATTCGGGCTGAGAAGGAAAAAATCGTGTAGGACCTCAAGCTCTCACGTATGAACTACTTCCTCAACAGCTCATCAATCAGTCTTTTGAGCTCAACATGCTCGTTAGGGTTCATCCTGTAATGTGGTAGGTTTGGGAGAGAAGCTTCCGACATTAGATCTACGACGTGATGGATGTCATACAATGCGGGGTAACTCATCGGGTAAGTCATCCAACATAATATCAACGTACTCATCGAGAAGACACCGGATTTTAGTGGGCGGCTCAGTAATCTCTTCCGAGCTCTTAGGAGCTATAATGGCGTCCACTACGCAAAATATACCGGCGTCAACTCTCTCTCTCATAAACTCGCTACAAAATAGAATGTGTAGTGGCCTGGATGAACTCGTACTAGCATAAGGTGCAACCTTCCCCTTGTACTTATCCGTGTGTTGGGTTGGTGTCCATGTAATCTTACGACTCTTGTCGCAGAATAAGCACTTGTTCGAGTGACCAAAGCATGTAACATCACGATCGAATAATCAAGGTCTTTTTAGCAGAACGTGAGCGACATTGATTGGGATGACGTTGCACCAAACATGGTCCTCAAACGAGGTATGAGAAATTGGAGCCAGACATACCTGGATAACCTATATGTTCGTTTAATCGACCCAGATCACTCGATATGGATGGAGATCAGGCTCGGGAGTCACCTACATCCGCACTAAGGCCCTATTGACACAATGATAACATTTGGGGGAGCTTATTAGCTCCAGTGCGACATCCCCGAAACACCGTTTACACCATAAGCATTGTTTGATTATGCATTGCAGGAAAATTGTGTTTTTAAAATAAGTTGATTCTAGGGTATTCTCAATCTGCATGTATTTTTTTCAGTTTTACCGCGCCGTTGTTTCGATCCCGATTGCTCCTCTCTTCCCGATTCCCCTTACATACGCTCCTGATTCCCCTTCTCCTCCGCCCCCGATTCGACGGCCACTCCTCTGCCGACTTTGCTTCTCCGATCTACGACGCTCACCTCTGACGCTGCTTGCTCTGTTTCGACCTTTTCAGATCTCCCCCTTCGAAGAATAGAAGCTCCATTCTCGGTTTCAATCAAAGTTGCTACCTAGGTTTCGATCAAGATCCAGTCTCTTTTCTTCCTCCGATGCTGGTGTGCTTGCAAGCTCCATTCCGTTGCCCTAATTCTTTCTCAGATCTATGAGGTAGCTTTTCCCCCCTTTTGCTCTGGTTTTCTCAAATATTCTTGCATATTTTTTTTGATATGATGCACTGTGCTTTTTGGATGAATTTGTGTATGTGTGTCGTGTGTATGATAATTTTCTTTTAAATAATAGTTGTGTGTATGTAGTTGTGTTTGTATATACCTGTGTGTGTAGTTTTATGTGTAGTTGTGTGTGTGTAGTTGTATGTGTATGTTTGTGTATGTGTAGTTTTGTCTGTGTTTGTCTAATTATGTGTTTGTAATGTTTGTAGAAGTGTGTGTTTGTATGAGTGTAAATGTGTGCGTATGCGTAAATGTTGGAATGCAATCAATGACAGAGATCATAACAAGTACATCTGACGAATGAGATTAAAGGTTTCGATTAATTATTCAGTTTTTTCCTCAATCAAGGAGCCTGACAGATGGAGGAACTGTGTTTATCACATCCAATGAATATACTAAAGCTTTTAGATCTTTGCATGGTCAAACGACTATATTATGAAAACCATTGTAATTAATTAGTATTAAAGAATTCTAGTTAAAGGGTTGTTATGGAAATTTTGATAATAAAATTTAGTCTAATTTTTGCTCTCTCTTCCCTCCGCCGTTTCTCCCAACCCCGTCCTTCTGTCTCAACCATTCTTCCACCTCCATTCAAATGTATAGTAGCAAGATCGCTACATCTTTGGTGCTCTCGTTGAGAGAAAACATCATCCAGCTGCATTATGTGCAATGAAACACGATCCAAAGAAATCATCCAACAATTTGCAAAACTCAAGAAAGCCATTGAAGATGAGCAGATTACAAGAAATTCACAGATTGAAGGGATTCAACGACAATTCAACACCGAACTACAGACCAAGGAAAATTTTCTGGTGCAACAGATCATGGATACAAGAGAACAAGCCACCGAACAAATTACCAATCAATTCTCAAATCTACGCAAAGAAATGATGGAATAGTTCAACCATCTTCAACATTGCGTAGTAATGCGCCAACACCACAAATCAATCAAGAAGCCATCAACATTCGGTCACCACACAACAATCATCAATCCAAAATTTCAGATAAGGCGACAAACACAAATTTCTGCCAGACTAACTCAAAACAACAGGACATGTACCCATTTCAGAATCGCAATTTTGAGATCGGCCAAACATCAGGCGGAATTCTAAGAAACAATCCGACATCAAACGCAATCCACGTAATAACGTACCGACCTAATCAACTAGTTCATGTTTAATGTCCTCGATTTGATGAAGGAGATCCCACTGATTTTTTATACGAATTACAGTTATATTTCAATTTTAATAATGTTCGACCGCAAGATTATTTGATTTTAACAACCCTACACCTAGATAAATCTACTTCTAAATGGTATCTAGCAATGCTAAGGGATCATCCCGCGATCTCCTTCCCAATATTTATCGATGCCCTCCAAAAAATATTTGGCCCCTTCTTGTTATGATGACCCTGCTGGATCTTTAACCAAGTTACAACAAGTAACAACGGTAATTCCTTATAAACAAGAATTTGAAGACTTAACAACTAAGGTACCAAGACTATCACTTTTGTTCCTTAAGAGCATATTCGTATCAGGACTAAAACCCAGTATTTAATAGATGATAATGATCTGCCAACCCACGAAAGTTCACGATGCTTATGCTCTAGCTAGAATGTTTGAAAATCAAGAAAGGGATAATGCGAAACTAAGAACAAATTACTCAAGAAGTTACATAGGAAATAACCCCAAAACTTTTCGACCAATGATTGAAGTATCTAAATATCCTCCTATTAAAAGACTAACACCCGCGAAGTTACAAACTAGGAGGGAAAAAGGACTCCTACTATTGCGATGAACAACATCATGCGGGCCATAAATGTAAAGGGAGATTTCTGCATGTCCAAGGAATGGATGGAGAATGTCCAGATTCAAAGGAGTTCTTAGAAGTAGAAGACGAAATTCTGGATTCGGCTGTAACTATACAAGCTTTATCAGGACATCCTCTAGCTCATGGATTGAGAGTAGCCGCTTATGTTAACCAACAACCTCTAGAAACATTTATTGACGGAGGTTGCTCCTATAGTTTTATATGAAAACAAATGTCCAAATTCTTATAAATACCAGTCCATTCCATAAAAAAAATTTCCAGTGTATATGAGGAATGGAACTACATTAGAATGCAGTAGATTATGCAGGGACATTATACTGCTCATTTAGGCAAGAGATTATATCATAAACCTATTTGTTCTCGACATCAAAGGTTCAAATATAATTCTCAGAATCCGTTGGCTACAGACACTAGGTCTAGTAACCACAGATTACAATAATAATACTCTATCATATAAAGATTCCGACTGGAAGATAATTTTATTTGGTCAAAATAATGATCCAATTGATGTCATTTCATTACCGCAGTTTTCTAGGTTAATGTCATTACAATCCACTGCCTATTGTGTAGTTGTTTCAGCCGAAGACCCTTTATCAATACCGACCGATTTCGATGAAAATGAAGAGGCAAATATGGATCGACAAAAAATATTTGACTCATATGAACATTTATTTAGGAACCCAAAGGAGTTAGCCCCAAAACATTTAATAGACCACATAATTAATCTCACACCATATTCCACACCCCCAAATTTAAAACCTTTCCGTTATCCGTATTTCAAAAAAAAAACGAAATTTAAAAAATGATTAAGGAGATGCGGGAGTCCGGGCATATTCGACCCAACACATCAATCTTTAGTTCTCCAGTTATACTCGTTAGAAAAAAGATGGAGGATGGTGGTTTTGTATGGATTATAGAGCTTTAAATAAGCTTACTATAAAAATACATTCTCAACACCCACTATAAATAAACTTCTCGATGAGTTATATGAAGCAAGGTTATTTTCAAAATTATATCTTAGATCTGGCTATCACCTGATTCGGATGTCCTAAAACGATGTACATTAGACGGCCTTTAGGACTCACCAGGGCCATTACTAATTTAATGTAATGCCATTTGAATTATCTAACACATCTTCTACGTTTCAAGCTTTAATGAATACCATATTTTAACCCTACTTAAGAAAAAGTATATTCCTATTTTTTGACGATATCTTAGTATGGAGTTCATCAAAAAAAGAACATGTTTTGCATTTAAACAAAACTTTAGTGATTATTTCACAAAATCAACTTTTAATTTAAAAAAACTTATTGTACATTTTTTCTACAAAAATAGAATTTTTAGGTTGTATTATTACCGTGGGACAAGTGATACCCAATTTGAGTAACATTAAAGCTGTTAAGGATTTTCTGAAACCAACCTCTCAGAAAGAGGTAAGAGCTTTCCTGGGGCTCTGAGGATATTGTCAAAAATTTATACAAAATTATGCTATGATCGCAAGTCCTCTAACAGATTTATTGAAAAGAATTCCTTTCAATCAGACAATACAGGCCCAGGAAGCTTTTGAGAAACTTAAAGGAAAAAATTAATTATCCAATTTTAACATTACCTAATTTTAAAGAATCATTCACTATAGAACCTATGCTTCGGGAATGGGAATAAGAACAGTCCTCTTATAAGAACACATGTCAATAGCTTATTATAGTAAAAAGTTGTCTCCAATTATGCAACAAAAATCTACCTATGTAAAGGAGATGTATACAGTTACTGCCGCTGTTGCAAAATGGAGACAATACTTATTGGGGCATCATTTTACCTTACTCACAGATCACCAAAGCCTACATCATTTGTTAACACATGAATTGCATTCTCCAGAGCAACATAATTTCCTAACTAAACTACCAGGTTTTGACTAGTACATCAAATACAAAACAGGAAAGCAAGATAAAGTAGCTGATGCATTATCCAAAACACCAGTAATTTATGAACAAAATCCTCCGTTAGCCTCCAAGCAATATCTGTTCCAATCTCTCATTTACTAGAAGGATTAAAACCTGATTATGCCACATATAATGAAACAAAATCATTAATGCAACAAGTAGAAACACAACCACTATTACATTCAGAATGGACTAAGAAGGGGAATTATCTATATTACAAACACAGACTGTACATCCCCAACAACCCAAACATAAAGAAACTTATATTGCAAGAGGCTCATGATAGTCAATATGGAGGAAATTCCAGAATTAAAAGGACAATGCATAAGCTACAAGTTCAATTCCACTGACATAAAATGAAAGAAGAAATTACCATATATATAAATAACAACGCAATTTGTCAAATATCCAAACCAGTTAACCATACCCACATGGTCTGCTGCAATCTCTACCAATTCCACAGAAGTTGTGGCCTGATTTGACTATGGATTTCATTACACATATACCTATATCCAATTCATTTACTATAATTCTAGTGGTAGTAGATAGATTATCTAAAGCAACCCATTTTTCCCCCTTAAAGGACCGATAAATGGACCTATTGTAGCCAGAGCATTTTGGGAAACAGTAGGAAAACTTTAGGGAATACCAGAGTCAATAATCTAAGATAGAGATACCATATTTCTGAGTGACTTCTAGAAGGAATTATTTTTGAAATAAGATGCTAAATTAAAGTATAGTTCTTCCGATCATCCTGAGACGAACGGGTCAACAAAAAGAACAATTCGATCTCTAAGTTAATACTTAAAATCTTTGCAAATAATACACAACAAAAGTGGTCTATTTTTCTTTGTCTTGCAGAGTATCACCATAATATATCATTTAACTCCTCGATCGGCATGACCCTATTTGAGGTCATGTTTGGTCGAAAACCGCCTAGTTCACTCTCTTATTGTGCAGGGGGAACAAAAATTGAAGCATTGACGGCAACATTGAGAGACAGAGATACTATCCTGCATTAGCTACGCGACAATCTCACCGAAGCTCAAAATAGAATTAAAACCTATTCAGACAGTAAGCTGCAGACAGTAAGTGAACTAACATCAAATTCAGAGAAGGGGACTCGGTGTTACTCAAACTGCACCCTTATCAACAGTTCACGCTTGCTAGGACCTCCAACATCATGCTTAATTTGAAGTATTATGGACCTTTTCAAATCTCCGAAGTAGTCAACAACATGACATATCGATTGGATCTTCCACCAGAATCAAAGATACATACATTTTTTCATGTATCCCGACTTAAACCCTATTTGGGATATCTCTCCACTATAGCAGTCACGCTACCTCCTACCAGTTGAAACAATGATCCAATTCATGAACCTCTTGCCGTCATTAGCGGACGCCAAATCCTTTGGAAAGGGAAGCAAATAGAATAAGGGTTAGTTCAGTGGAAAGGATTACCACGCACAAACAACACATGGGAAGACATAACAACACCTCCACAAGATCTACTCGAGTCTAGCACAAATTCAACTAAGACAGATCCAAGAGAAAGCGTCCTCTACCAAAATACTTGCATGGCTGACAAAGAAAAAGAGGGGAGCGGGAAGAAATAAACTAGATCCACTGGAAAGAGAGGGAACTCAAAACTTACGACCGTGTTTCCTTCTTCAGAAGACATTCAACAAGAGTTGCAGGTTCACCAGACCGCGACTTCTCAGTTAAACACACTGTCTTCTCTATTGCAACGAATCAAAACGAGAAAATCACTGGGAAGCTCCGCCGTTCCTTCAAATTCCTCATAGGGTTTACGCTCTCAGGCTGAGAATACCAGCGATGAGGACATCACTATTTAAAAGGGGAAGCTAATGTTAGAATGCAATAACGGCATGGATCATTACAAGTACATTCGACGGACGAGAATAAAGGCTTCAATTAATTATGCTGTTCTTTCCTCAATCAAGGCGCCAGACAGATGGAGGGATTGGATTTAGAATAAAAGACCGTTAGCTATATTATGAAAACCATTGTAATTAATTAGTATAAAAGACCATTAGTTAAAGGGATATTATTATGGAAATTTTGATAATAAGATTTAGTCTAATTTTTGCTCTATTTCTTCTTCCTGTCGTCTCTCCCAACTCCGGTCTTCTCTCAAGGCCATTCTTTCACCTCCATTCAGACATAGAGTAGCAAGATCGTTACAATAGGTTATATAAAAGAGAAATTGTGTGTGTTTGTGTATGAGTGAGTGTGTTTGTGTGTGGGTGTTTGTAGTTGTATGTGTAGGTGTTTGTGTATGTGTGTGTGTATTTGTATGTGTACGTGTGTATGAGTATGTGTCTAGTTGTATGTGTATGTGTCTAGTTGTATGTGTATGAGTGTGTTAGTTGTATGTGTATGAGTGTGTTAGTTGTATGTGTATGTGTCTAGTTGTATGTGTACGAGTGTGTGTTTGTATGAGTATGTGTTTCTATGAGTGTGAGTGTGTGTATGTTGTATGAGTGTGTGTGTGCGCATAGGTTTGTATGTGTGTATGATCATCTCTTTTAAATAATAGTTGTGTGTGTATGTGTGCGTGTAGTTGTGTTTGTTTTTGTATATTCTTGTGTGTGTGTAGTTTTGTATGCGTAGTTGTGTGTGTGTAGTTGTATGTGTGTTTATAATTTTGTTTGTGTTTGTATATACTTGTGTGTGTGAAGAGTTTTGTATGTGTAGTTGTATGTGTACGTTATTCTTGTGTGTTATATTTTTATGTTACTGTTTTGTATGTTTATCTTATTAAAAAAATTCTAGATTGGAAATCCAAAGATAATTCGAAGTAGCCCATGCTAGCGATACTCAACAATCCCGTCCAACCGCCATGGTCAATTAAGTCATGCATTTACACTTCGATTTCAAGAGATGTCAGAACGTCCCACATAATTTGGTGGGGGGTTTAGAAAGCTCTTGCCCGTGAGGTGTGAATGCCACTCAATTTTCTCTTCTCAGTCAAATGTAAAGCATCGCGACTCGGATCTCCTCCTCTTTGCAACTAGAGGAGCTCTCACCTTGCCATGATCTCTTGTGGGACACCTTCCTCTTGTAAAATTTGTCAGCCATGGAGAGAAGAGAGTGGAGACCAGAGAGAGAGGAGAGTTAAAAAATTATCTAAGCTCGCTCAAGCTCGCAATGGCACACAACTCCTCACAATCCCGACGAGAAGAGAGCTCCTCGAAGCAGCCTGCCTTAGCTTTGCACGGTAAGAGGTGGCGTGGGAGATCGTCGGATGGAAGGTAGAGCACGAAATCACTGATGGAATATTTGCACATAGGAGGCGAGATGGGGGAAAGAGGCGTGCGTAATTAAGATGAGCGTGCCCTAAGTATTAAAATTGTCGGACTCATGCACGTGCGAAATTAAGTAGTACGTGCACGCGGAAACGCACACGCACGTGGAAATGGCCGCACCCACGTGTGCTCTAAAAAAACTATACTAGGGCTCAACCATTGACCATCATGAGCAGGATCAAATTCGAAGAAATGGATCCCAGCGGAAACCGTGTTGCGATGAAATTATTAAATAGAAATCTTAAACTAATTCTACATAAAAATACGAAAAATGCAAAAACAAGAATTTAAGGATAACTACTGGGGTTATTGTCTCCCAGCCAGACTTATTCAAAATTTATTACCACCTTAGCTAATGGGTGTTGAAAAGTAAAAGTGCCGAGGAATCAAAGACAATTCTCGCATTGGTGAATTATACCAATGCAAAAGCAGTCTCCCCAAAATCAAATTTATATGCAAAATGAGAAAAGGGAGAAAGAGCCAAAGAGACTCCTGACATCCCTCATTAGAAAGAAGATAAGGGCGTTCATCTTTGCCATTAGCTTGATTCGTTTGCAAAATGAGATCGACAGATGACAATACTCCCAATGAAGGGCTCATGCATGACTTCAATTTCCAAATAATAAAGCATGTTATTAGATGCAGGAATAAAATCAGAAATAAAATGAGAAGAAATGCTTATGGAGGGATTGATCCCAGGGTCACTCCTATCAAGCTTGAAGAACCGACCACTGACGGAGCTTGTTTCTCCATGCAGACAGTAGATGAGTTGGATGGTGCAGTAGTCACGATTTGGCCTTCCTCTTGCATGGGGAAGTACATCCGCCTCAACACAATGTGGCTCAGCATCAAGCTCATCTAGCTCCTCCTGCAAAGAAATAACAACATCCGCAGTATCAAAAGGTACGTGTGTAAAAAATCAACAAAACTGGGAGGAACAATATTAACACATTTAGATAAATTAATTAAATTATCCTCCAAAGTTGAATCCTAGAAATGCAACGATGTACCAGAGGAAGAGATAGACAACTCCAAGTCATCATCTGGATCAACTACAGTGCTAATCGAGGGATATGTAGGGCTCCTAATAAGATATGGGGGAACTGAATATGACTCATCAATACATAAAGGAGTAGGGAAATGAGTGGAGGATGACAGAAATATGATATTGGGTCTATCCTCCTCCTCCATTGTCGCTTTGAATTTTACGTAATCATTCAATGCGTGATCAAAACTATGACAAAATAGGCATAGCTTCCCGGTGAGTTTAGGCTTTGAGAAAACCAAACCTACTGGAGAAGGTGACGCCCACAATGGAGGTGGATATGTATAATAAGTGCGTTCTTTTTATGAAGAATTATACGATGTTGATTCTCCATAGGAAGAATCACATGAATTAGATCTATAATTTCTATTCGGACAAAGATAACTATAATGCCTAACCGATCCACAATATCGACATGGATCAAATTCAAACATCATAGTGAGGAAATTGATTCAACAAAAATTCATTCGATTCAATACAATAACATTCAAGCCTTTATCCCACTATAGTGGGGTCGGCTATATGGATCATTTGTCGCCATTGTGCCATATCTTTTGTCATAATCTCACTAATGCCTTAAGTACATCATGTCTTTCCTTACAGTTTCATTCCAAGCCTTTATTGGTCTACCCCTCCCTCGTTTAACATGCCTAGTGACTAGACTCTCACAACGCCTAACAGGTGCCTCTAATGGTCTCCTTTGTATGTGTCCAAACCATCTTTGACGAGCTTCTCGCATCTTCTCTGCAATTGGTGCTACTCTTGTCTTATCCCTGATACTTTCATTCCTAATTTTATCCAATCTCGTGTATCCACACATCCACCTAAGCATTCTCATTTTCGCAACTCCCATTTTTTGCTCATGTACACAATTCACTGCCCAACACTCAGAACAATAGAGCATCGCGCGTCTAATTGCAGCACGGTAAAACTTACCAATAAGTTTTAGTGGTACTTTACAATCACATAAGATCCCTGACGCGCCTCTCCACTTCAACTAACCCGCTTGGATTCTATGTGTCACATATTTATCAATACCTCCGTCTTTTTGAACTATCGATCCATGATATTTAAAACACTCACAACGAGAAATATGTTGATCACCCAACTTAATAATGAAGTCACTTGTCCTTCTTGTACTGCTAAATTTAAGCTTCATATACTCCGTCTTTGACTTGCTCAACCTAAAACCCTTCTTTTCTAAAGTATCTCGCCAAGATTCAAGTTTTGCGTTTACACTCTAGCGCGTCTCATCAATCAAAATGATATCATCCGCAAACAATAAACACCAAGGTATTGCTTGTTGGATATGTCTGGTGAGCTCATCTAAGATAAGGTTAAAGAGATAAACCCTAAATTCATTCGATTCAATACACTAGTATAATTAAATTCTAAAAGATGAAATTTAAATAGAAAAGTAAAAGATGAAATTGCAAATAAAAACAAGAAATGCTTAGATTAGCCTAGATATACTCTTTCCTAGATCTTCTGGTTAAGCCCACCGCGCTCCCCGACAACGACACAAAAAACTTGCTTAATATACGAGAACATCTCATACCTCTGGCTATCTAAATGAACAATTAATTATGGATATCTATCCTACTCTTTAGAGTGCAAATTAAACCTAAACTAATCAATTAGTATGCTCACCATTCAGCAAACAATACGGAGACTCCATCCAAACACCAAAATATGAGAATAGTGCAATCATAAATGAAATCAAATAGAGATTATTCAATACAAATATAATTCGATCCTAATTCACAATGCATTGAAAGATTACAACCATTAAAACGTAGAAAACATAAGTAGGAAAGAAGGTGAGGGGCAAGGATAACACCACAAATTCAAAGAGAATGAGGAGATTATTCCTTGGAATGGGAAGAGTTAATGGACTGTCACTTCGACTCTCCAGGCAAACCTTCGGTTGTCAGCCAAGGTAGGGAAGGAGTTGTCACCTCCAAATAATTGTCCCGTTTTCTCCTCAAGTCATTTGAATCCTCACCTTGTATGCTTCAATCCTCCAGCAACCTTTTCCCTTGCTTAGATTCTCTCCATGACGCTTTGGTTGGAGGTGGATGATGAATCCTCCCTCTTAAAATCACGGGGAGGAGCTTGGCGGTGTGAAAATCGCTACAAAAATGATGAACTCCCGTCAAATGACCTAAAATAACATATATATTGATGCAGGAAAAATGACCACGCATGGCCTGTGCGACATTATTTGCATGTGCGTGTGCACTGAATTTGCAGGAAGGGGAAGACGACCAGAAGATGAGTGTGCATGAAGAAAATGCCCGCCCGACGACAAAGAACATAATTTTAATGAAATGAACATGCATGCTCATCCAATGTTTCAACATTCAATGTGTTCTCTTTAGCTTCCAATGTATTAAATATTACACGTTTGGAATAATGAATTGCTTGGGAGTCTGATACTTGGAGGATTCATCATTAATTCCTTTACCATGCATGTCTGGCTCTCATTTCATGTGAAGATGGAATATAGTTGCCACACTACGTCAAGAAAAGTAACCAATAGTCCTATGATTTTGATCTCTGATATCATCTGATCTGAGGTATTTGCAGCCCTTGGACTGATAGAAGTTGCATGGAGGAGGCAATGAGTTGGAGGATCTGGAGGATATCTAGATTGCCCCGAGGAAATTGGTGATGAGTTTTTCTTTGGTGTTATGTGCAGCTCAAGTATGGCTATGTGCGGACTGCCAAAAAGAACCTTTTAATTTTGCTTTTTCTATTTCCTAAAGAAATGAACCGTGCAAATCATAACCAAATGCATGCGCGACTCCTCATTGCCTCGCTTTGCCTCATGCCCTAGCCGATCTCTACCTTGTGGACGCCTCTCTCCGGCGAAGCCCAAGATAACTGGCATGCATTACATCTTTTATTCCAAGCCGATCTCCACCCCGCGAACGCCTCTCGCTGGCGAAACCCTAGCCTCCCTTCCCCTCGCACATCTTAGTTTTCTTCCCTTGTGAACATTGCGTTTTTCTGGAGTTTTTCATTGTTTTGATTTCTTGAGAGAGTTTCAGCAGCCTGTAGTTTTCTGGATTTCTTGAGAGAGTCGGAGTTGCCTCTGGATTTCCTGGAGTTTTTCATTGTGCGGACACTTTTTTGTTTGATTTTAATAGGATCCTGCTCAAGTTCCTTATGTATAGGTAGTTCATTTTTTTGTCTATAATCTGTGAGATTACTTGGATCAAATTTATACAGTTTTTTTAAATCATTGAAATGCATAGCTTACTCAAGTTCCTTAGGTATACTTGTTCACATTTTTTCTCTCAATAATGCACTTACACATTTTTATAATATCTTCCTTGCGCTACTTTCTACAATGTGTGGGCTCGGGTTAATGGAGAACAGATTAGAGGAATGCCCTTTTTCAGTCCACATAGCCTCACCCCCATAGCCTACAGATGATGGTATTTTTTGTTGTCTTATTTATTAGGAATGTTGCCGTGTGACCTTGAGGTCACGGTTTTGAGTCTTGGAAGCAACCTCTTACAAAAATGCAGGGTAAGGTTTGCCTACATTTCACCCTTGTAGTGGATTCTTCCTCGGACCCTTGCTGTTCGGGGATGCTGTGTGCACCGGTCTGCCCTTTTATTGATTAGGAATGTGTATGTTTGGGATAAGAGAATGTCTTATTATTTAGTGAATGTATTTTTTCTTTGAAACTATCAATTTGTTGTCTAATGAGGTGGCCAACCCCTCTACACATATTGATCTTGGAAATCACTTTATTACATCCAATATATTTCCAAGGAGGAATTGGTGGATTGGTCTAGAAATACTGCAATTGGTTTGAGGTTTGTCATTACCATACTAAGTGCATATAAACTTACAAGCAGACTCAAACCTAGGGTTATGCTCAGTTGTGATAGAGCCGGTTTTTATCATGAAAACAATGAGACAAAGGCTGCTGGATTAGCAAGAATTTGAGAAAATCTAGTTCTAAGAGGTGCGGTTGCAAGTTCTCTTAAAGGGCAAACAAGTGGACACTTAAATGAGTGGAGTCTTGAAGTTATTATAGAGGTCACAATCATGAGATGATGCACCTAGAAGCTCTTTTGTATGCTGGAATATTGAATTCAAATGAGGAAAACATTGTGCATGAAATGCACCTAGCCGAAGTTAAGCCAAGGAAAATACCCGCAACGTTGAAACAAAGAGATCATTCTAACAAAACCATTTTGCGAACAATATATAATGAAAGGATGAAAATGTAGTTTAAAGAGTTACAAGGAGGTACACAAGTACATCTTTTGTGTAAGTGTATTAATAATGCTGGATATGATAGCTTTAATAAAATTACTGAAGAATGTGGTACTTTGGAAGCTTCTTTTTTGCTCACCTCATATCCATACTGTAGAAAAAGCACGATAAATTGAGAAATACAATCACTTTATTAATTTCTCAAATAAATGCTTACATTCTCAATACAAAAATTTGTACACTTATATAGGAAAAGAGAGTGGAGAAGAAGTTCCAATCTAAGATGTGGGACTAAAGTTCCAATCTAAGATGTAGGACTAAATCCTAAAGATGACGTAGACTCTAAATGAGCCTCATATTGGGCTTTTACAGATCTTTCCTTCAACACTCCCCCCTCTCCCCCCGCAAGTTGGAGCATACAAATCGTAAGCACCTAGCTTGGACAAAAACTGGTAGTATATCGGACGAGGTAAGGCCTTGGTGAGAATATCAACAACTTGCCCAACAGCAGGAACATGTTGTAATTCTATCTTCTTCAATTGAACCTTATCCCGAATGAAATGACAATCAACTTCAATGTGGCCGGTGAGGAAAGCTTGACTCCTAAATCACCTAAGAGACCTTCAAGCCACGTAAGCTCAGACACAACAGCTGTCATTGAACGATACTCGACTTCAGCAGATGAGCGAACAACTGGAGACTGTCTCTTGCTATGCTAGGTAATGAGATATTCTCCTAAATAAGTGCAGTATCCACTTGTGGAACGACGATCATCTAATGAACCAACATTTTCAGCGTCAGAATATGCAATCAGAAATAAGGGTGACGAAGATGGCTTGTATACAGGTCCTTGTCCAGGAGCAATCTTCAAGTATCGAAGAATACTTTCAACTGCATGGAGCTGAGAGATACGTGGCTCATGCATGAATCGACTGACAACTCCAACAACAAATGATATATCAGGTCTTATAACAGTGAGATATATCAACTTTCCCACAAGACGACGATAATACTCTTAGTTTGGAAGGAGAAGATCAAAGTTTGGGGCATGAGCGCAGAGCTTGTGATTGATATCCACGAGAGTGTCGACAGACTTGCATCCAGAGTAGCCCGCATCGTAAAGCAAGTCAATGCAGTACTTTCTTTGAGATAGCCCAAGCCCATCAGGTCGCTGAGCCACCTCGAGACCAAGAAAATATCGAAGATTTCCCGGATCCTTTGTTTGAAACACAGTAGCCGAATGTTGTTTGATCATGTATACCCATGAGATCATCTCTCGTAATCCAAATATCATCAACAAACACCAAGAGAATCACTGTGTTTGTTGGACGATGACAAGTGAATAAATAGAAGTCGGCTGAATTTTGAGTGAACCCAACAACACTAACAGTCTGACTGAACTTGTCAAACCATGCCCGAGGAGACTGTTTGAGAGCATAAAGTGATTTATTTAGACGACATACAAAAGACTCCTCCGTGGTCTCAAACCCGGGAGATTGTTGCATATAGGCGATCTCCTGCAAATCGCCGTTGGGGAAAACATTTTTGATATCCAATTGATACAACACCAGTGTCGATGAACAGCGAGAGAGATCAACACACGAACAATATTGAGTTTGACGACTGGAGAAAATGTCTCATCATAATCTAAACCTTGTTGTTGAGTAAAACTACGAGTCACAAGGCGAGCTTTCAGACGTTGAACTGTCCCATCCGGACCATGTTTGAGGGCAAACACCAACTTACATCCCACACAAGTCTCTCCATGAGGAAGAGGAATAAGATCCCAAGTGTGGTTTGCCCAAAGAGCAGACATTTCCTCGTTTCCTCGTCCATGGCCGTCTGCCACCCCGGATGCTGGAGAGCCTCCTGTACAGAAATATGGGTGGTAATAGAGGATAAAGAAAGGGTAAATTTTTGGAGTTTCAGAGAGAGGTGGTGTAAGGAGACATAATTCGCCATCGGGTGAACAGTAGAGACGATTACCGGATATGTAGGCCGCAAAATATCATCAGTAGAGGGTAGCTCCTGTAGAGTAGTAGAGGAAGTAGGACGACAAGTACACACACGAATTAGTGGTGGTTTTGGTGGGATGGGCGGGGTATGGAGAGGTGGGTTTGGTGAGATTGGCGTGGGAAGGAGAGGTGGAAGGTTAGAAGTAACAGAAACAGCAAAACGCGGAAGTAGAGACAGAATTGGAGAATTAGTTGGGTGAGAATGATAGGGCTGGTCTTCGAGAAAGGTGACATCAGTAGAAGTAACAACCTTGTGACCCTTGGGAGAGAAGCATACATAACCCTTCTAAGTACGTAACCAACAAATATATATTTTGTGGCACGTGGAGGAAGCTTGACAGTGGACGACTCAAGATTATGAACATAGCACACGCAGCCAAAGACATGAGGGGTGATTGAAAAGGGGGGTGTAGAGTGAAAAAAAGGTTGAAGGGATTCGCAAAGTTGAGAATGGAGGAAGACAAGTGGTTAATAAGATGACAGGTTGTAGAGACCGCGAAATTCTAATAAAATTTGGGAACATTCATTTGAAACATAAGAGAATAGGTAACCTCAAGGAGGTGATGATTCTTGCGTTCGATAATGCCATTTTGTTGTTGGGGGGGGGATATAAACACGCGAGGTTTGATGGATGATCCCAAACTCAGTACATATGTTTGTAAACGCGTGACTTGTGTATTCACGGGCATTGTCAGTTCGGAGAGTTTTAATGGTAGTAGAAAACTGGCTGCGAATTTCAATAATAGAGACAAAAAATACGAGTCATCTCAGAGCAATCATGAAGGAAATACAACCATATCATTAGGTTGACGTCTGCTGATCCAAAAACTAGAGTGGTGGCCCCATTAGCAACAATGATGAACTTGGTATGCACAAAGTCCAAGTATTTGGAAGGTTTCTGTGGGATAATGTGGTGGGAGGCCCCATAATCCATAACCCAGGATGAAGTATGGGCAAGACAGGAGATGCCGTCGTCAAAAATAGACTCGACAGAGCTAGGAGAACGACCAATCATCCCTCGAAGTTGCTGGAGTTGGGTGCACAAGACATCAATGTTTGCTTGAATGTTGTCTGGAGGGTAATCATGTCGATTATTACCCGGAGAAGAGATGCGACCTCCACGAGTGGGTAGATGTGAAAAATGAGATGGAGGTGACTGCAGAGACAAAGGAGATGGGGAAGCATGACCGGACATTGGAGGCGACCTGATGATCAAACCGGCTACCTGCAGGTAAGCAGCAAGCAATGAAGGGACCTGCTACGACAAGCAGGAGAAGACCTTGCCGTAAGAAGCTGCAAACAAGATCTCAGGCCAAGAGCTGGAAGGGAAGCTGCGACAAGAGCAGGCCTGTACCGCAATGAGATCAGCGACAAGCTGCGGCTAGACATGCGTCAAAGAACAGAGTAGACAAAGCAGGCTAGTGTCAAACAACGACAAGTAGATAACAACGACAAGCAGGCAGTCGTAGCGGTAAGAGAAAAGCAGAACCGTCCTGACAAGAGGCAAACCGCTCGAGAAGTAGTACACAATGGACTAAACATGCGGGAAGACGACAAACACCGACGGGAAGAATCTGCTACAACAATGCGGCGGCTAGAAACCACGACTAGGTATGCGGCCACTTCGCAAACTAACGGCTTGTCACTGCGGCTAGGAGAGCTGGAAGAAGACTGGCGGCCAGAGGCAAAAGAGCATCAAGCGGCCAGAGGCGGCGGCCAGGCAAGCAATGTCAGCGGATAGAGGCAACGAGAATGTCAGGCGGCAAAAGCAGCGGTAAGGATCAGCTTCAAGAAGTTGCGGCAAGGAAATTGCAGCCTGGAGATCTATTGTCGGCTAGGAAGGGGGAACGGCGTCCTGGAGATCCTCTGCCGTGGCTAGGCGAGCTGAGAGGGGAAACTTAAAGGCCGCACAATCCGCGACAATAGAGGGTGGTTGCCAAAAAGTACAGACCAACGGGGCCCGTGACGGGAAGGAAGATGCCCTATAAAATAGAGGGGGGGGGGGGGGGAGAAAAGGGAGGGGGGAAGAACAGAGAGGGTTGCAGTTTATCAAGCTGTAACCGCAGAATGAGGAGGGGTTGGGCCGCAGAGAAGAGACCGCGGACTATGGTTAGAAGAAACACTTTGCGGTTAGAAGAAATGCTAGACCACACAAATACAAGGATCTTGTAACAAAAAAATTAAGGACTGGTTGGGTTCTGATACCATGTAGAAAAAGCACGATAAATTGAGAAATACAATCACTTTATTAATTTCTCAAATAAATAATTACATTTTCAATACATAAATTTGTACACTTATACACTTATATAAGAAAAGAGAGTGGAGAAGAAGTTTCAATCTAAGATGTGAGACAATCTTAAAGATGAAGTAGGCCCTAAATGGGCCTCATATTGGGCTTTTACACATCTTTCCTTCAACACATACAACTAAGTAAAATGTTTCGTATCGTATTTATCATACAAGACTAATAAATATCAAATGTTGTTATGTATTCTTGCTGTTACTTCTACCATCCAAACATTTTACTCTGCTTTCACACTTATTTCAAATGAAACACAGACAAGCTATGCATGAGCTCTTTATTATTTTAAATCTATTTTAGAACAACAATCAATGCCACTGGTCATAGTAGCGGATAGAGAACTTGTCTTAATGAATGTTATTAAAGTCGTGTCTCCTCAAACAAAAAATATTTTATGCAAGGTTCATCTTTGTAGAAATATTATGGCAAAATGCAAAAAATATTTCAAAAATGGCAAGAATTGAGACAATATTTTGTATGTATGACAACATATTGTAGATGCTCATACATAAAGTGAATTTGCACATCGGCTTGATTTTATGTTGAAAGAGCACAATGCTAATTATTTTGATGCGTGTTCATATGTTATTAGCGCTTGGATTGAGCCATATAAAAATATGTTGTATCAGTATGAGTTGACAACTTCTTGCATTTGGATAATTCAACTACTAATCGTGTTGTAAGTGGCCACCATAACATAAAACGATTTCTTGAAGTGTCCGCTAGAAGCCTTATAACTATATGAAAAACCTTTAATCAGATGATTATTGTACAACACATTGAGATTAGAAGGGCATTTGGACAAAACACAATTCAGTTAAACAATGCTTTTGGTGGTCCATTGTTCTTTGAGCTTGCTAGACACATCTCTTTCACAGCTTTAGAGTTGATTAAAAAAAAAACTTCTAGCAAAATCTGAGGGTATAGATGTTGGCTAGGGCACACATAAATGTAGACATGCGTTGGGGTTATCATGTGCACATGATTTACTTCCTTATATGCCACAGTATAAATCTTTCCCACTTTGGATGATCCACAACCATTGGAATCAGTTGGTGCTACAATATATCTTAATTAATGAGAGCGTTAAGGTAGAAGATGAACCTGACAATGAAATTGAAGTAGAAATGGAAGGTATATTGAATGATCAAATGTGTATATTCAATTTTCTATAGCTTGTTTTAGGGATACAAGTAATTATTTAAGAGAAAATTTAATTGTGTTTCTTATTATCTCACATAAATTTGTATGGAGAATTTTGTTATGGAGTATTTTGTTGTATAAAACTTTAGGATTAATGATCCTACATTGTAATATATGTTATGTTTTGAGAGATGTATGCACATTTTTTTTTCATATGGTCTGCACCAAATAAGTTAGTTTGCACTAAATTTTGTTGGCTTGCACATAACCATGATTTGCACGGCCATAATTAGTTTGCACTTATAATCACCATTTTATTTTGGGGGGCAGTGCTTTGGTCTCGTCTCTCTTTCTGTACAGTGGTTGATAGCTCAACCAACAAATAAGAGGAAAACAAATTGCTTTGACAACAATGGAGAGGCTCTAATTTTCTTTCAAAAAGTGGACTGAGTGCTATATGTTTGACACTCGGTGTCTATTTTCTACTGTACCTTACCTCTTTCTATGGTGTGACTTTTGGCTGAGGATTCCCCAATGCTTGAGCTTTTATTTGAGTTTTTTGCAATTTATAGGAAGCGATAACATAGGTAATTCTTTAAGCATCTTGACTCTATCTACTTCCATTGTTTTTGGGCTTATCTGCAATTGACTCCCTGATTTTTAGATGAGAATTGTGTAGAATCATTACTGGAATCTCAACCGAATAGTTTGGTGAAGATTACATGAGTTAGCTTATTTTTTCGTTCTTGACTCGGGGCATTTTTGTTATCCTCGACACACATTCTTTTTGTTTTCGATTTCTTTTTGTTGTCATTGACTTCATTTCTTTTTTCCTGCAACCTGACTTGTCGGTGTGCTTCTTTTTCTCCTCGGCTAGCAGTGCCGAGGACTTCTTTTTTTCCTTGGTGGGCGACACCAAAGGTTTGCAAAGCTTCCTCTCCTCTTCAATGAACTCACCTCATTTTTCTATTTCGCACACTTCGGGAATTGGTAAATACAATACACTCCATAAAATGATTGTAAGTTCATATACTTGTTGTTTAGACGGAATTCATAATTCTGCCTACGTTACTTTGGCTATTTCAGTTATTATTGAACCCATATATATCTACCTTCCCTTCACCCTTCATGGTGCTTATTATAGGTTCCAACACAGTTTTGGGTCCCTTCAGTAATTTGAGAGCTGAAATCTAGTGGTGGTGGTTTAACATGGTATTAGAGATAGACCATCTCGGTAGGTGGTGTGAGACTAATCTTGGCATGTCTTTTTTTGGTTTATGCTGGACCGTCCAACAGGCCCCCTTAGCGTGAACCTCTCTGATATCATGTTAAACCCCCACATCCATTTTCCATTTCAACCCGGGTCTTGCAATGAAATATTGATGCAGTGGTTTAACATGGTATCAAAGATAGGTTCACGCTAAGGGGGCGCGTTGGACGGTCCAGCATGAACCAAAAAAGACATGCCAAGATTAGTCCCACACCGCCTACCCAGACCATCCACTCATGCTTATAATAGGCCCCCGTCTCTCCAATCCTTGACCCAGGTTTTGAAATGAAAAATGAGTGCGGTGGTTTAACAAACCTAGTGCTTAGAAATTGACGAGGACGGAGCTTATTTCATCAAGGTTCATCGATGATCTAACATGAATTTTGGTGCTATGGAGCGGTAGGCACTACTAGAAGGACCATTGCTTCATCCAGGGTTCGCTGCTCAAGAATCACTCCATCTCTTTAATCATGCCCAGAATTAATCTGTCACTTTGATGGTCTATTTAACCTTTTGCTCATCTTCATCCCAAGTATTTATTTCACCTGATCTAGCTTTTTAATCTTAATACTTTCATCATTTAAGGTAAAATTCCATTTGGTGGTTCATCAAAGACAGTAATCTTAGATTATTCTAATTGATGATATTCTACATTGCTGCAGAATGTTCTATGGGCCTGGTGGGCCCTACGCTCTATTTGCAGGGAGGGATGCTAGCCGGGCCCTCGCCCTCATGTCCTTTGACCATAATGACCTCACCGGAAACCTCGAAGGTCTCAGATCTCCTGAGCTCGAAGTCTTGCAGGATTGGGAAGGAAAATTCATGGAGAAGTATGTTAAGGTTGGACAGCTCGCCTTCGAAGGGACAACAACGATTTCAGGCAACAATCAGAATTTTGAAGCCCTCCCAATATCGAGCGTCGAGGCGGAGAATCTAGTTGAAAACATTGAAAATAGAGGATTCAAAGCAGAAGCCACCGATCCGTGATCTGGATGCCGCTGAAAACATCGAAAATAAAAGCTGTTTGATTGTGGAGTTTATTTGCATTTTGACTGAATCGATAGATGTATGACAAACTGGGTATGGATGAACCCATAAACATTTCTGCAATAACCAGGCTTGGCGGTGGAATGCGATTGCTGCAAGCGAGCTGCGTGGGCTCTGGGCGTTTTGCTGTCCCGACAGAAGCCAACACCCTGACTTCTGTTTTTGTGTTTTCCCGCTTGCGCAGAAAGAGCAGTGGGTGTTGGGGGTCTTTGCGAAGAACTAGGATCCTGTAACGTCCCGGTTTATTGTGGGTGTGCTACAGGTCTGCGTATCAGTGACCCCAACCCTCTCCACGGATCTGATTGGCCGCAACCGCTAATTTCAATGGTGGGTTGTTGAGGTCCCAGACCTCCTAGATAAGAGAGCTTTAAATTGGATCTCATCACCAGTCTGGGGCTCTAGCCCTAGCCTCAGCAACCGCCATTAAATTAGCGGTTGTGGTCAATCAGATCCATGGAGATGGGCTGAGGTCACTGATCTGCAGACCTGTAGCGCCTCCACGGTAGACCGGGGCATTATAGATCCTCTCTATTCGACCCGCATGCAAGGGATACATTTCACGCTCTCTTCACTCTAACTATGTACACTTCCTTATATGTTTTTTATTTAACTATGTTGATACTGTTTCATTTTAAATTTTGTTAGCATTTGAGTGATTATTTTATAATTTATGTATTCATCACTATTGCATAAGCAAGCTTAGGGAACAAAACTAGGATGCAAATATTTTGTTTGTTGAGTTTGGTTTCTACCCGCTTCAATCTTCACGCTCCAAATCATATTACCGTGTGATTAATGAGCGGGGGACTGGATTGTCTAGCTTGTCCGCTCGGCGATCGTCATGCGAGCGAAAGATTGTCGAGCAAGCACTTAAGCCATGTAACGATCTTCATGCTATCATTATCTGTTTTCTTTTGTAAACCCGAAGCTTCAAGTTAATTATAAATAATTTAATAAATATACAAGCTGTATATATATAGTTCTTGGTTTCCCAGTAGTGATAGTTCCCCCAAGCTTATTGGCCCCTTAAAAATTGGGAATCTGAGCCCTAGGAGTGAGTGTTGGGATATGGAATAATTAGGGGTGCAAGTTGAGTTGAGCCGTCTCAAAAAAAACTCGATTCAAACTCGAGCCTGTGAAACACGAGCTTGATTATGAGTCGAGCTCAAACACAAATATTATTGTTCACGAGCTCGTGAGCCAGCTTGCCAGTTGTTTATTTTCACATTTTTTAAAAAATTTAAACATAAAAAGCTCATGAGCTCAAAAACTTGTGAGGTGCTCGATAAGTAGACATTGAGCTCAAGCTTGTAAATTTTTTTGTCATGCTTGATTTGAGCTCGACTTGTTTGCACCCTAGAAATAATAACGAGGAGTGGCGAGGAAGATTAGCAACAACTACAAAGGTGGCCGAGGGCGAACAATGAAAGAGATGAATATCGACAGGGAAGGACGAGAGGGAGACACAGGTGTGGAGGAAGATCTCTCTTGAATCTTGGGACGAGGAGCAACATGAGAGAAAGATCAACCATTAAGCACTGAAGAGGCGGTCTGTATGCAAGGTGAGAGAAAGGAGATATTGCGGCTGATGGGAAAAAACAGTTTAGTTTTAAATCAATTATTAATAAAATATTGTTACATAATATTATGAAAGACAGTTAATTGTTTGATTATATAATAGTAGTAATAACTTAACAAATGTTGATGGAATTTTCTGAGTCTAATAGGAGAGTTCGGTACAAGGACTCGAGGGCAAACCAAACCGGCCAGGCAAGCAGCGCGCGCGGAAAGTCGCGCTCACCCGAAAAGCCCGAAAGAACCCTCAGATGGAGTCAAGCCCGGCCAATGCGCGCTGAAGTGCCCCGTGCGGGCTGCTCGCGCGTAGCGTGTGCGCGCCCACGACCGAACATGGCAGCGCGGCCGTGCAGGGCCACACACCGCACAGACTATGCGCTCCACGACTGCAAATGGCCCTGTGGCCGTACAAGACCGTGCACAGCGCGCGGCCATGCAGGGTTGGGTTCCGCATGGCCTGTGGCCCCGCTGCGCCGCATTGTTACGCGACCAAGCAGGGCTGCGCCCCATGCGCGACCATGCAGGGCCGCGCCCTGTGCGCGACCATGAAGGATCGCGCCCTGTGCGCGACCATGAAGGGTTGCGCCCTGCACGCGGCCGCGCAAGGCAGCGCCCAGCACGCGCACGCCATGCAAGCGCGTGCCGGCAGTGCCCGTCGTCGCCGGCGGCCCCCGCCGCCCCTTTGCCGACGGCCGCCGCCTCCGAGCACCCTGCCCGGGCCGCCTGAACTTCCCGAGGGTAAGAGAGCACGTCCGTCTTTTAGTTTATTTTGGTGATCCAGGTGACTGAAACGGAACAACGTCATTCGCCAGCACAAATCACTCTCCAACGTAATAACTGACGCGCCCCTCTAGAAAACTTTAAATAGGTCCTCAGGCCTTCATTTCAAACCAAGCAACTCCTGTGACAAGAGAGAGCTCTGAGGTTTTCCGGCAAAATCGTGCATTTAGGCCGATTCTCCGCTCTTCTCCATGCGCCACAGACTCCTCACGCCTCAAATGCCGTCAATCGCCTCCGTGAGAGCTCTCCCATCTAGGCTCCGCATCAACGAGCGCTACCCCCAGACTTCTCCTTGCGCTACAGTTCCCTTACGTCTCAAGTGACATCAACCGCCACTGCGAGAGCGCTCCCATCTACGTTCCACATCAACGAGGGCGCAAACTTCAGAAGCTCTGTGAACTTAGAATATTTTCCAGCCGAAACGCTCCCACCAAGGTTCTGCGAGCTCAGTTTCACCTCAAGGCCTGAGCGCTTCTATCGAGGCTCCGAAGACTTAGTTGTTTTTCCTCATTTACCGTACTTGTAATAGAGTAGCGCCATGTCGCCCTCTGAGATCAAACCAATCTTTGTAACACTCCAGGAAGCTAGTGGATTTTGGCCCGACACAGTTCAAATCACGTGGTTTTTCACTCTTTCCGGGTTTTCCATGTCAAAAACGTCTGTCCATTACTGCAGTTTTCTTTAACTGATTGCGCGCCCGGATTGACTCCGAGCTAAGGCTGTCCGATTCTCCAGGCTAGGGAAAATACAAACAGTTTGTCGCCACGTAATGCCCCAAATTTCCTGAAAAACAACAGAAAAATGATCACTGGAGGTTACCGCCAGGCGGTAGAGCTAGCGCTAGCGGTATCCAGCTGATTTAAAATACCAACATCTCTGAAAGGTACCGCTCGACGGTAGTGTGATACCGCGCGCGGTAGCCAATGGATTAATTCAACCATTGTCTCTGGCACTTAAAGCACGACGATAGAGGAACCGCTGGCGGTAGTGTGCCACGTGTCGGATAAGGTTGAGGCGGTCTTTAAGCGACATAATGACGCTGAATGGTCTACGCGGCCACCGCCTAAGATACCGCGCAGCGGTAGCTAGTTTCCGCGCGATGGTAGCGTTATGTTAAAGTCTCGAGATGAAAAATATTTCTCATTTTCTCTCTCTCTCTCTCACTCTCTTGGATATTGAGATAGAAGAAGAAGGATAAGAGAGCAAGGGCAGGCTGATCCAGCCCCGAAGGGAAGCTATAAAGGCGTTCTTCTGGTCGGATTAGCGAGACGAAGCCAGATCCCCAAAGAGGAAGGTGTTGTGACCGTTTCCATCCGGATCAGCTGTGATTCCATGGCTCCTAAGCAATCGACAATGGTAACTATCTTGCTTCTTGGATATGTGAAGTCCTTATTTTGCCATAGTTGTATGAAGTCCCCCACTAATTGGTGGAGAGCGAAGGGATTTCCAATGGGTTGATCGATGATATCCCCAGTAGAAATTGCCTATAAAATCAAGAATCGAAGTACGGAATATGCATACTGTGAGAAGCCCATCTATATAGGTTGGTCTAAATTTGTGATGGTTATCTTTTGTTTTCGTGCCAGAGAAGACTCATGGTTAAACATGTAGTTTACAGAGTCATGGGGTGTGCAGGTGGCTTTAGTGAGAGCACTGGAGTTAGTCTTCAGGAAAACACCCAAATTTGGGGAAGAAGTGGTGTTCTATCCCCTACCGCGCGACGATAGAGATACCGCTGGCGGTAGCTCCCAGAGAGCTATGTTTGTGATGCCTGTCTCTTGGAGACTAGGGGCCAATATGTTGAGCTGTGAGCTTAAAGTGCCCAGCTTTGGTGGTCGTGAATGCCAGCCTTGAATCATTGAGCTGTGAGCTTAAAGTGCCCAGCTATGGTGACCGTAAGTGCCAGCCTTAGAACATAATATGGTTATGTATGTATGAACGGGCAAGGGGAGGATGACCTGCGTTGTGGATTTTGATCCTAAAGACTCGAGCAATGAGCTGTGGCTGAACTGTACCCGCCCTATAGCGTTCGACTTAGAGTGAGTCACTGGATTGTATCTTAGTATAATAGAGCTTCTTTGACTTTGTCGTAGCATAAGAGAGAGTCTTAGGCTACGGGCAAGAAGACAAGTAACTGTACACATCCTATGGTGATTGACTATAAGTGAGTTACTGGATTGTATCTCAAGGTAATAGAGCTCCTTTGACTTTGTCATAGCATAGAAGAGAGGGTCTTAAGCTACGCGCCGAAAAGACCTGTAATGCTCAAATGTGGACCGTCAATTAGAACGGTGGTGGGGCTGGGATTCCAATACATCGTTAATGAACCCCAAGTGTACGTGACGTGTGGTCTTATGCGCGTTTGTGATGGTTGATATATATATATATATATATATATATATATATATATATATATATATTATATATATATATATATATATATATATATATTATATATGCTGCTGCAGGGAAGGAAGCACACCGCCGCCCCGAGTGAGGGGTGTGGTCATTATAATTTGGTCAGCTAAACTGACCGTTACCTTGTTTACCACCTCTTGGTGGATTGTCCCCATGCAAGTGCTAGAGAGCCGAGCGGGAAGTAGCGGACTGAACCCTTTTGAGCTATGTCGACCCTCGAAGGTCCAGCGAATCGTGTTTTACTGGTTTCATGTATGACCGGGCTGTATGCCGATGTTTGTATAACCCTTTTGATGAGAAAACAATTTGTAAGGCCATAAGGCCAAATCACATTGTGTATTTTATTTATCATTCCTATGGTGTTGTTAGTGAACATTCATGGTGTTGTGTTCTAAGTAATTTTAATACTCCTGCTAGAATACAACTCTGAGTTAGGATTCGTGTATAATTTTAGAATCAATGCGTAACTTTGCTGACTGTTCGTGAAATATGGCATGGGGCCCCCGCCGGACCTTCTGTTATATTCTTTGTGACGGATGAGGGTATTACTATTTGGTATCAGCTTCTGGTGTCGATCTTCCTTCTTCAAATTCGTGGTCGAATTCTTTTACAGGATGGCGAGCATGTGTATGTGTGCTACCATTACAACATGAAAAAACCAATGAATGTCCACCTAGGAATGAAAATACACATGTTTGTGAAACCTACGTGTTCATAATAATTTCTTTTTGTAATATTATTGGTTGCTTAATTATGTGTTTCATGATTATAGGCGACTAGAAGCGGTGCGGGGTAGTCTGAACCCAAACGTTCTGCAGAGAGTAGTGCACCAGCTGAGGTGCCTACACCTCTCCTTCTCCTGAAACTATAATATTTGTTGCTGAAGCCGTGTTCGGGTTATCAATGCACAACTAGTAGGGCAAGTACTGGAACCCCCACTTAAGCCGAGGATTGGTTATCTCACATTAAGAGAACCATGAAGACAACGAAAACAAAGAAGTGATACAAAGTCACCATGACTACCTTCTTATTAGATAAAGAGGCGAGGCTATGGTGGGATGAATTAGAGTTGCACCCGTTTGCTGGTCGGCCGTTTATTGAGATCTCAATGAAGGAGTTCTCGATGTTTTTTTGGCAAGGTATCTTCCATTTGCATAGCGAATTGCAATGGAAAATTAGTTTCCAGAGGTTAACTCAGGGCGAGAGTTTTGTGGATGACTACTTTCATGAGTTTATAAGGTTGGGGCGGTATGCAGGCTTTACATTTGCAGACGAGGAGTGAAAGACCAATCAGTTTTATGAAAGACTGTGCGACGATCTAAGGTTGCTTCTCTCAGGTCCGATGATGCAGGGTTTTCTGATATTAGTCAATACAGCTCGATCCCTGGAGCAAGATATGAAGCACGTGTAGCGTAAGAATGACTTGGCGGTGAAGAATCCAGAGTTTAAAGTGCTGAGTTTGGCGAAATCTGGTCAAGGAGGGTGGAGGAAGAAGGCTAGTCTGCGGGACAGCTTCTTCTATTATTTCTGAAGTGACAGGGCGAAGTCCGCTCGCTTGCTACACGTATGGTAAGGTGGGACATATGGCTCGAGATTGTTGGAGTAGCCGTCCAAAGGTGGAGAAAAAGACGGTGCATCGTATGCTGAAAAGGGAAAGATAGTGGATTAACTGCATCCCAAGCGTAGCCCCACGTATATAATCTTGGCCAATAGGAGGCCATTAAACAAGGTGAACGCGGGTAGAGAGTTTTGTGTTAAGGTGCAGATAAGAAGTCATGATTTTGGATTCAAAGCATCAGTACTACTGATATTAGAGTTTGATGTGATCTTTAATATGGACTGGCTCTCGGAGCAGCGTGCCTGCATTGGTTGCAACTCAAATGAAGTCATACTGGGGCAAAAACACCGAACGCGAGACTAAATTCGCTGGTATGCGAGGATCAAACAAAATATTGATGTCTGCTCTCCAAGTGGTCAAGGTGGTTCAGAAGGGCACAAAGTTATTTTTCACACTATTGGAGACTGTAGAGCGAATTCCAGTTTGAGTGATGTTCCTATTATGTCGGAGTTTGCGGATGTATTTCCTAAGGATCTCCAGAAACTTCCACCTAGCGAGAGATTGACTTCACTATTGAGTCGGTGTCATGTGCAAAAACTATGTCATGCTCACATTACCGAGTAGCACCAAAGGAGATGACAGAGTTGAAAGTACAATTATAGGCATTGCTAGAGCAAAGCTTTATACGTCCAAGTATATCTCTTTGGAGTGCATTGGTCCTCTTTGTGAAGAAGAAGGATGTAAGTTTGCGTCTATACACTGACTATCGTGAACTGAATAAGCTGACGAAGAAGAACAAGTTTCTGATTCCGCGATTTGATGATTTGTTTGATCAGTTGGTTTGATCGACTGTCTATTCAAAGTTGGATTTGAAGTCCGACTATTGACAGTTGAGGATTCGAGAAAGTGATATTCCCAAGACAGTGTTTGATACATGTTATGAGCATTATGAATTTATTGTGATGCATTTTGAGCTCACTAATGCGCCATCAGTGTTTATGTACTTGATGCACAAGACCTTTAGAGAGTATTTGTACATGTTTGTTGTTGGAGTCAAAAACTAGCCCAAACGAGAGTTCGGACCCTGGGGTATAGCCAACACCTACTTCTCCCAAGCCACAAGGATCCAAAGAACTGACCCGAGGCTTCAGCACGGAGGTCCCTCCACTAACCCAGAAGATCTCAGAGCGCTTCCACTCCTTAGCCAAGTGCTGAGTTAAGGATACCTCATAAAGCGCTGCAAGACTTTAGAAAATGAGAAAGCTTGCCTTCTGAGGCATCCTGTGGGTCTATTTATAGAATCCAGAAATCTAGTCTGCCAACAGCGTAGCTCTGCTATTCCAAAAGTCTATATGCAACCCAAAGTGGTCGGCCAACAACAAAACTCCGCTGTTCTGAGGAGCTAAATGCAGACCTCTAGGGACAACCAGGTAAATTTACCTCTGGACCAAATTGGGCGGGAGACTTCTCGCACACCTAGGCGGAAGCCCTTCCGCCTGCTTCACTTATCTGAATGGACCATCCTAGCCCAAGGAACTCTGTCCAGTTACTAATGTGTTGAGAGCGAGAGCTACACTCAGCGCCTTGGGACAAAAAATGCCGAGAGCATTGAGAGCGAAACCTACACTCAACGCCTTAGGACCAAAAGCGTTGAGAGCATTGAGTAAAGGAGCTACACTTGACGCCTTAACTCAGAAAATGCTGAGAGCATTGGGAGCGAAACCTACACTCAACGCCTTAGGACAAAAAGCGTTGAGAGCGTTGAGTGAATGAGCTACACTCTACACCTTAACTCAGAAAATGACGAGAGCATTGGGAGTGAAACCTACACTCAACACCTTAGAACCCAAGCGTTGAGAGTGTTGAGTGAAGGAGCTACACTTGATGCCTTAACTCAGAAAATGCCAAGAGCGTTGGGAGCGAAACCTACACTCAACGTCTTAGGACCAAAAGCCTTAGAGCTTTGAGTGAAGGGGCTACACTCAACGTCTTGGATCCAAAGAGTTCTGCTCACTCCGGGGGCTTTTCGCCTATCCAGACGGAAACCATTCCGCCCGCTCTAGCAAATGGCTCTTGAATTACCAGTCCAGAGGGAAAACCCACTCAATAAATATAAGGTTGTACACAATCCACACTCTTTGCAAGCGAGTCCTACGCTCGAAAGAAAAGTCCAACCCCTAACATTCGGTGAATGCTTGCTGACCTGGATGGGAATCTTTTGCGGGTCCCACTTCGGCCCTATATATATGCCAGGGCATGTCTCCAAGACGTCGTCCATCCTCCCCCTGTTTATCGCCTGAGCTCTTGCGTTGCTTAGAAGATGTATGCCAAATGAGCGCGAAACTGTTCTCGCAAGAGGTCCAAGACCGCCTCGCCGCTGCCCAGGCGAGGGCTCTCACCGACTGCACTGGGTTCGCCCTCTAGATTTTGGGCAAGAGGCCAGCAGACTCGACTTATCAACGAAAGAAGGCCAAATCGTTCGGCGAGACCATTCTAGGAACGAGCCGTGCCTCGCCGACCCCAACCCCTGGCTTTGGTGATGAGCCTG